>NW_010580568.1:457447-512179 GCF_000705375.1 Tinamus guttatus | reverse complement strand
CTGCCATCCAGCCAATTCCTAATCCACCTCACTGTCTACTCATCTATCCCACACTTCCGGAGCTTGCCCAGGAGGATGTTGTGAGGGACGGTGTCAAAAGCCTTGGTGAAGTCGAGATAGACGACATCCACCGCTCTCCCCTCGTCTATCCAGCCGGTCGTTTCATCATAGAAGGCTATCAGGTTAGTCAGGCAAGATTTTCCCTTGGTGAATCCATGCTGACTACTCTTGAGCACCTTCTTGTCCTCCATGTGCCTGGAGACAACGGCCAGTATGAGCCGTTCCATCACTTTTCCGGGGACGGAGGTGAGGCTGACTGGCCTGTAGTTGCCTGGGTCCTCCTTCTTGCCTTTTTTGAAGACTGGCGTGACATTAGCCTTCTTCCAGTCTTCCGGCACCTCCCCCGTTCTCCAGGATCTTTCAAAGATGATGGAGAGCGGCTTAGCTATGGCATCTGCCAGCTCCTGCAGCACTCTGGGGGGCATCCCATCAGGGCCCATGGATTTGTGGGTATCGAGGTTCCTTAGGTGCTCTCTGACCCAATCTTCCTCTACCCAGGGCAAGTCTTGCTCTCCACCAGCTTCTTCTCTTGTCTCTAGGGCCTGGGGCTCTAAAGGGCTGCCCTTGGTAAACACCGAAGCAAAGAAGGCATTGAGCAACTCTGCTTTTTCTGTGTTATTTGTAACCAAGGTGCCCATCCCGTCCTCCAGCGGACCCACGTTTTCCCTGATCTTCCTTTTGCTGTTAATGTATTTGAAGAATTTTTTTTTGTTATTTTTAATGTCCCTTGCCAGCTTGCCTTCCAGACGTGCCTTAGCTTTCCTTGTCGCATCTCTGCACTCCCTGACTACGTTCCTGTATTTCTCCCAGGGGGCCTGTCCTTTTTTCTACATTCTGTATACCGCTGCCTTCTGCTTGAGCATTGCCACAAGCTCCCGGCATAGACTATGATACTCCCCTTGCCTCCTATTAATCTTGGATATACCATTACAGTGTACAGCATTGTCTCCAAACACTCCTGCATAAAGCAATGAAGTTGAACTGACATTGAGTTTGGAAGATGATTCTGCTAATTTACTAGACAATATTACTTAAAAGTGACTCAGGACCTACTTGCAGACAGTCTCGTCAGCACTTGTATCAAGCAGGAGCTTCGTGACTGAGATAGCACCCATCTTTCCTTCTGTAGTATTGAGACTGTCATCTGAACAAAACTCCAGGATCAACTTTTCCTCAAAAATTCGCAAGAAAGCTGCAATACTATATATATATATTTTTTCCCTCATAAAAGTGTGTTCAGGTTTCATGTGTTGATGATGTTTGAGGCTCCATCCTCCGCTTCAGGCCAGACTTGCCCCTTTGATGGCACCTCTCATGGTTCATCACATTGCCTGTTGTGTGATGCTGAAGAGAGTACAGACACACTTTCTCACTCTAATTAATGTAATAAATAGTAGTATTTCTTTTCTACCTCCCAAGTGCCTGGGAATTTTAGAAATGAGCTGGTTTATTATGTAGGCACATCTCTATACACTGAATGGTAACACAATTTGGCTCAGACTCTTTAAGCATTTAAATACGCTAAAACAAAAGCAGATCAGCACTTGAATTGCATTTAACTTATATCTAAATCTCAAGCCATGTATGGTAGACTTTAATTACACTTCATTGATTACTTGCTGACGAAGAATAATTGCAAGCTGTTAGAAAAGAAAGTTTTAGGCTTACATTGCAATTTATTTTAAAGATCTGTCTGATAAGTGCATTGCTATGTTTCTGCATGGAGAATATTGCTGGAAGACATTGAATATTGCTTAATTGTTTCTTTCATTCCTTCATGTCTTTTTAATTTTCTTCTTTATTTCTTTTCTTTGTTAGAAACAGAGCCTTGAATCCATGCTTCACTGAATTTCATCTACTGAGGTTGACTGGATGTCACTGATAGCTGTATTTGATTCATATTACTCTTACTAATAAATCGGATGCCTGGATGTGTCCCAAAGGAACATTTCATGCAATTTATTTAGTGATTCCACACAAAAATTCTATTTCTACAGGTTTTTCATTCATCTCCTCCCTACAGCATCTGACAGATGTTTGGAGCATGACCTTTATTCCACAGTTGTGACTGGTGGTGCGAAGAAATATATATTCAAGGAAGAACTATGTGTATTCTGCCTCACAGTCACAAGATGATAAATTATGTTTGTTGGGGGGCTGAATGTATTATTTAAAAGTATTATAGGATTGATGTTCTTAATAACTTCGTTGCACTAACTAGATAAGCAGAAACTGTGATGTCTTTGCAAAGGTGAAGATGTGCAGTGTGCCTGTGTGTGCATGTGTGCATTCACAGACAGCAACTTCATCCTGTAATTCTACATGTAACTGATTTGTTTAATCTCCAGTATTTATTTATTTGTTTATTTTAGACTGAGAAAACAAATGGCTTTGAAAGATTTAACCTGAAAAGGGAAAAAGGGAGCTTTTTTTTTTTCCAGAAGTTCGCATTACCATTCTTTCCTACAAATTACTTAATTCTGAAGCAAATATTTTATTTCTGCTGTAAGGATCCTATGTGTGCTATGTAATGAAGAGGTAAACTTGCTGTTTGTGTGTAATGAGCATTTTATAAAAGATGTAAAATGTAATGAGCAAAGGCAGAGTACCGTAGTAGCTGTAGTGTAAAAATATTAGCAAATGGTTTAACAGTCAAATTCACTAAATTCAGCATTACGTAAATCAATGTGTAGCTGTATGCAAACTTCAGGCATTTAGCTGCTTAGTTTTGACCAATACACCCGACTGGCATCAAGGCACTGTTTTAGCATATAGAGCATCTCTTGTATCTGGTGTAAGCTCAGTGAGGTTAACAAAATTGATATTCTGTTCTGATACCAAACTGGGAGGAGTGGCTGATGCTCCCGAGGGCTGTGCTGCCATTCAGGGGGACCTGGACAGGATGGAGAGTTGGGCAGAGAGGAACCTCATGAGACTGAACAGGAACAAGTGCAGGGTCCCGCACCTGGGCAGGAATAACCCCAGGCACCAGCACAGATTAGCGGTTGACCTCCTGGAAAACAGCTCCGCAGAGAGGCATGTGGGAGTCCTGGTTGACACCAAGTTCCCCATGAGGCAGCAATGTGCCCTCGTGGCCAGGAAGGCCCATGGGCTCCTGGCTGCAGCAGGAGGAGCGTTGCCAGTGGGCGAGGGAGGGATCCTGCCCCTCTGCTCAGCTCTGGGGAGGCACCTGGAGCATTGGGGGCAGTTCTGGGCTCCCCAGGACCAGAGGGACGTGGAGCTTCTAGAGAGGGGCCAGGGCAGAGCAACAAAGATGATGAAGGGACAGGAGCATCTGTCGTGTGAGGAAAGACTGAGCGAGCTGAGCCTGTTTAGTCTGGAGAAGAGAAGGCTGAGAGGGATCTGATCAACATGTACAAGCACCTGATCAACATGTACAAGCACGTGAGGGGAGTGTAGGAAGGATGGGGCCAAACTCTTCTCTGTGGTGGCCAGTGACAGGACAAGGGGTAACAGGTAGAAATTAAAACCCAGGCAGTTCCATCTCCATGTGAGGAAGAACTTTCCTGTGAGGGTGCCAGAGCCCTGGCACAGGCTGCCCAGAGAGGCTGTGGAGGATCTTCAAACCGCCTGGATGCCACCCTGTGCCCCGTGCCCTGGGTGTCCCTGCCGGAGCAGGGGGTGGCACTGGGTGGTCTCTAGAGGTCCCTGCCAGCCTCAGCCATTCTGTGATTCTGTGATTCTGTTCATGGGAATTCAACTTAAATCACCTATATAAATAAAAAATACCTTTCATAACAAAACTCTCTGCTCTGGACCTGCAGCTTGTATAAATCAATGAGCTCTGTAGAGGACACTGCATGTACTAGGAAAGGAGAGTTGGATCTGAGAAGCACAGACAGGCAGTATCCAGCATTGAAGAGACTTTCTGATTGATGAGTATGTGAAAATGTGAGAGGTGCAAATGGGGAAAATTAGCAGCAATGATTGGTTATTGACAATGTGATATTGGAAGTCCCGGAAACTTAAGTTATCTCTGTACTTACTAACTCATGGCGGGGGAATGGCTGTCAAACTGCCCCTGGAAAGTTTTGGCTTTTCAGGCTCAGATATTTCATGGTTTTGGACTGCACATCAATTGCGTTTTCTAATACACATTTAAAATGGAGATGATTCAGGACAGAACTCTGTAGCCCTGCCAGATGCTTAAAAAGAAGCCTTGAACAGGGGAACAGATTAATGATTTGCAAGGCACACAAAACTCAGTAGGAACCTGATTAAAAGTCAACAAAGGGTCTTTCACACCCATTTAACTTCATGCTATAATAGCAAGGAGGCGGTAAATGTCATGCACCTTGACTTAAAATTTTTGACAGTCTCACTTGTAAGCAAGACAGGGAAACCTGGTTGATAAAAGTATGATTAGATGGGTTCAAAACTTATTGGAAAATGAGTCTTGGGGAACAGTTATCAATAATTCACTGTCAAAATGGAAAGGCTTTAACAAGCAAGTTCTCCATTGGTCTGCCCAGGGTCTGGTCTACTCAGAGGCTTGGAACAAGAAATACAGAATCTCTATTAAATCTGCAGGTTATGTTAAATTTGAAGGCTTGTAGAAAGAGAGTTAAGAGTCCAAACAGCTTGAGAAATGAGAGAAATAGTTGGTAATTCTGTAAAGACAAACAAAAAGAGCTAGATTTAGTGTGAATACACACCTGTGTAGTTGGCTGAGGAAGACTAGTTGGGCAGCTGTCCTGTAGAAGGGGTCTTGAAGGTCACGGATTGCAGGTCACATTGCAGACAACAGTGAATGACCAGTTTTACCAGCAAAGCTCATGGTAGGATGTTAAACCATCAGGATCCAGGAAGCAGGGGCTGCACATGTATCTCTAAGAGCTGCCCCTGGGAAGGCTATGTCTAAGTTTTGTGCTGGAATAACATCCGTGAAAATACTCTATCGATCGTCCCTATCTGCAAACTGAGAAGTAACTCAGTAAAGCTACAGCAGTCATTACAGCTAGGAGATAAATATAGAAATAGACACTAATTTTCTGAAAAACAAACAAACAAAAACACAGGCAAAACATATTATTCCATTTGGTGTTTATAATGAATATTGCCTCATAAGAGTAAGCTTAATGTTGATGAAAATGTAGACTTCAAATATGGTGTTAAATATTTCAGTAAGAAGTCAAGATTAAACTGTCTATATTTAAATGGAACTTACTGATCTTCTCTTTCATGGTATGGTGAACTTCATAGCCTGACATTTCTTCCAAAATACTGGAACTATAGGCAGCAACAGCACAGCGTTGCTCTGAATAAAAAGTACCATCGCTCCCCCATAACGTTTTGTTGTCAAGAGGCTCTAAAAGAAAACTTGGGAAAAATCAGAGAAAGAAAATGATTGCAAATGATGAAAAATTGGAATAAAGGAGCTAGTGTTAAATTATTAAAAAAAAAAAAGTCATTGTAAGTAACAGGAGTGCACCTTCAACACTGTTGAAAGATGTTCCTGCTTGAGGGTTCATTATTTTATCACTGTTTTGCTTGCTGGAGCTGCAAGGTGTTTGGGAGCTCCGAGTGCTTTATAAGCAGCCCACCTGCCTTCCTGGAGCAGCAGCTCTGTGCTTGTGCAGAATAACTCCAACCTAAGCCCTGCGGTTGGAACAATTTCTCTTTGTGACTGATCTGTAAAACACTATTTATCCTTGGCAAATTTACATGCTTGCGGCCAAATGCAAATCTGCCAGAGTCAATAGAAAAAAAACATCCCTTTGTCATTGATTGACTTTGGATTCAGGATAGAATTAGTTTAAATGTATTATTATTGAAAAGACTCAAGACGACGAGATAACCAGGGTTCTGTCTTTGATCAGCAAATTTTCTCAGGATTAGTGGTGCTGGCTCTGGTCAGCCTTGCGGGCGTTGAGCTGCGATTGCAGCCATGGGGCTGTCCAAGGCTCCCACTTGGCTCCCCCGGAGCTCGGCCCTGTGCCTGGATGGGCTCCGTGCCCAGCTGTGCAGGCTCAAACCTCTCCGGCCACATTAAAACTTTTATTAAAAAAAGTCATTGACTGGAACATCTTGATGTGGAGAAGATGATTTTATAAACATAATGCTCAGAAGTGACTGCCAAAGCTACTCAGGAGCCGACCTTGAGAGCTCCGTGTGGTGCAGCCCGTGTCCCCGTCCCTGCAGCGCTGGGACGCCAGCAACACGGTGCTCACCTGGCCACGCTCCTGGGAGCTGGAGCCCGAGGTCCAGCAAGTAGCACAGTCGGGGTGCCAAAAGGAAGGGGCAGCATCTGTTTGAAAATTGGACTTAGGTTTAGAGCAGATTATTTTTCACTTTTTCATCTTTTTGCTTCTGTTTTTCCTTTTCCTCTTTCTTTTTCAGCAGGTTTTGGAGCAAAGGAATCGATGGTCGTAGTGGATGTAATGCATTACTCGCGCTAAGCTTTTCTCCACCCCTGGCTATAGGAACATTCTGGTGACTAGGTGGAATTTCTGGTGATCTTGATCTCTTGCTTTTTTTTTTTCATTTTTGTCAATGGAAATAAGACTAATGCACAGATTTGGCAGATGGAAGTCTATCAAGGCCTTTGCTATTTCAGGCCCTTGAAAATTACCACTTAAAAGTAAGAACACAAATTAAATACACATCTTCTCATTTGTAAAATGTATAAAGGTTCAGAGATGTACAAATGCATAGCGCCTGTCCGTGTGGATTTTGTAAGTCTTGTGCATATTTTGCTAGCAAAAGGAAAATTTAGGAAAGAAACTGTATGTTTAAGTGATGAATCTGTCTGGGATCTCCATGGGAAGTTGTTCGCATTAAACAGTTTGTTTTCAAGGGAATACTAAAAAGAAAAAAAAAAAAAAACTTAAACTTTTAGGTTTGAGAAATGCATTCCACTTTTTACCTGATGTATTTTTATCCTTTCTTTTTCTGTTGACTGAATAGCCATGAACATGTCACAACTTCAACAAAATGATTTTTTTTAATCAAATTTTTCCAAGGTAAATTTAGCTCCAGGGTATTTTTTTTTGTGTGGGAAGAGCTAAAATTCAAACTCTGATATCTGAATGCCATTGATTTCAAAGGTTATATTGAAGTGTCTTAAGTGATGTTCACATTTAAAACTGAATAATTGTTGTTGTTTAAAAATACAGCTGTTGATATTTTTTTTTATCAGATACTATAACATTTTTAGTGAAAAAAATATGGAAAAATGAAATCCAGTCTACATGAATTGCTATTGATTCAACTGCTCCATTTCCTTTCCAAAAAAAGGTGCTGTCAATAAAATTACATTTTCAAATATTCAGATGAAGAATGCAAACAGACCAGGCTGTAGCTGAACAAGTTTTCTTCCTCTGTTTAAATACTCATGGAGATAGTTAAATGAAAATGAAATATTCATATTTCTTGATGTTTTTTCCAGCACAATATTTGCATTTTTTCTTGTTTTCAGTATTTGTTTCAGTTATAATGAGGAACAGTGGAAGGAGGAGCAGGCACAACGTTGTCCTCAAGATGTAGGCTGGTTTTATGCTTAAAAATGCTTGTTAAAAAAAGGCTTAGGATCAGTCTTGTGAAACATACATTCACTGTGCTGATGTTTCATTTACATTAAGTCTTTCTTATTCTTTGGGATAAAAACTTTCTGAACACTTTGAATTAGCCATTCTTATCAGAAATCAGGGTTCCCTGTTCATCGAAAGAGGTGTATGCGAAGATAAATTTGCCTGCTCTCCCCTCAGAGATGGGTGAGCCCGTTGCACCACTCTCAGGGCTGAAGCAGCTGCCGTGGGGAGCAGAGGGTTTCTCCGCACTGGCAATGGGGAAATAGCAGGTAAAAACAGCTCTTTGCCGACAGCTGCTTTCCAGCAGCATGGCGATGCTGTGCGACGGGTCTCAGGACAGGTGACGTGCGGGAATAGAGGACATGTCTCCTCTAGAGATGCGCTGGATGCTCAGCTGCAGAGCTGGCGCCTTCACCCGTCCATCCAGAGAGCCTGGATCTGAATTCCACGGAGCATCCTGGCTCGTGTACGTATCGCGGGGCTGGGCATCTCCATGTAGTTTGGAAATGCTACAGCAGTCACGAGGGCTCTTTTTAATTGCACCGTTTGCAGTCTGAGCTGGCGTTCCCCGAGAAGAAGTGGAAAGCAAGGCGAGGCAGTCAAAAAAAGTCTTGGGCTGCTGAGACTGTGCAGAGCCACTTAGTGCAGAGCATTGCTCTCGAATGCTCGAGGCACGGGTATGCCCCTCACGTGTTTAATCGAATTCTGGTTTGTTATGTCACTGAAGTTGTCTCTTTTAAACATACTGAATATAGTGGAGCTATAGTGGCCTGTTTGCCAGGCTTTCCTTTGAAATCTGCTGAGGCTTTTTGTTCATTATTTCTGCTTCCCCTGCCCAACTGGCAGCGCCTCGGTTTTGGCTATGAGCAGGTACCATATGCTCCAAGGGCTGACGGGCCGCTCTGCGCTCGCCTCGGTTCCCGTAATTGTAAAAGAGCAACGCTCGAGGCACCAAACTGCATAAACCTGGTGGATTTTAATTTTAGATATTGATAGTTCTACTATAGTTGTTGGTTTGGCGTAACACCAACACTATTGGAGATAAAATTATTTGGGGGTAATGCTCGGTTTGATACTGAGGTTTGAACAAGATTTAAAAAGAAGGTGTTGGCAGGCCCAACTCTCCCGTGAGCCCTTGTGCTTCCTGCTCCTGGCCTCTTCCCACACCATTCCCATGGGAAGAGCATTCCTCACTGGGCCCTGATGCTGGAAGCTGGTGGGGATGCTGTGAGGTGCCCAGGTGGTGGCAGCTAGAGGGGACATGCAAGGGAACCCCCCTCCCTGGCGGCAAGCGGCCCGTCCCTGTGCCCGGTGGTGCCAGCAGGGCCATGGCCGGCGCAGTGGCGGCCCAGCGGGGCGGACGGTGGTGCCGGCTTGGCGGGGAGCCGGGCGCGGCCTCGGCTCCTGTTCTTGCAGCCGGGCCAGGACACCTGTTTGTGGGGCCACCTGCGGCACCAGAGCAGCGCCAGGATAAAAATAGGCCCGATGTGGCTCATCCCACAGGAATCGCATGGTTCGGCATGGAAATAAGTGGCTAGAGGCAGGGGCAGAAGTGTATCCCCACCAGGGAGACATGAGGGTTCTCCAAGTCCTTGAGATGCTTCCTCCTAATTAAACTGCCTAGTGCTGCCCACTGCATCCGAGTGCCTTGATCCCTGCGGGGCGGAAATGTGCTTAGCACTGTAACAGTTCTGCTAATCCAGTTGTAAATCTAGTTAACTAGTAAATCAGGGAAAGGAAAGTGAGAAAACGAGCTGGAGGAGGAGGTGCACGTTGTGGAGGATATGCATATCGTGGTAGTTTAGGCTGCTCTCACTGAATTAGCATTTGAGCAGAAGTTACGCTGGGATAACCCATGCAGTCACAAATTTCAATGTTTTACTGCTGTGGCAGTGCAAATCCTAATGAATTAATTTTTATAATGCTCAAGACATTCTTCGGACTTTTTCTTTCTCATTCCTATTTAATGAACTGTAAGAATTTGCATGGGGTGTCTCTGTAACTTTCTCAGGATTTTAGCAGTGAGCCAATGCAACCCCTGCTAGAATTTTTAAACAGAAGGCTGCGAGAATGTTAATGACGCTTGGTTAGCTAGATTTTTAGTGTAACTGACAGGCCTCTTTTTCCTAGATGGATTCACACACTGCCATAAGAGGTACATCCTATTCCCCACCTTTCTTATGAATTTGGCCATGAAGTGCTTCTAAAGAGGCAATAACAAATAAAAAAGTTACCTGGTAAAATTGCATGTGGTATCTTTCTACATTGATTTTTGATACTTCTGTTTCAGTCTGACAGCTCAGGCACAGGGCAGATCTATACTTTTGCATCATACTGACCTTACAAACACTCAGACAAAATTATCAACAAAAATGCTGTGGCAAAATATAAAACTATGTGGATGTAAATTACCTGTGAAGAAAACTGAGTAAATGAATGTAGAAGGCTTTAGAATGAATATTCACAAATTTAAAAACTGTATCCTGTATCCTTCCAAGTCAAAAACTTAATGTTTCCCTTTCATATCTCCATTTATGCAAATATTGTAACTGGTAATGGCTAAAGTCTGCAGAGAACCATTCAAACTTCATCCCGGCTGCATTGCTGGGCAGCACTGCTGAACATGGACATACCCTGGAACTGCACAGCGTTGCAGTGCAGAGAATGGCCAAACCTCTTGGGGAACAGTAATTTCTACTGATAAGCAAAGCTCCAAAGTGCTCCATCTTCACAAGTTTATAGTCTTTATTTTTCATCTGTTATAATGATTAACAGGGATAACAACCATTTCACACATATGCCTTCATAAACTCCCATTGGGAAGGCTGTCAGAGGGAGCGGATGCATCTCCAGGGATGCAGAATTGAAAAGCATGTGAGTAAGAGCAAAAGGGGAGGCAGGGAGTAAAGCGGGAGTGGAGGGAGGTCTGGGGAGATGGGTTAGCTGGAGGAAAGCAGGTTCGCTTTGGGGAAAGGAGAGGAAAATTGGTTCACATGACAGAAGAGGTTGCAGCTGCTGGGACAGGGATGCAGAGCAGTGAAGTCATTGAGCAGGGCTGCACTAGCCTGATTTACAGAGAAGGTGAAAGAAACAAGGAGATTCAGGGGGAAATGAGCATGAAGAAGGGCAACTGTAGTCATCAGTGAATGAGTCTGTAAGCAGAAAGGAAGAAGCGTTGCATCAAGTAAGGCTTGGGAAGCGCTTAGGTATATTTTTTTCCATGAAAGTAGATTGGCTTTTTTTTTTTAATGAAAAGTTAGTTGCAATGTTAACTCTTATGTTCTAAAAGGGGGTACATGGTTTAATGAATTCCCAAGAAGGATGATAGGCTAAATAGTTCATCTAATTTATTAGCAAGTGTCAATTGCCATAAAGACTACACACTGACAACAACAAGCCTTTAGAGACGTGAGAAACTCCCTATCGTGTTCTAGTTAGAGAGGCTGGCACCTCCGGCTCGCCTCAATCAGTTGCCTTAATCAAAGCCTAAGCAAGAAGAAACAAGCGTGGTCAGGCATTTTGGAAGGCTGAATGTTCACTGAAGATAGTCTGCGTGTGCTGCAGTTTCCATACTCTTAGTCAGAAAGCTCACCAGAGGGGACTACTTATGTTCTCTTCAAAGAGTGGTGTAATGAAGTGCAGTCATCTCCATAATACACCTTTTGAAATGTGTTGTCAAAGGAATAATTGCTTGGCAAGCCTCCTGAAAAGATAATATTCTCAAAAATGTCACTTTCTGCAGAGAATTTGATGAAACTCTTGATGTTTGCCTTTATCGACCCAATTTAATCAAATTTTGTGCTTTCTCCTCTTATTGATAATATTCTCCATAGAAAACCTTAGAGCTGGGGAATAATGGTGGTAATCTAGAAATGAATTCTTCCCAAGATGTATAGCTCACAGCTACATATACATATGGTGTCACTGCCATTCATACGCCACCCTTCAACTGGTAGGGTGCTTGACCAAGTGTGGTCAAGAGCAACTTCAGAACAACTTTAGCTGCTCTGTAAGAGAAGACTGCCAGTTCCCTGGGGGCACTAATGGACCTTAGTTGTCCTGAATAGCCTCCCCTGGTCCTCTCCATGCTCTGGGAGCTCCAGCCAAGGGGTGTCCCTGCCCCAGTGTGTCAGGGGTTGCTGCTGGACTCTCTTCAGCCTCTGCTTTTCCTTGACAGAGGCGACCCGACAGCAAAAAGTCCCTTCCAGGATGCCTTGAAGGTGGAAATCAGAAGGGACAGAGCCTGCATCCTAGCCTCAGAGACAGGATAAGCGAAGGTACTAAAGGGAAATGGGATGAGCTGGAGATATTCACATAGGAGGATAAATAAAATGCAAAGAAGCAGCAACTGATAGCACAAGGAAAGTGTTTCCTAAGGCCTGAGACTGGGCACTGTGGCTGGGATTTAACAACATAGAGATAGAACGAGAACTGGAAGTTTGTGAAGAAGCAAGAGTAACTGTGTATTGCTGTGCTTACATGGAGACAGAGCAGAGTGTTGTGTATAAAGCCTAGAGAAGGATGTTAAAATGAATTCCCAGTAGGTTCTGTGAAGGATAAAACCCAAGCATTGGGGTGATGCTCATGAGAATTATGAAATAGATACTTAGCTAAAACAAATAGCTAAATAACAAATGGTATAAAGGCATCAAGCACAGATAATTAGAGATTAAAAAATGAGAAAAAGAGAAGATTAGAAGAAAAAAGGGGATGCGGGGGAGAAGGGGAAGACTCAGGAACAGAACAAGAAGCAGGCAATGCGCAGCTTCTGCAGAAAGACTGTAGTAGCACAGAAGTCTGCACTGTGTGACTCACTTGGATCATCCTTTGCAGGTAGGATGTGCTTTAATTATGTCTTTGGATAGCAATAGCTGTAAGCTGTACGTATATGAAAGATGTTGGCTGTCAACTAAAAACACATAATCTGCTCAGTGTCCTATGGACAGCCATCCCTTTTTTTCTGCTTCCCATTGCGGTATCCTGTATACCTGGAATGACTCTAAGGTTTGGTCTTGGACCAGGTAGCAGGGAAGTGCCAGCAGTGGCATTTCAGAGTCACTGAAGGGGCAGAAAGGGCAGAAAGGGCAGAAAACCCTTTCTCTTTTCCAATTACTATGCAAAAAATATTGACCAAACTCTTATCCTGCCATGTTAATCCAGACTTAATAGACTTAATCTATGGCACCGGACATTCGAGGGAACATCTCTCATTGGCTTTAACTACTTGCTTCATGTTAAATTCTCAGGTGTCTTTATTTGAAGGTGGGGGGGAAAAAGAAAAAAAAAAAAAGTGATGAATTTTCCCTGCCAAAGCGCAGATACTGCACTGCCACCTCTGTCAAGCCAAACTTTTATTGCTGATTTCTCCAAGTGTGTGTTGGCTAGTAGCAGACGTAAGGGGAAGACTGTTATATTTGCTGAAACATCACATTGAATGATTTATGGCAGACAATTAAAGATCCATGTGTGAAGGTCTTCAAGCAGGACTCGCGTCAAAGGGAAATATTGAAAAAAAAATTGATTGCAAGTTTCTAATTAATGTTTTATTTATGCATACAAATCTTGAAATATTAATAGGGGATGCATAAATAATTGATGGGATACATATAATTTTTCATTTTCTTAATGTTGAAATAGGCAGGAAAGTCCTTTGGCACATTATAAACCTCAAAGGTTGGAAGTTAAGCCTAGAAATAGCCTAGTTGCTGGGAGTGAATGCAAACAAACCCCTTCCTTAGATCTTAAAAGAAACTAGTGTTGCCCACTGCCGTGACTTTTACTGAGTCTTACAGGCTTTTTCCTAGCCTGAGCAACACAAATTTCAAATGACGGGTCAGCCTCTCATCTCCTATTCAAGAGAATAAACTTGAAGTATGATTTCTGAGCAGCTTGACAGCCCAAGGTGAATAAAAACCCATTAATATGTGGTACTTGGAAGGTCTGATAATTTTCAATGCTGGACTCGAGTTTTTCTGAGTGCTGGGATTGGCAGCACTGGCAATACTTGTGTGCACTTTGGTACGGACTCTCCAAACCATGCTGGAGGTGGTAGGTGTTAGCAAGCAGGCACCCTAAACTCGTGGGAAAAAAAGGGCTTCTCTTTCTTTGATTTTTTACATTAATAATTTTTTAGAAAAGGAATAAAAGACAATGGGAAAGGTATGAAAAGGTAGAATCATTAGGAATATGGTCTTAATTCATGTCCCGTTTAATTCACTTGACTTCTCAAAGGACGGTCAAGTCAAAGCGAACTATCCTGCCTGTCTGACCTTTGCTGTCCTCAATTTAAGAACTCCTTCTGTTCCCATACTTACTGGGTTGAGCAAGAGAGAGACAACAGCAAGTAAGGAGAAGTGTCCTGGGATATGTCTTCCTGGGCAATAACAAATCAGTTCATGCTCTGCTACCTTCTCTTTAGCCTTTTTGCATTGTTGTCAGTGCCCGTCCTGGCATCAATCAATCCATATGCCGCTTCTCCTTAGTCCAGATGTCCCTCCTGCTGGATGGGATCCCAGCCTCGCTATTTCCAGCTGACAGAGAGCAAGAAATCCCCTTAATTTTCCTGCAGGCTACCGTCCCTGTCGACCTTTCAGTTTCTGGATGTTTAGCTCGCCCTATTCCCTGATGCTGGGTATGAATAATTAAATGACTGGGGAGAAGGGAACACAAGACATCCTGTGTGCTGAGTTTTTAAAATGCTGCTGCTAGTTCTGTGATAACTTCTAAAACTTGCATTTCTTGTTGGCTTGGCTGCTTTTGTTTCTTAAACTGTTTCACTAAAAAGCAAAAAAATGATAATTAGGACAGTGAAATGGTAAGAAGTTCCACTTGTCTTTTCGATGTCCTATCAGCCTTTGAGTATGACTTTCTTAGTCAGTCAATACCTCATTTACCCTTGGTAAAACAGGCTAGTGCTGCTGTACGGGACCTGCTGTGAGCAGCCCTGAGGAGCTCTGGGGGGGAAGCTGTCTCTTCTTCGTGACACTCTTCATCCTGACGTACACAAGGCCACCGCTCTGTGGACACTTCTCCAACGTGCCTACCCAGTGTGCTGTGCCAGTCTAAGTCTGAAGGCAATTTGTTTAAAACACAAGTATTTATTTCAGAATGCCTCTTCAGTCAGTGAAGGCAGGCAAGCATTTCCTAAAGGCAATTCATTCTAATTAATCCTCAACAATGATTAGTTTGTTTAGCCTAAAAATACACTGTTTTTTAAACATTTAAGTTGGTTATTTCTGTTTACACTCCTGGCATGAAATTAAGGTTCCTGCTGGAATATTGACTCCATCCTTCTTTCTTTTCCCTTATCCTGCATGTGCATTCTCTCACAGGCTTGACTGGAACACGCCAAAACACGCAGCTGAAAATGAGACCCTACTCTTGGAAAAGTTGTCTCCCCATTAGGAAACACAGACAACCACTTCTGAACTGGGTACCTCTTCCTCTGCTTCCCGCTTTGCTCCTGGCAGAAGTGTTGTGATACGATGTGACCACAGTGGCTTCTCTCCCGCTCAGCCCACGGCGCCACATCCTACTCTTGAGAGGACATCCCACCAAGTAGAGGGCAAGCATCCATCACCCATCCTTTTCAGGTAAACTCCACTTTAACTTGAGCAGCTGAGGAAAAATGACCGTTAATTCCACAACTGTCTTTAATATAACTTTAAAAAATGTATAAATAATATATATATAAAAATACAATATTTCTTTTGCATAGTTGTTTAGTGTCACTGACCATCCAAAAGGAAGAAGTTAAGTATGAGTGGTTCAATGCAGACAAAAATATTCTTAAATATTCTTATTCTAAACTTAATTTCCGCTCTCTCAATTTCCCTTTCTCTACCTTGCTTTAAGTTATTAAGATTTTTATGTTTCTCTTATACATGAACAGGATGAAGAATCCCTCCAAATTCAAAGATCCCATATGGGATTTTGCTCTCCAGAGATTTTGCTAAATAGCCCTACATCTGTGTTATTTGACTACTTAAGACATTTTGTAGCATGGGGTCACTTGTGTGGATTGCTCTGTCTTGAACAGGGGCTGGGAGCTTTATCTACAGCATGTTACACCAGGAGCTGAAGTGAGCTCCTGTGGAAAGGCGCCAGTGGAAATACTTGCTTAAAATCATGTTTAAAAACATGAAAATGCTGCCCAAGCAGGGTTAATAATAGGAGTTTTTCTATTAACTCCAGTGGTTTGGGGATTGTAGCCCTCTATTTCAAAGGATGTTAAATTAGATGCAGAGGAGTTGTTTGACATGTTGGATTAGTTAACAGAAGTAAAGGCAACACTTTTCCAGGCTGGGTTGACCTCGCAGCCACCTTTGCACAATAGTGTGCAAATACAGTAAACAGTTTGATCAGAAAAGTGTTTTAATAAACAGAGCATTTTAGTAAACTGAGTGGTTTGCCCTCTGAATCCTGACAAAAGAAAAAGCAAGTCTTCATTAGCCTCTCCCTTGGCCTTTCCTTCATTTTCTTGGTAGAAGAAGATACTTTTTTTCAAAAGGGGCATTAAAGATTCAGCTCTTATTTGGAGTCATTCTTGTCCATTCCAAATTTAATAGACTCGATGCACAGCATTTGCTTTAGAATAAAAGCCAAATGTCTTTATTCAGCTCTATTCCTGAAAGAGCCCTTTATAGAGCTCGTGTCATGTCAGCAGTAATCATGGCCTGAGTGATGGTGCATGTAAATTAGCGAGCAGCTGCTATTTAATTGGGCTGGAAGAGTCAAATAATGAATTTGCCAGTGATTGCAAAGGCAGATCATATTTAATGCTCACAGTCTTTCAGAGTATTGAGTTGCTCATCCCTTTGGGTGCCGTCAGCTGGTGACAGATCTTGCCATGTGAATCCATGAATCCACCTAGATATGGTGGGAAGCAGGTTAGAAACACAAACCAGGACATTCCATCTAACCTGTGTGTCTGCCTCCATCCTCATATCCTGGTGAAGTTGACTTTTTGGGAAGGGAGGGGAGAGAGCTGTAATGTGACACACTCTTGTTTTGATTGTAGATATAAATCTGTTTTTGTGAGTGGATAAAAGTCATCATTCCTCCTGCATCCTGGCCAACTAGAGAGAAGTCATGATGTTCATCTTCTTCTACAGAAGCTAGGGATGCCAAAAGAAATGTTTTATCGGTCTTGTTATTTTCTGTGTGCTTCTCCCTTTTTCCTAGGAGAATGTCTCCTGTCCTCACAACACAGATCTCCAGAATAGGGAGGATTTACAACATGTATTGTAGAAAATAGCATGAGGATAAATATCAGTTATGCTTGGGATAATTATGCACTGCAGAAATCTGAAAAATGCTACGTTGCCTTCCTCATCTGCTGCCAAGCTTCTCTCAGACAAAACCTCTGCTCAGGATTTGTTGTTGTTGTTTTTTTTTTTAATACTGATCAAAATTGTTTCCCTATTTTTTTCAGTACCTGTTCCTCTTATCATATGCTTATGCAAGGCTGCAATAAAATAACTCCCTGGACTGATAGTGCCAGATGCAACAGTATAACAACAGTGAAAAAAATTGTCATAAACGAGACTTTATGCTTGGCTATTTGTAGTATGTCTCAAAAGAAAGCGATAGTGAGGAGGAGAAGCTGCCTTGCCAACGTCTTGTCAACGAATTAGCAGGAAGCAGAAACTGTTTTGGAGCGGACAAAGGTTTGGAGGGGGAGGACAAACAAGTAGAAGAAAGGCTGAGAGTATCTGCTGTGAATCTCTGTGCTTGGTTTCTCCCTTGGATCTCACTCTCTGTTCTCCTGGAGGATTTCCCCAGTGGCAGCTGGAGGGACAGTGTCTCTTCAGACTTCAAAGAGCAGTAATAAATCCCAAGCAGGAGATTTTACTACTGAAAAATAAGCTAAGAGCAGTGTAAAGGCTGCCTGGGTGTTCCAGATGGCAGCTGCTGTTTCATATTTCTGTTGGTATCGTGTCCTGTCCAAGATCTCTGAGGAAAATACGGGGGCTTGAGTCTCACTGGCACCTTCCCCCCGCGGCCCTCTTGCATCCTGCTAATCTCTTGCTTAATCCCAGGGAACATATTTTTGGTACTGGCACGAGAAAGAGAAACAAATTGCTTTTCATGTCTCGTCTGGGAGATTCACTTGTAAAATCTAGTGCTGCTTCGCTGACGCACGAGCAGGGAAGCTGATCCTATAAATCCCATATCACTTTATTAAGGCTGAGGCAAAAGGTGGTGGGAGGAGGGTCTAGGCTGAGCATGGGAAATAATACTATAAGCAATTTTTGTTTATTGTTTCAATCCACGTTTCACTGAGAACTTTGCTGTTGGTTCACACAGCCCCTGCAACGTCACTTCTGCAGTTGTGACTAGGCAGCCTTGTGGCAGATGAGGCTTGTGAGCTGTGTCCCCTTGTTTTGGGCCTGATTTGCGCATATCCACACATGCCGAGCCCTCGAACTCGGTTACCTACAGTGAGGTCAAAAGCTGATTTCCTCCAGCTGTGCAAGGTGGATCATCTTGGCCCTTCTTTTTCCCCTTCTGCACAGGGGAAGAACTGCTGCTGCTCCTGTGTGCCCCCTGCAACCACGAAACTGCAGAATCGCAGCGTGCTGGGGGTTGGGAGGAAGCTCCGAGGGTCACCAGGCCCAACTGCGCACTCAAGCAGGTCACCCAGAGCAGGCTGCTCAGGGCCTTGTGCACTCAGGTCTTGGATATCTCCGAGGACGGAGCCTCTCTGGGCCCTAGGGTTAACCTCCGTGCTAGGGGATGTCAAATTTTAGATGATCCTCATCTTGTATCTTTCATTTCTTATCACACTCCTTGATTTTTTTCTAATTCAAACCATGTTGGTATCAGTTCAGATTCGCTCTCTGGAGGGCCCCAGAAAACGGGCTGCCGCTCGCAGGCCTTGAGGTGGGCGACCCCTTTGAAGGAGGTTTATGGCGACAGGCTGGTCCCAGAGTGCGTATCCAAAGTCGCTGCTGGCCTGTGAGATTGGTCATGAGGCAGTTCTGGAGCCCTGCCGTGGACTAACTTCAAAGAATTTTCTAATTTCAATTTATTATGACTCTACATACGAGTCCAGCATTTGGACCTGAATCTGAGTAACCTGTCCAGAATGGGAAGACAGTACATGCAAGTCGATCCGTATTGATGAGGCTGTGGATGAGAGAAATTTATGGTGCTGTCCTGGAACTTGGAAACTTGATTTTTCCAGTTTTTCATTTTGGTGTCAGACAAGCAATATAAAATTAATGATGCCTGATCTAGACAAAAGACAACTTTCATTTTAAAAATTTATAACTTGTTTCTTTTGTAACAGATCAATCTTTGAACTTTCACTAAGGCCATTCAGAAATACTTTACATTCTTCTGTGAGTAAGGTGGTAACCTGTGTTATTTGGAGAGATTTGTGAAATAATATACTTGAGAAAGAAGTTTCATCAATACTACAATGTTCAGGTTTCTATTTTTTTTTACTCCTGTCCTTATGCACATGCAGCTAGATTTTTGTTATGACGCTAGATTAGCATAGTTCAGCAGAACTTCTCTGGGTAAGGCGATAATCAATAGGTAAAAGAAAGAAGAAGTTTTGTCTCATTGTTAATATCCTGATTTTCTAAGTGTAGCACTTTGACATCCGCATGAAAAAGTAGTACCTTGGAGAGACTGAGTGATAGGTTAGAACTGTTGAGTGTTTTAATCAATAATATATGATTTGGATGAGCATTGTACTGTACTTTGCAGTTCACAATCAATAATACATTTTTATGCTCAACTTTTTAATCTTCAAATAACTACATCAAAAATTTCATGCTAGACTACCCCTGAGAATCAATAATAGAGAAAGGTTCCCTCTTCTCCTTAGTACAGTTTAATGAGGAGCATAATGAATTTGTTTACTAAATGTTGCTACAAATCTATTATACACCTGCCAGAAATATTAAATGTAAAACCAGGCTTAATATAGGAATATAGTTATGAGTTTTCCAAAGCTGGAAATGGAAAAGCTCAGTTTGTTGTGGTAAATACTTCAGTTAGTCTATTGAAAGCATAAAGTTCAGCAAAATAGAGTTCACTTATGTTGACCTGGGTTTATTGTTATTATTTACTATTTGCATCATTGTAATATGGAAAGACTCAATACTGGGCCATGTTCTAATATGCAGGCTACTTTTAAGCAGAACAAATAATTGTCTCCATTTCCCATTGACTTTATAGTTTGGTCTCTTGCAAAAGTCCTAAGTTAGACTAAGCTGCATCCTGTACTGTGAATGGAAATTTGGCAGCAGCTAGTCATGTTTTCAAAATAAAGTTTGAATTTTTCAGCAGTATTTTAAAAAGTTTTAACTTTGGTTTCTTTGCTGAATCATACCGCAAAGTTTTATACCGAAGTTTTTGTTCATTAGTAGAGCATTTGCTATCATAAAAAAAGGAGAATCAAACTTCTTTTAAGGCAGGCTGACCACGTTTCTATTTTGGGCTTGAAGTCATTAATTCTTCCTTGCTGAATCACAAAGTGTATTGCTTTGTTTGCAGTACTTCAGATCCCCCTGGACTTCTGGTACTCTTTTACCGCATCACCAATTACTTGTGATGTATTATTAATTATATGTGGTCATGACTTGCATCAGTTTGATGGTTGTTAACTGGTAGCTCATTTAAACAAGAAGCAGGAACATCTGTAAATAGCAGCTTTTCTTCCTTTGTGGACTTTGTTATCAACTCTGTAGTGTAAAAAGCTTTTTACTCAAACCCTCAGGAGAACCTTGGAGTGGGCACATCTTCACCTGACAAGTGCAGGCAGCTGGATGTGCTCACTCTGTTTTGGACCACTACCAGGCAAGAAGGTGGGAAAGGTGAAATAAAAGCTTGGTATTAGTAACACAGTGTTATCTGACTTTTTAGCTTGTAGAAAAGAAAATACTGCCTTTGGTATTGAGCAAAGATAGTTAAGAAAAGAACTGATTTCATTCTCTTAGAGGGGCTGTCATCCTGTCAGCATAGGATATATGAAACAATAAAAAGCAGGTTTTGGCAGAGCTGTGACAGGTCAATGTCATAGGAAGTGTGTGCCTGCCCTTTTGGTCTTGTTACCTTCACTTTTTGGCATGGTTTCATAAGACATAGCATTCAGGTAGGACATGTTGACATTACTGTGACATTATCTTTGCCAAAAATCCCCAGAAAACATGAAGCAATAATCCCTCAGCAGCAGCGTATCTGGCTGGAGATGGAGGTTGATGGTTCAGAGGTTTTGTTTGGATAACGTCCAGCACCTGTGGAAACTTTGCTGTGGAGGACTAGAAAAGATGATTCACCACCTTATCTCCCAAACACAAAGGAACAGTAAACACCAGCCTCTGTCCGTCTGGAATTGGTACCTGAAGATAAAGTTATATTTCCCTATCAAGCAGGGCTTAGGTAGGCCACAGGCAATAATTAGTATAGAACAGACAACAAAGACACTAAGAAAATATATATGAGAATGGCTGAAGGTAGGAAATAAAATAGTTAAGAATTTCTCATGAAGTGATTCCCTGTTTTGCAGTCAGCTTCTGGTGGTTGCATCTGAAATCCCCCATGGGACCGTGATGAAGATACAGCTATAGCTGTTTGTGGTTTTGACATTGGGCACCCGACTGGGGCTCCAGGTACACACAATCCCAGACAGGACTAGTTTTACAGCTTGGGAATCAGTGCTGATGACAGATTGGGCATGTCCCTGGCACCAGATATGGCTCTTCTGGCTCCTGCATGCTCAGCCCATGCGCACCCTGCTCTCCTGGAGGTCTGGCCAAGGTGTGACTGTGGGTTCTATTCAGGGTGAAGCTCTCTGTTTCCTCATGTCACCAGAGAGAGACAAACACCTCCAGAGTGTGACTCAGTCTCCAATCTGCTAATTTTCCGGAGGTGTCCGCTGATCTGCTTTTCTTACTGAGAGAGTGCAGGATGACTGTTCTTCTAAGTTAGATATTCTGGTTAGGTTTTTAAAGTTGTAAGAACAAATCCACATTTAAGTCCTGCGCATCCTTATAAGGACAAAGCTGAACTCGCTGTGCAACTTCCCTGCTCTTATTCAGGACTTTTTGTTAAAGTTGGCCTTTGTGTGCCTGCATGTCCAGTCTCAGGTCCCAGTCCTGCATAGGAAACCCAGACGTTAGTCACCTCATTTCCATGTAGACAAGGATAAACACGCATAAAAAACTGATGCAAAGTTGAGAATGTGTCTGATGTCTAATGACACAGGCTGGGAACAAGAGTCTGACAAATCCTGGAGGCAAAGGGTTAATGCTGGAGACTGAGATTCTCTCACTACCTCCCTGTGAGCAGTTTGTTACCTGTGTTGGTCTGCTTGGTGATTCAGCCTGGGAACTCGTCTGGTGCCGAGCCCAAGCCTGTGAGCCCTGAAGCCCGTGGCAGTTTGTCTGCTGTCACCTTGCAAGACCAGGCAATGAATTAGCAGTGATTCTTCCCAAAGATGATAACCTTTGTTATATACTTGGCTGTTCATTGCATGTGGGAGAGTTTCTCCTCTCTTTTCTCTAGGGTAATAACAATCATTAATCACCAATCCCATCCTCCTACAGCAAACAAAGGAAACCCAACAAATTTCCTTTTTCCATCTCCTCCTATAGCCAGGAGGAGGCAATATGTCTTTAGATGTTGCAATACAAAGAGTTCTGCTGCTCTTAAAGATTAACAAAGCCAACTGGAAGCTTTGTCACTCTTGGTTTTGGTTCCAGTTGTAAAGCCAGTAGGAAGGAAAATTCAGTTTATGTGGTGGAGTGGTGAGCTGGGAACCTTGCTGCTTTGCAGGGAGCATCACACAAGCTTTGCCTACTGAATAGTCACAGCTCTCCTCACTTAATTGCCTTCTTGCCTCTGTTTTCCTCTTTTCCCCATCGTAGTTGCTTTCTTGACCTCACTTGTTGTTTGAGTTCATTTTTTATCTTCCTGAAAATGCTGACAAGGGAATTTTGCCTGATTGATATATTTCTCAAGTGAGATCCCACAGTGATTATCCTGGAATTAATCATTTGACTCCATCAGCAGAAAGACCCCTGTGTTGGCTCTCAGCAAATTTGTGCCTCCCTTATTATTGCATGCCAACAAATTTATTTGGGGCTAAATGACAGCAGTAGATGTCATCCAAAAGAGCTAGTCTGCAATGGAGCTGCATTTGTTTGATCATTATAGTGTTGGTTAAAACGCCTCTCAGCAGCACTATTGCTTGATTGCTGGGTACTGCAAATTCAGGAGAATTAGCGCTGTTTGAGTGTGGTGGAGAGACTGTAGTGATTCAGCAGATATTCTGCCTTTGTTCTTTTTGCAGCACCCCCACATGCAAACCTACTTTCTCTACTTTGCCCATGGAGAGACAACCTATTTTATTTCTTTTAACCACCTCCAAATGACGTCTCCTGAGACCTCTTGGAAAAAAAGCCCTATTGTTAGTTATAACCCACTCTCTCTCTGACATATTTTATGAAATCAAGGGCTGATAAAGGCAGATGACTTCACTCCTGCCTTACTTTTCAATCCTAGCTTTACATTTTCTAAATGTAAGTTTAAAAAAAAAAAAGTTGAGTAATGTTGCTTAAGTACTTGGGGAAACAAAGTAAAATGTGATGGGTGCAGAAGGTTTCTATAGTGCTTAGGACATGTGTGCTGAAGCTGGCCCTCCACTGGGACGATGGCTTCGAGCTCTGCTACCACGGGGTTTCTGATGCTCTGGGGAGACAGAGATGCTCTGTCCTCCCCCAGCTGCCCATTTGGAGGGTGGCTGGGTGTGCTGAGCTGACCTGAGCTCAGGCTGCCAGCAGAGAGGGCTGTCCAGGTCCCTCCCAGCTGTGCTGGGCATCATCCTGCAGCCAACAGCGTGGGAAGGGGCCGGGGGAGCGCGAGCAGTGCCGTCCCTGGGTGCTGATGGGCAGCCCGGAGCCGGATTACCGTCCTCCGCGGACTTCACCGGCCAGATTAAAGCACTTGCAAGGATCAGGCTGGCTCATGGGCTGTATTTCTGACATTCTTGTCATGGAAAAGTATTAGGAGTTGTAAGAAGGACTAATGTGAGCTCGTATTTTACAAATGGGCTTGTAACTGCTTTGTTGCAGAAAACAGAATTTGAAAGAGTTGCACTATTTTTATCTCTTGTTACAGGCATGTGCAGGAAGGGGAAAATACAACATCTCTTGCATTGAAAATCAAGCCTCCTCCCCCCATTATAACCATGCAATTAGTCTCATCTCCTCTGCTTCCATTTTCAAAGCGACTTAGCAAGACAAGACAAATTCTTCAAATGGCGCTTGTCTTATAAATGTTGTCAATGAGTCTTGAGCAGAGAGGAAAGCTAATGGGACGGTCTCAATTTAAAGAAAGCCAGTTAACAGCAACTGCACTTCAGTTTATAAATGAATGATGGCATGTAAGGGAATGAGTCTGCATAATATAGTTCTCACCTAGAAAACGTTTTTCATCCAGAGTTTGGGCTAAGCTGCAAAGCGTAAGTCATGTTTCCATTTTGTGGTACAAGGGCAAACGCAGAGTAACCTGCCCAAGGACACCCAACAGCCCTGGGAGACACCTCTGCACCTGTGTCCCGGTGTCTTCCGCCGCAGGAGCATCGTGCCTCAGTCTTCATTGAACGTGGTTTCCCCGTGGCAGAGAGGGGTGCAGAACGTGCCCCGTCCCGGCTAGGGCTGTGCCGAGCAGACTGCGGCGCTGCAGGCACCCGTGGTGCAGCTGCAGGCACTAGAGCACACGGTAACAACCAGGAACTGCAATTATGGTGGTGCAGAAAGGGCAAAATAAAGTGATACAGAGCAAAACCTCCCGGAAATCAACATTCATTAATTCTACCTTTTTTTTTCCAAAGAAGGGAAAAAAGTTTGATACTGACCTCAGTGTCTTTGAAAGTCCCCTCTCCTTCCTGCCTCTGTGGCTGCAGCTTGAGAATGGCTACACTACCTGAAAGTTTGGATTTTCCATTATTTGTTCTTCTTTTACTTTTTATAATTGTATGCATATGGATATTTTAAGGAGATTTTGTAGACTGGGTCAAGCAGACAGAACTTGCTTCTTGGTGTTATATGAAACTTGACATTCTGCTGGATTTCATCTTTATCTGGTCATTGCTTCAGTCATCTAATTGCTGTATTAAAAAAAAAACTTTACATAAGGATGCGGACATTTAAATTTAGCATCAGAGGTCATTTAACAATATTTTAAATCTTCTTGAGTCTTCAGCTATTTACACGGCTGCTCTTAGACCTTTGAGATTACGCTCCTTGCCATGCACTTCGTGGACACCAAAGTTTTATGTGCTTTCTAAAATTCATAGAATCATAGAATCATAGAATGCTTAGGGTTGGAAGGGACCTCTAGAGATCATCTAGTCCAACCCCCCTGCACATGCAGGGTCACCTAGAGCACGTGGCACAGGACTGCATCCAAGCGGGTTTGGAAGACCTCCAGAGAAGGCGACTCCACAACCTCTCTGGGCAGCCTGTTCCAGTGCTCTGTCACCCTCACTGTTAAGAAATTTTTCCTTAAGTTCCTATATTTGGACTAATCATATTTTAACAGCTCCTTATTAACTGTTCTTCCATTAAGGGCACCACGTCAGGCTCAGGGAGGCCTTGCTGCTGTGCAAGTCTCTAGGTGGGTATCAAGGGGTTGTGGCATCGCCTGTTTTGTCTGTCCCTGTGCTCTTCCCAGGCAAATCAGCACTGATCACTGGTACTGGCTAGCACCAGATTTACCCATGCCAGTTTGGAAGATCACAGATCACAGTTGAAATCTAGACATTCAAAATAAAGAGAAAAACCACCAAACAATCCCCAAATAAGAAATTTCTCGTCTTCTCCAACCTTTCTGCTCTCCCATGACAGCCTCTCTCTGCAACTCTGCTCCCAGATCCCAGGGCTGTTTTGGAGAGCTGGAAAAGCAGGGCTTGGTGAGCACCCACAGCCTGATATCACCTCTCGTGGTGTCAATGAGAAATCTCCCATTTCAGGGCAGCCTGGATCAGGCTACAATTTAAATATAGTTATTTTGCAGTTGCAAACTTTCCATTTGCTTATGTGTTTTCGACGAAATGCTTGCTTTTCCCAGAGGAGATTTTTTTTTCAGATATAGGACGGACAAGTCCATGGAAAAATGCTTACTGAAGTGTGGCGTTGCTGACTGGCTCAGAATGATTTTTTTTTCCATGTTTTAATTTGAAAGAGCTAGGGCTGAAACTGCTAAAACTGCTGAAAGCTTAGAGAAGAATCGCAGCCTTTCAGCAGGGACATGCTAGTCTGATCATTTCCTTTTCAAAAACAGCTGCCTTTGATATGTTTGCCATCGCAGAGCTAAGCCTTTGCTTTGGTATACTCTTGTGAATTAAGGGCCATGCATAGTTCTTTCTGTCTTACCAATGCACACTACAAAGTTGTCAAGTTCTTTGCACCAAGAATAGCTTTGATCTTTGCGGGATACAATTACAAATAAAATCTGCTTGGTATTAGTATCTTTTTTTTTCTTTTTTTTTTTTTCTTTTGCACTTCAATCTTAGCTAGAATTTCCTCGAGCAGAGTGATTGGGACACCACTTTTCTATGCAATTTCACAGCATGTAGGAAAAAAAGTGAGGAAAGACACAATTTCTGTAGATTAGATGAAATGCTTAGCAATAACCACTAGGGAAATGCTTAAGAATTTAATGTGGAATCCTAGAGACCTGCTTTTTTCAGAGTATGGCGCAGTCATTAGCAGAATCCTCACAGCAAACCCTGTGGAAGCACAGTGCTGGGCAAGTCTTTTATTTACAGCGTGCAGTTGAGTTACTTATGTTCTGCAAACATTATAGGGCAAATGTTCATCGTCTCAGTACATGGAGTAATTTCAGCAGTTGGATGCAATTCAGTGTGCTGGATAGACAGAGAGTCGCTGTGAAGTCAGGGCCATAACATGTTCCAAGCCATTTTCTAAGGAGACTAAGGAAAGCCTGAAACGGGTGCTTTTCCTGAAATAAGATGCAGGTGGGGTTAGCAACAGGATAAATCTCGCATGTGCAGCTGTAGCAAGGGTTATTCTCTGCAATAATAAGAGGCAGTTTGTGTCACCTGGGTGATAAACGGAAGCCCCCTTAGTAAGCAAAGAGATTAAGAATGCGTGGCATTAAAGACAGGATCTACAAAGAGGAACAGAATGTTCAGTAACTCCTCTGAGCTTCGTTTTAGCTCAAAACATAAATTTTCTTGCCAATGGAACTCGATGTAAGAATTAATTAGGGAACTTCACAAGCAGTCAAAAGTCTTGTATGCCATTATAAATTTATCATTGCTGAAAGGACCTATTTCTGCTGTCAGACATCATGCTTATCTGGCAGACTGCGCAAAGAATATGGAATAAATAACCTTCCTGGGAAAATGAAAAATATTTGGGAAAACGATTTTTATAAAGCCAAATATTGTGTTTGTTGTTTAGAAAAATATTTCTGAAGAAATGATATACTGAGTGTTCAGTCAGAAGGCTCATGTAATAGCAGCAGATTCTTCAGATTCATCAGGCCAAGCTGCCTTGTACAGTATCTTACTAAATGCTGCAGTTTGTCCATCTCCCACAAGCAAGAAACGCAGAAGAACCACTCTCTATTTTGTTAGGTTGGAAGTAAGCTGTTGTCATGAGAGCATTTAGACAAAATCCTGTGGATTATAGGACTAAGCTACTCTTCCATCAGTTTTTATTTGGATCATATTAACCACAAACAATGACTGTCCTCTTAATTTTTTAGGCTTATGTCACTCATTCCAGCAGCACAAGTGCACTGTATAATCATGCATCTAATCTCAGCAGCACTAATTGTGTGGTGTTCTGTATTTGCTGGTTGTTGTATACAGGATACTTATTTCAGTATCTCAATAACTTTCTCCCCAGAAGTATCAGAATAAGTGCTAAATAAGGATTAATGTGGGGGGTTTATGTATGATTGTCTTGTCATGAGTGGCACTTGAAGAGTAGCCGAAATAAATCTGAATGCTGCAGAATGCTCCTTGTTAGTGATGTTACTTGGCTTCGTACTGCAGAAACCCCCTTTGCCTGCCCCTTTGTGCAGCTTCAGCACCATCCCATAACAAGACGGTGAGACCATGGGAGACGCTGCACTGCGGGGATGAGTGGCTCCGTGCCAGGATGAGCAGCCGGGGCGGCATCCAAATGCCCCAGAGGCTCAACCAGGGCATGATCTTGTCATCACTTCTGCAAATAACATCCTCAGCTTTGCTAAGAAAAGGTAAAAATACCACTTCCGAAGCCAGCCCTCATCCGTGGGACCTGACAGCGGCACGAGGCAGGAGGGAGCTGCCGCCACCCTAGCACTCATCTGCACAGAGCTGCAAAAGTATTTTGCTGAGGAAAGAGACTGCTGTGTTTGGAAAACTGCGTTTCATCAAATACGGGCTGAGGAGTGCCATTATGTTGGGCAATATTGCAACTAAATGATATGCGTTAATGATGAAATCAGGGCTTTGCAAGGCATGGAGCAAGCCCAAAAATTCCTGCTACAAAGGGCCTGTGCAGACCATGCTCACGCGCACACCTGAATTGCTTGAGTCCATGAGGCTGCTAGTGCACAGGGACATCCCGCAGCTGTGGGTGAGAGTGGAAGCTGCTCACGCTTCCCCCCATCTTCTAGGAAATTTGAAGGTGCAAGAGCACCTCGCTTCTACCTGGTTTAAAAGCTGCTAGATGATAAGTGAGAGCCGAGGGGTGCTCCAGAGCCCAGGAATGGCAGTGGGAGAAGGTGAGCTGGGCTCTCCAGGACTCACCTCATGGTCAGCTGGTGAGGATGGAGATAGTCTGCTCCAGGAAAAGGCAGACCAGGATGGGCAGTACCAAGGAGGATGCATGGAGGAGTGGAGTGAAAGAGACCCTGGGGCTGCCGACCTGGGCAAAGGTGCAAGGAGGAGTGGGAATGAGATGAGGAAACTGGGGAAGAGCTGCAGTTCCTTTGTGCAAGGCCTCCTTGGGCAAGGAGACGCTGGATGAGCTGATGGATATGAGTGAAACCAATGTGCCTGCTGCAAAGGGCCTGTGTAGACCATGCTCACGCGCACACCTGAATTGCTTGAGTCCATGAGGCTGCTAGTGCACAGGGACATCCCGCAGCTGTGGGTGAGAGTGGAAGCTGCTCACGCTTCCCCCCATCTTCTAGGAAATTTGAAGGTGCAAGAGCACCTCGCTTCTACCTGGTTTAAAAGCTGCTAGATGATAAGTGAGAGCCGAGGGGTGCTCCAGAGCCCAGGAATGGCAGTGGGAGAAGGTGAGCTGGGCTCTCCAGGACTCACCTCATGGTCAGCTGGTGAGGATGGAGATAGTCTGCTCCAGGAAAAGGCAGACCAGGATGGGCAGTACCAAGGAGGATGCATGGAGGAGTGGAGTGAAAGAGACCCTGGGGCTGCAGGTCTGGGCAAAGGTGCAAGGAGGAGTGGGAATGAGATGAGGAAACTGGGGAAGAGCTGCAGTTCCTTTGTGCAAGGGCTCCTTGGGCAAGGAGGCGCTGGATGAGCTGATGGATATGAGTGAAACCAATGTGCAGGGCTACAGATTCAAGGCAATAGATTATAGAACGAGAGGAAAGAATCCCATTAAGGCTTATAAATGAGCAAGAGAGTTGAGAAAGCAGAGAAGGGAAACCATCCGTGCATCATCTCTCCCTTAGGTTTTGGGGGAAATCCTGCAGAAAGACACCTCCAGGGAATAACAGGAGTTACCAAATGCTTCCCTGGCTTGCTGCTAAGGATGCTGTCTGTATGGGTGGGCCGATTCTTGGCCTTCCTATTTGCAGTGTCAGGGGGCTGGTATCTGTGTTTACACCAGCCCTTCACCTGAGAACAGAAGCGCCCACACGCTGCTGAGAAGGGATGTTTTGCCTGGGTGCTGGAGCGGGCTCTCTCCTATCCTTGTAATTATGTCGCGGCAAATTAAGACTTGGGAAAGCTCTATCAGATAACGACCTAAGCCAGTCAAGGCCTACAGGCATTCCTAACTCTTGGATTCTTTTGCAAGCAGATCTCCTCATGTCTAGAGTGTGGGATTTTACTGACAAGCCAGACTTGCCAGAGAATCACACTCTGCTTTCAATGCATGTCACTGCCAGTAAGATGCAGAGCTTAGTGAGATTTTGGTAAGAATAGACTTTTCTTGCAAATGCCACAATTTCTGGTTGTGCTAGTTGAATATGGATGCAAGGAGGTCGTGGGCTGCAGACTTTTCCCATTTATACTCAGAGATCTGCTGGCTCTGTCGTGAGGGGAATTACTTCCTCTTTAGAACAATATCTATATAAGCAGGGCACCTCCAAATGTGTTTTGCTCACTTAATGCATTATTATTATATAGACGAGAGATACTTTCACCCGAGTATTCTTTGCTGGCCGTGGCTAGAAATGTGATACTGGGGCTGGAAGAATGGTTGATTTGTTTTAGATTGGCACATTAACACCTCTGATGATACTGTGCTTCAAGGCAGAAGATATGGGATGGGGATCCCAGGCTACAAGCTTACTTAGAACTGAGACACATCTCTTTTGCGGCCTAGCACCTTATTTGTAGTGTTGATGGGACCACCAGAATTTTAAAAGTCTGTTGAACATTTCTAAAGAAAGACTTCGCATATTTTCAGAGTGCGTATCGTCATCTTGATATATTCGTCCTAGATTTCTTTTGTTTTAAATACATCACTTTCTACTGTTTAAACTGAGTTTTTCTTTTCATCTGAGCTGGAACATTGGTTTTAAAGGGCATCCTGTGGCTGTGAGAAGAGGCAGCTGTGGCTGCACCCTGACCAGCATGGTCAACACTGTCACCATCTGACCAACATTGCCTCTAACAAGAGCCATTGGCCAGTAGCCACAACTCATGTGCCATGAGTACCAAAAGTAAAGCTTGTGTAGTGCGATCCTTTCTTATGGTGGATAATACAGATTTTTGGTTGACCAGTTGTGATTTCGCAGGGAAGTCATGCTGGGTAGAGCTTTTGAACCACAGAATTTCTCACTTTTCAGGAGATAGCAGTTACAGGTTTAAGAAATCTGTTTAATCACCCTTAGAGCACTTTCTGCTCTGGTCTTCAGTAACATTTACCTTATGGCACGTGCCTGTGCACGTTGCCATGTAACACGAGCCCTGCACGTGCTGCGTGTTGTGGTTTGACCTATGCCTGTGTCCAGAGCCGCAGCCGCTCCGTGGGGAGCAGTGGCAGAGCCAGCACTCGCCTCCCTTTACTTGTTCCAAACACCCATTTGTCTATGCAGCAGCACTGATGCTTCAGCTAAACTTGCTGCATTAATTATGTCTGCCTTGAGCATACAAGCTCTTAGAGTTATTTTAAACATAAATTTTGCAAGCTTGCCAGTCAGCCAAGATTTTTTATTTTTCCAAGGTACCCAACTTTCAATTACATTAAACTGCCAGGTCCTGACCATTATCAAACCTCTTTCAATTTACTGATTTAGGGTGAAGGAATGAATGATATTTCTGGGTTATTGAATAAGAACCAGGTAGTGATTATATTTTAAGATATTCACTGTGCTGAAGAGTTTTTGCCTATCTCTCTCAAATGGGACTTCATTCAAGTATGTTTTTGCTGAGAAGTGGGAGAAAGGCTGTTCTCCAGCACCTTGCTATTTCTTTTCAAATTAAAAGCTCGGACGGCAAAGCACTACGCACGTTTAAAATGCCCATTTGGTTAAATGCATGTTGTCCTGCTATAGTGAATATCTAATTATGGAGTATTTGTGGGCTGTGACAGCTCTGTATGGTAAGCAGTGTCTCCTAGCCATACATCACAAATTATGTATTAGAATATAATTGGCTGCGTAGCAATTTCTTCATGTGCTTTCTATGTTCTCAAACTCTCTGTTTTCTTCTTTGGGACAGGGGAAAATCCAGAATCCAAGAAATCTGCATGAAGCACTGCAGGGGAGAGGAGGCACGGAGGGGTCCGACGCTCCGCTCCGCGCTGGCGAGTCGCTCCGCGTGCTCCGGGATAAATCTGTGGACAGCGGGATGCCTCTTGTTGTGTTTCCTCAAATCTCACTGTTTGTGGATCCCTTTCAACACGTAAACAACCGAACCTGAATTTTTGTGTTTGTAACCAGCTGAAAGCGCAATCATCCGGACAGCGGCCTGTCGTGAGAAGCGTTGCTCTTAGGTATTTTTTGCTAGGCACTCCCGATGCCCCATGAAGCTTTTATCCACGCCATATCGATTAGAGTGAATAATTAGCTTGTGCACCACCAATAGCAGAGACATGATGCTTTTCTATTTGACATGAGTTCTGATGAAAGATCTCATTTCAGATTTAATCTCTATCTGGTTTCTGTATAGTTTTGTTTGCTGGTTCAGCTAGCGTGTGAGCAGAATGCAATTTATGTTTGCTACTTATACACATAAATATTTGAATATTTTAGAGCGCTAATCCTATCTGTCATAGGGACTTCATTTTTAAACGCATCTTCTTAAATCAAGTCACAGCCAATTTCCTCATGTTCTTAGCAAAATAAATAATAGACCTTTAAACTGAGCCCAGAAGAGTTGCTTTTAATAGAAACCTCCTATCTCAAATTTTCTGCAGAGCAGTCTTGGAAAGAGATTATGTAGAAAATCTGGCAAAGGAGCTAGACTGAAGCAGCATCCCAAAGGGAACGTCCCAGGATCCACAGCCCGAGAAAGCCCCAGCAAAGCCCTCATGCCCGGCTGCCTCTCTGGGCACCGGAGCATCGTGTGGAAATCTCCCCTCACACCGGGGCAGGCAGCAGCTCTGTTTTTAGGAGAAGGCATCATCAGGAGCCCCTCCTTTCAGAACCTGCTGCCTTGGAATTCTGGGGTGCTGTGGGGGGACTCCTTCAGAGGCAAACATGAGGAAATGGCTCCTTGCATCCTGGGTTTGTTTTCCCTTGCTTTCCGCCTTGCTCCCAACAGAGAACCGGTCCCTAAAGCTTCCAGAACCGCTTCCAGAACAGCTCAGCCCTCACATCTCCTACCCAGAGGAGGAAACGGTTTCTATGGATTTGGCACGCAAGAACATATGTATGCCAATATGCTAGGTCCTAACCACACTGCTATCTGTGGGGGATTGTCATCCTTCATTTTTTTTTTCTAAAAAGTTCCTCCTTACTTCTAGGCATCAGGATATTTTCCTCTTAAGATAGATAACATTAGGTCAGGCTTTGCACAGGTTAATGCCCCCAGAATAGGATGGAGGTTAAAAAAAAAAAAGAAAAAAGAAAAGGCTGTATTTAAAGCTGCTTCTACTCTTGGCATATGAGGATATCTCCAATGGGTATATATAAACTAAGGGAAAGGGATCTGGGAAGGTCAGCTGCCGCAGAGCGAGGGGAAGGGGGCTCAGGCTGTTTCCCTGCCAGGGCTGTGTTGCTGCCTGTTGCTGGTGACTGTGGTGGACTGTCAGCTGGGGTGACAGAAATTCCTTCTCAAACTTCAGGGAAGTTTGAGCGTGGATCTGGCTGCTGGGTATGTAACAGTACGCATGGGTGTAACGGTAGCCAGTGAATCACTGAAAACATTTTGACAATCTGCCCATGCATCCTATTCATCTCGGCTTATTCCCAGCCCTGAGTCGGTGCTCTGGCGTGTTAAACCTGGAAAGAACAGTGGGGGAGTGGGAAGAGTTTCTGGATCGTTTCCTCCATCGCTAACTTCTGAAGTGCTCTAAATAGAAATACACCATACACTGCAGAAGCCCGTGAAATGTCAGTCCTAGAGTGCTGTCATTCATGAGAAACTCAGCGATGTTATGGTAGTCATGTTCCTAAAAACGTACTCATTTTGGCATTTCTTGTTTTTTCATCTTTGTAGAAAACTGGGCCTCTCTGAGAATCACCCTGTACGACTTGAGTGAGACCTTTCATTAAATACAAAAATAAGGTCTCCCTCTTTGGTTTAGCCTCGGATTGTGAATGCTTTTTTAAAGGACTCTGATGTGTCTATTGCGTGTGACTGTTTCACCCTGTATGTGTTAACATCAAAAGGTCTTACAGGATAGAAAGGCAGCCTAGTACTCAAAGACTCCCCTTTATTTGTAAGCCAGAAGTGTAAATCTTCTGCACATCTAAGCTGTCTGCTAAATAGGCCTCTTATTTTATCCCTCTTTATTTACTTTGATTGGAGTTTCATTTTTGTGTTTTCTAAAGCATCGGGATTCATTTCCTTGGTATATAAAAATATGCACAAAAACCATCAGTTTGCAAGGCCCTCTATTTTATAGGCATCTTTGTAAATCACCTCAAGTGCTCTAAACACAGTGCCAGGTTAATTTATCATTGCCCTCAGTAGAGATGCAAAAGGATTAGAATGAATCACTGAATTGCCTGAGACTGGAGGTCAGGCAGGGAGTTGGTTGCTGCAGTGGTAGCTCTAAGGGGAGAATTGATAGAACTATTTCCAATGCACAAAAGCAGCGCAGCTGGTGCATGGGAGAGGTGCTTTCCGAGCAGCATCGCCTGCTCCTGAGAAGGGCAACGAGGACAAGTGCAGATCTGCCAGCACGTGGACACTTGGGCCCTGGCTCCCCCAGGCCAGGGCAGCAGAGCAGAGTGGTCACGGGGCAGGTTCTCCTCTCGCTGTCATTGCAGACTGGAGCAACGGGGCTCTTGTGGCACCTGCCATCTCCCCCAGTCCTGCGCCCGAGCTCCCTTCCTGCTCCTGCAGAGCAGCGTGTGCCCTTCGGGCAGTGGCAGAGTGAGGATATGCACCCGAATCTCTGAGGTTTTAAGCTGCTGTGAATCAGATACCGTTTGATTGATGAGAAATTATATATAACTTTTTACAGCCTCACTTGCATCTGTGTTTTTCTCTTTTTGCTTTGAAAGGAACAGGATGGGACGTGCTCAAAGCAGTATCTGAGGATATAGAAACACAAAGAAAAATGTCTGGAAAGTATTAAAGGATAAGAGAAAATGTTCAGTTGCTGTGAAAAATCATCTCATCTTCCCACCTGATTCTTGACTCTCGTGCTTATGAGCTGGTGATGGGGGGCATGATCAAAAGCAGCCCGTTCTTTGGTCAGGATTGACTTCTGCGTGTACTAAACTCCTTTCCTTGTGAATGCCGTGGCACTGTGTTGGCCTCCTGCTTTCCCTGAGTCGGACAGAGAGAATAAAATCATTCTCAGAAAGAGACGTTGGCTTCTCCATCCTTCTGGAATAGGGGGTATAGAGAGTAAAAGGGAATTCGATGTTCTTTACTGGCTACTTAGAAGATTATCCCTCCGGAAGGTCACTTGAGCAAAGCATATACGTGTATATTTAACTTTAAGCCTAGAATAATGTGGGATCCTGTTGTCAGCTTCCTGCTTTTCATCTCTCTGAGCTCAAATCATCTTCCTTGCTGCTGTGACCTGAACACAGTTTTTTCCCATTCCTCTATGGCTTCTTATCTTAAGTCCCCCCAGTTTCATCAACCTTGCTTTCACCTTCCAAATGCCCCCCAGGGCCTCCTCTGAGCAGAGTTTTGCCCTGTGACACTGGCACATTTCCTCCTTCCCCCATCCTCTCGGCTGTGCATCGCTGTGATCTTACCCTTCTTCTCCTGTTGTCCAGGGCAGCCTCTGCGCCGTCCTAGCCAGGACCCCTTTGGTGGGACATTACTGGCACTTTGCCTTAGTTGTGCATCCCCGTTTCTGTCATTCATCTCTGTGTCCTTTCTTCTGACTTCAGTGGCCTGGTGCAGTTCAAAACCTCCAAAGCACCTAGACTGTGAAAGAATTTAATTCTTAGATGGTCTTGGGCTGGTGAACTAAGACAGCAGTTTCTTCTTGGTAGAGCAGGAATTGGGAATTTTTTATGTGAATCCAGACACAAAAAGCAAGTTTGGATGATCTGAACCTCACTTGGTTCAGGATATTTGTGCCCAGGTATTGCACAAGTGTCTGATGTTTCAGAAAAATAAGACTACAGTAGAGAGATACCTGGAACAGATGTGAATAGTTACAATTTTACTCATCGTGGTTTATTAGAGTTCGTTGGAAAGACTGATGCCTTCAATCTGTTATTGGAAGGGAATATTTGCAGAGTGAAGAAATAATGGAAAGCATTAAGGCTCCAATACTCCAGTCAACTCAAAATTGCAAGATATTTCACATTTTAAGTAACTTTTAGTCATTTCAAATTTTAGTCATTTTTAGTTTTCGCACTTTTAGATCTTCCAGTTTTAACATATTAAAAATAGCAAGATAGCAATGTGTGGCTGTTTCCAAAAATTCTTACAGCTTTGATGGTCCCTCATGAAATTGTACAGAAATTTGCTAGCATAAGTATAGTGAACTAGTTCTTTCTCTTATGATTTTCCTTTTAAATGAAGTTAATTTCAAATCATCTTTGTCTGACCAGCCTTTTCCAGGCTATGTATTGTTTTTCAGTAAGTGCTGCTCGGGGACTTCTTCACTATTGCATCCACTGTCAAGGTGAACACTCCGATACCCATTAGCTGTTAGAGTTGTGTGATTCTCTTTAGATTGGAACATGGTTGAGTTTAAAAATAGATGTTTTTCTCTTGAGTTGAAGACCTGGAAACTGTAAAATAAAATTCCTTGAATGCTTGTTAAAGGAAAGATTAAAATTAATTCCTCTATTAATGAGTAAAACAAAAAACCCATTAATTTTAGCCCCCTTAAGAGACACTATTTCTACAGGTAAATCTCCAAGGGTCTTTGGAAGAGTTGCCCATAGTCATTTCCAGACACCACTTCCATCAGGTCTCACCAGGGTCCTGTCCTACTTCAGAGACAAGCCCAAGCTCTGTGAGCAGGACAATTTCCAGCTAATGCCCTTAGGAGCCTCTGTGGGATTATGCTGGAAAGATGCAGTGGGGAAATTGGGAACAAGGACCAAAAGCAGCTGTGTCATATAACCATGGGTAAAACCTTATTATAGCCCTTTTCCTAAGTCATCTCTAATTGCATTTCCAAATGTGTCACTGCCATGAGCAACTCATTTTGCTTTTGAGAGTGAATTCAAAGGCAGTTATGAACTGAACAAAGAGTTTTATCTGAGATTCAGCCTCACAAATTTGAGAATATCATATGTACAAAGTGATCAGTTTTTATCAGTCACAGTTTTAGAGAGCTAGGAAGAATTCTAAGAAAAAGAGTTGTGTTTTCTTCTTAATGCATCTGGGAGGATTTTAATGATTATTTGGAAGTTGCCAGATCAATTTAGACAAGTGCATTCATTCTAACACTCTTCTTCCTATTTTCTCTTCCTAATTTAGTTGTGTTTTTTTTTTTGTTTTTTCAAAAGGAGAACTTGTATTTTTTTCCATTAAAACCTTCATTAGTGCGAGAGATTAAGAGCTGTGTATCAAATACTCCTTGCCAGGCTTTGTGTGTAGCTCCCCGAGGGTATCTCTGCACTGCAGCAACGTGCTGCAGATTAGCTCGCTTGGCTGCGGGCCGCCGTGGCTGTGTGGTGTTTTGTGTGTGTGGCACGAGCTGCTAAGAAGCCTCATTCACCCTAGTCCTCCATCCACAGGACTCTGGTGCTTTTGAGTCTCCTCTGTGGAACGTGGCTTTGGTGACCAATAGTGCTAGTGATCACTGCAGTGATCAGACCACGTGATGACGTGAGGGCCAAGTGCTGGAGTGAAGGACCCTGCCTCAAATCCCGGGCAGCTCTGCCCTGGGTTCACTTGTGCCGAGAAGAAGGTCTGATCCTGACTAGATTTACCGCCGGCAGAGACAAATGCTGATCCCAGTGCAGATTTCTTGTGTTTTCAAATGATGACTTAGCTTAAAGGCACAACATGTCCCAGGACTTTCTAGTAGAGTCGCCAATACTATTTTATTATTATATTTTTCTAAGACCCAATGGAATTTTTTTCAATGTCTTCAGGTACTTGGTCGTAGTCACATTGCAAAGGGAGTTTCTCTCTATCTCATACAACTGCTAAACACCCTTGTAGAACATTTCATTCCATGGGTTCTTCCAGCTTGGATTTTATCAAAACGAATAGCTTATCCAAAGTTAAGTTCCTCTTTGCAGATTCAAATGGAGACCATGTGGCTTTAAAAGAGGACATATGGGTACAAATGTACATGTTTATGTAAACGTGTTCTGATCAGTTCAGATTTTCCCTTTCTTTCTCTTGTGATCAAGATGTGATAAGACACAAAAGACAGTGTAGTCCCTACAGGGCCAGATCTGAACCTTGCAAAAGACATTAGAAAGATTTCTCAGGGTCAGATCTTCGTTGCAGAGTAGCTGTCAGTGAACAGCTCAGCCTGGCTTGAGCTACGTGTGTTTTCCTCTTTCCTTTGCAATGCTAATTCCATTTTGAACTTCTATTAAATTACTAAACAAATAACCTATACAAAATAAGCTAACAAAATACACAAAAAAATACAACCAAGACACTAAATTCATAGACAAATTACAACATGGAAAGACAGCTTTGCCACAGAAACATACCTTGATTTTTTTTAAGTTGCTTCTGATTTTCCTGATTCAGTTCCATGGGAAATCTTTCAATTTTAAAGGGACTGGTGCTAGTGCTTTTGTATACCAGGTTATGAGACCTTTAGTTAGTATGTAAATAAGTAAATTTGGTTGGTAAATACATACATTAGAGCCTTTGGAGTGCCAGTAGCACCACGAGCTGAGGATCTATCCCTGGAGAATCTGCTTTAACAAGATACAGCGACAGCTTAAGAGTTTAGCGATCTAAATTATGAAATCTCATGAATACGAATAATACTTCGATACCAGGTTGTAAACATAGTTTGTGTTTTTCTTGTGCTGCTTGTGTTTTCTAAGAGAGAAGATCGTTTTTATAGCTTAATAAAGAACAGCCAGCTCCCTGAGACACCTTCTAGCAATGCTTTAAGTGTATTGAAATACCTAGTTAATGACAGTTTTGTACTGAAAAGAGACTTCTGTGAATCATGGGAAGCATTAAAAAAGAAGATATTTTCTTATCTGTATGTTCAGCTGCTTTCTAAATGTACGTTTGAGAAACTATTGCAATTCCCTGTGTTGGTAAAGTTCTTTATAAGCCAGAATTATTTAGTTTTCCTAATCTCTAAAAAAAAATAAAAATAAAAGGCAGCCAAAAAGATTGGAGGATTTGCACCCAGCCACTGGCAATAAGCATCAAGGAATATTTTCTTTCTCATAATTTCTAACTTGTTAATATAAGGTGAGGGTATGGCAGGATATGTTGTATACTTCTCATGCCTCTGATTTAATGCCTTCAAATGTAGCTATTTTTAATGTGTGATAGGATGTAAATACACCCACTTTTCAGTAACAGCAAAGGGAAAAATAACAAGCATTAAAACAACATAACAAATGTGGAGTATTTGATAGAGAAGCAAATTGTGCTGCTAATTTGCATCCAAGCTCCAGTGGGAGCTGAGGGCTCTCTGCGTCTCACCTCTTCTCAGCACGGGCTGCAGGGCCCAATGCCTCTTGCATGGCACAGCCCCGGACATGTGGTAGATACGGACCAGGACCACAATATATTCAGAAAAGCTCCTAAACACCATAATGCAGTGGCTGCATCAGGTGAGATGCTCTTAGAAAAGACAAAGTGATAAAATTTCGGACTCTTGAGGGGTCACCGCGTCCTCCTACGCCACACTGCATGACCGCATCAGTCCTGACAGCTGCTTGTCTAAGCGGTTGTCCAGCTCTCCAGTGATGGAGACCACACTGTCTCCAGGCAATCTATTCTCTTCATAGCTCTTTTTGTGAGATCTTTTTCTTAATATAGATCTTGAATGTTCTATGTACTACTACTTGTCCTAGTCACCAAGGACACAGCGGAAAAAAAAAAAAAAGATTATTCCTTCCTTCCCTCCTAAAGAGCTCATAATTTAGTATACTTTATCTTTTCTGTGTTAGATCTTTCTTTTGTAATGCCTTATGTATACCAATAAGAGAACTAATGAAAGTTTAGCATCTTGGGCTGGGAGAATGGTGTCTATGTCTGCCAGACAAGTTGAGAAGTGTCAGCCAAAGCACTGAAAGGCCCTGAAAGTTGAACTGGCCTGTGTCCAGCTGTTGATAGAAGCCATTCTGGGTGTGGATAGCAGCTTGAACAACTAGAGTGACTGCAGGAGAGCTCCTCCCTGCTGGCTCTGGTTCTCTGTGGCATCATGCAGCCAAAGGTGAAAGGCAAGAAATCACCTGACAGCAGGGGCCTGGACCCCCGACTGGTCATTTCAGCCAGGTGCCACCCAAAAATGCCCCAGATGTTTATAGCCAGGGGGTGCAGATGCCTTCCTTCAGTCACAAGGAGGCTGTGTTGGGGCCAACTGCACTTTAATACATCTGGGAATGCTACCAAATGTCCTTGAATTCAAGAAACCCTCTAGAGAGGTGCTCATGTCCTGCAGGGACTGCACTGCAGGACAGTCAGTCCCAGGCTGAGCTCTTGCCAGTCAGGTATGAACGCAAAATATGGAAGCATATTGTCAGCTGTCACTGCGTGTCGGGGAAGCAGATGTTACAGTGGGGAATTATTCATGCTAAAGATCATGCTTCAAAGTAAACAGTAATTGTCATTTGTTCCCTTAAAAAAAATGAAAGTTGGATATCAAATTAATGACTACACTTCCTTGGGGAACACACAGAACAAGGAATATGATCCTTTGGCATATTTGTAGCTAACATTTTCAGGCAAATATATTAACTTCCTGATATTTTCATATGGGTTCATAGGGGGATAGAAATGACATAAGAATAAGAGACTAATTGCAGAGCGGGGCAGGACAGGTAAAAGAAGTCCAGAGGAGAAGAAAGAAAAAGACCAAGATCTGTGGGCGTACATGTGAAGAAACATAGTCCATGAATCTGTAGTAACTGTAAAATCCTGTGTGACCACACAAAAAGAAGGTGGTATTTTTAAAGATAGTTTTGTAAGCATGATACTGAGGGGCTTAAGTCTACAGTCCCCATCAGCTGTGTAAAGCTGGTTCTGAATAAGACACATTTCAGTTCACAGAGTCTAGGAAGTCCTCGGAGATAAAGCACTGACCTGCTGACAGGCCAGTGTTGAGAGCTCCCGGTTAAGATTGCCCTTCCATGAGCTCCTGTGGCTTCACAGAAACCAAAACCATTTGTATTTCAAATAACTATATGAATTATCCCACAGATTTCTCTTGGCTACCTTGGGTCAAATATGGGAGGAAAGGCAACTTAATGTTTATAAATAATCTAGAAATCAAAGTCCTGTGTCAAGCATTTCTTGGACTCCAAACCTATTTCTCTGCTAATGAACAGAATGGTGCCCAAGAACATCCCTAGACATTAAAACTGAAACATCCACGTGGAGGCATAGCTGGGATGGCCCTTCTAGCACCTCTGCCTGAGAGCTGCAAGACCTTATTTGGGGTGTTATGGGTTCCCCAATAGTATATCTATCTGAAAGTCTTCCAGGTGGAATGTTTTGGACTCACTGAACCAGGTTTTTCAACAAAAACCTTTTCATTGGATAATTTTTGACCTTTAGGAGGCTTACCTGATATTTCAGAAGAAGAAAAACACCTGTATGAATTGGCATCAGCCACATAAGGATGTGACAGAACAAGAATGCAGCAGGAACATTTATTCTCTCCATTTACTATGCAATCTAAGAAAGTATTTTGAAAAAAAAAGAGGGGAGGGAAAATTCTGTTGTTATTATCTAATATTTCCTGGTAACACCTAGGATCATTAATCAATGATTTTTTTTTTCTTCTACCGAAGACTATTTCAAAACCTATGTGGATGTTCTCAGGCCAGGTTTCATCAGTCCTTTCCTCATCTGTTCAGAAACTTGTAGCCAGAGCTGATGCAATTACTGTTGTGAACTTTGAGACAGATTACTGCAAATACATTCAATGCAAGTCTTTATCCCAGAGATGCTGTAATGTTGCTGGTTTGGTTTTACTAGCTTAAGCCAAAATACTTCCCATTGGAGTTTTCAGGATGAGTATCTTATTTGGAAGGTAGAAATGAATCATTGATACTATTATTATTATTATTTATTGTTTACTATTATTATCAATATTACATAGTGTCAAAGCTGGCAAGACAGGACACATCTCTGCTGGTTCTAGTTCTTCGTCCCTGCAAGGGCCCTGCCTTCCCAAGCTGATTCAGAATTTATGATTGTTAATATTGTTAAGTGCCCGAATGCTGGATAATGAAACAGCTGATTTTCACAGAGCTCCTTCATTTTAGGAGGAAGCCAATGTTGCTCCATCTTTTTGCTGGTCCCTCCAAGTTGTTGATAACATACCATCTACGTTAGCATTCCTCAGGTTTTTACCACGTTGGTACAATCAGTGTGTCTCCACAGGGTCCAGGGAGCAAAGCAGCTCACGCAGGCTGGCGTTGCACTGGAGATGTCAGAGATCCACATAGCAATAGTGGCGAGTGGGAGGATGGTGAAACAGGAGGAGCAGAAATGAGCAGATGCAGATACTGTATTTGCCCCTTGTCCCTTATCACAGCTGCCCATGCCACCCTGGTTTGCTGAGCCCCATGTCAGCCCCTTTCCTGCAGTCTCCACAGCACGTTGGTGACATCTCACAGCCTTTGGTGTGCTTCAGCAGAGAAACTAGATCTCTTCTGTACTTACCTTGCATGTTGTCAGAGACACTGAGCCATTTCCGCATGGGAGACAAGCTGAGTAAGACAAAGTGCCGGGTCAAACGCTGCCTGTTCCTTGTCAGCTCAGAAAGATGTTCGCGCTTTGTGTTTTGATGCTCTTTATCATCCAGGGACTTGGTGTGGGAGCGAGGCAGGTGTGTGCAGGGAGCACCGTGTCCCTGCTCCTTGCAGGCTCCTTGGCTGCTGCCGAAGCTGCTTCCCAGGGCGGCGTGTTGAACAGCCGGTGCGAGGCTGCGAGGAGAGAAGGGAATACTATAAATACCAGCAAGTGACAGCAAGAGTACTCCAAGGACATGTATGCACGCTAGCCAAGCAAGGCAGCCCCGCTCTATCACCAGAGTCTTCTATCAAACTCTGATTTCCAAAGGTCTGTTCCATCCTCATCCATATATTTCCATTTACTCATGCACGGCACTGAGAAAAATTGCAGACGATGTTGATATATGTGAATTTCCAGATCTACAATTTTTGAACTTTTTACAAGAATTAATTGTTTCTGCCAGGAAGTAATTAGAGTTAGGAAGTTTTTCCTAACTCTCATTTATATCTTATATATTTATGTTTATTCCTCGTGTATTTATAAGGGGAATCAAATTTATGCCTTAATTCATATCTATTCCCTGCAGGTAAAAAGTTCATGAATTGCTGGGAGTAGATCTGTTTCATGAATGAACAGCTATTGTAAAATGTGGTCTGTATTCTATATTTTATGTGCTGGTCCTCAGTTATTTCAGAAAAGCAGCTCTCTGGGAAGAGGAATGGAGGTGCCAGATTCAGAGCCTGGATGAGAGTCTGGGTTATTGGTGAGAGGGGTTGAATTGTCTGGGGTTGATGCTTTGCCCACACTGAGGCAGAAGAAATCATGGCCTTAGGAAGTCACCCTCCCTTTCACATAAAGACAGATGTAACATTTTGGTGTAACACACCCTTCTGTCCATCACACTCTCTTCCTTTTGCCCACCTTTTGCTGTTATTTTGCCCTCCTTTTGCTGTTATTTTCAACAGACCAATTTTCTCTATTGCTTTTCATCCACTAACTCAGTCTCTATTGTTACTAAAGTATTTGTGGGCTGCCAGATTTAATATTTCATTTAACTGATTTAATTATGTTTGCAGCTTGCTTTGTGGCAGTTAGTTTTTATAGGTCTCCAAGTCCTCCTCTTTACCAAATTGTTTACATCAGGACTACTTTGTTCACTGCTTATACGATACTTGGCAGTCGAGTCCATTTGCATTTTGCATTTGTTCCTATATTCTATATATGTAGGGGAGTAATTTGTTTAAATTTTACAATGTCACGAAATAAACACAGGCAGAGAGCTAAGATGAAAAGGTCTTTGTATGGCTGCTTTATTGCACCTATATTTTGCAAGCATAAATGAGTGGAGCCATTAGGCACATCTGTAAGGAAATAGTGGCCCTTGCTTGCTCCATGGTAGGAAAAAGTGAGGAGGAGGTCAGAGCCCTGCACTGCCCTGCTAGTAGAGCCCTTGCTGAGTATCACGGAGTGTTTGAAGCATGAAGGATGGAAACAGGGGGGAAGGTACAGTGGTAAAAACCAGCATAACTTTCGCCAAGACCATGTTACACTGGTGTTGCACTGGTGTAAATCTTCTGATTTTATCTTATGTGCATTGTGACCAGCTTTTTAAATTGGAGAAAGGGATGGGAAGCGTGGTCTCTGTGAGGACTTCCCATTGCTCCCCGTGCTCAGCGCTAAACCCTCGCACAGGTGATGGGCAGCTTCCCTGCTCGCTCGTGCTCTGGATAAAAAGCTTTAAGAGCTGTGCCATGAGGCTGCCCACCACCTGGGTGACCCATGTGCTGGGAGGGGAGCAGTGCTGTGGTCTCCTGCCCCTCCGCACCGCCGCAGGGATGCTCTGCACCCTGCCTGTGTGACCGGGATGGAGATCTGCCCCCCTGCTCATGCACCCATCATTTGCTGAAATGGAAGCGCTACCCACATCCTCCGGCTGCCTCTTGGAAAACATCTGCTGTGGCTGCACTGGAGGCATCCCAAGCGTGGGGCCCGCTTCCCTCTCGCTTGGCTCGGCTCTACTCAGACGTGCCCATCTTATCAGGACTGTCAGTGTCATCTGTCCCTGCGCCCCCGCTCCCAGCGCCATCTGCCCGAGCCTCCTCTTGTCGTGTCCCTTTGGAAGTCTCCTGGGTTTGAAAGCACCTCCTGCTCTGCAGCTTCCACACAGAGCATTAAAAACAAATAGCCCGCTGAGAGTCTGTAGTATTTCCACTTGGACGGGAAGCATAAAGCTCATTATAGCCTTGGCTTTTCCTCATAAATTAATAAATAAATACTCAGCTCATTTATTGTAGAAGGCCGCAGAAGATGGCAGCAACAACAACAACAACATAAAAACAAGAGTGAAATCTTGGCACGTTTTCTCTTCCAAAATTTCCCAAGCATGAGGAGATGCAGTTTTTTACACAAGTAGTGAGAAGGTACTCAGGAATCTCTTCTTCCTTCATCATTTCTTTCCAGTGATCAAGAATGTTACCTTTGTGACCTTTCTCACGGCTGGACCTTCTCATCTCATTGCTCTAGACAATCTGGAGTACCACATGCTGGCCAGAAAGCTCTGGTAGCTCCTGAGCTTTCCAAGTCCTCCCCGCTGGCTTTTGTGCTTTGCTGAGTGGTCTCCTGCTATTGCCACTACCTTGGCAATGATCTCACACACACGTACTGTAGTTTTATTAGCTCGTTGGCTCCAGAGGCCATAAATGTGCTCCTAATGCGCTCGACTAAAGAAAGTAATTGTTTTTTAAACTGATAATTTATTGTGAGCTAATTAAATGCCCAATAGGCAAGAACATTTTAATGAAAAGTAACTTCATTCAATAGCAGGTTTTTAATGATCATTATTTGCCTGAAATATGTCCCATGCAAAAATTCCATAATAACAAGCTCTAATTGATGGTTTTAAAGTATATACATTGTGGATAAGTTGTTATTTTCTTGTGTATATCTCTCTTCCCGTCTTTCAAACACACTTCTTCCTAGCTGGGGGCCCAATTCTTCTTTATTAGAGCCTGTTCCTAAATTCTCTGCTTTTTAAATTCTTCTTGCTCATACTGGTGAAATGGTCTCTTTTATACCAGCATGAAACGGGGAGAAGAGCGAGCAGACCAAGGGAGCTGCTGGCTTCTCCCGTGCAGCAGGTTTTAGATGTTAACTTTGGTTGACTGTCCAGACTTAGGTTTTGTTGCCATTCTAGGTTTTCTTCTGTTTTCTTTTCCATGCCCTGGGAGGCATGGCTTCCTCTGGAGCTAAAAAGGCAAGCCAGAAAATAAAGTAACAGGATAGGGCAGGGAGTCTTTCATATGAACAACCTTCCTACCCCCCCATCTCTGAAATCTCTGCAAAATTGTCCTGCAACAGAGCTTCTCAGTCAGGAAATGTGAAAGGTGCCAGTCATTTGTTTTGGAATAAAGTGTCTCTGCAATATCTATGCAAAAATCATAATAACCTCAAGTATCCATTGGAAAAGAATATTGTTTTCAAACAAGATATATTAAGAACGGGATGGGAAAGTAAGTGCCTTATGCAATGGAGCTGCCAGCTTTTTTTGACTCAAATACTCTGAAAAAAAGTTTGGATTGGGCACAAGTATCATATATAAAGACTGTAGGAGTAGTGAACTGGTTCTATTTCTTTGCAAAAATATTATGAAAAAGCCTGCGTTGACCTTTCCTTAGCACTCACCTGCTCCTCATCTTCACACATCTTCATTTTGGTGTGATTTAGTGGTGTCTCTTGCCACCAGTGGGCAATGACTGTTCTTATTTTGTTGTGAACCTGAGTGAGCCTCCTTGGAGACTAAGCAAGAGACAGAGCAGCGGATAGAGTATGGCGCGGGGTAACCTTTAGAAAGGCTCTTCACTTCCCTGTGACTTTTTCCTTCTCTATCCATAACATGGAGTTAAGATTTCCTTTGTGCAGACACTTGGTTATCTCCTGATAAACAGTCCTACATCTAAATGTTTATTTTTGGTCATTATGGTGCTAATTTAGGAATTTCTGGAGTACACCTACATATTGCTGGCTGTTTTGGGAAGCATACTTGTACTGAGAACGTTCAGTCCCACTGCTGAGCCTGGCTAATCTGACAATGATATATTTTTCAAGGAAAATGCCTCAGACAAATCTAATACAAGAAAATGAATTGCATTTACAGCTAGGAAAACCACAAGATTACCTACCTATCTCATCCCAGGACTCCTGTGTTGGGACAGGATGATATCCTTGCCAAGGATATTGTATTTTATCATGTTTTGTTTTATTTATTTATTTATTTATATTTTATTTTATTATGACAGAGTATCCAGAAAGCCATTGTATCTTCCTTAGGCTTTATGCCAATGGTTAACCACGTGTCCGTTCTTGTGAAAATTGTTTCCTTGTGCTTGTTTCCTGGAGCGGGAAAAAAATCTTGGAATTTAAGTCTTTCAAGTCAAACATCCCATCAGACTTGTAACTCCTTCCTGGTAATTCTCACTAAAAGAAGACACCCTTTACATGCCAAAGAGAATGTTGTTGAGGTAGATTTGGTCTAGTGAAGGTGATGCTCATTCAGCGAAGGAAATGATTGGACTAGATGATCTCTAGAGATCCCTCCAACCTTAATGATTCTATGATTCTGTGACACTTCAACATAGCCACTACTAACTAGAGCAAGGAAATCATCATGAAATGTCAAGCTTGATGATAGCATCATGGCCTACTCATAGTCGTATGTCACGATAATAACTAAATCATAATCTACTTCAAGGAGGCATTCAAAGGAGGCAATCAAACTAATTATTCACAATAATTAGTTTCAAATCAGATTTTATTAATCATTAGGAAAACTGAAGGTCTCAGGCTACAGTTCATTGGACCTAGTAAGGTCACTGAGCAGGAAGACAGCAAACCTAGCAAGAGGAAACAGTGGCCATAAGAATATAATTAACATTTAGGCCACTGAATGTCCTGTCAATCTTTCTACATCCTCAGAGATTAGAAAACAGTAAGGTGATATCTGAAGAGAGAGTTAATATATTTTATTCAAGGAACTGATATAGCTTGGAAGAAGCGGACAAGCCTTCAGACATAAATGCTCTTCCTCAAGTCTGGCACAGAAACAATAAACTTCAAGTTTAGACCAAGCTGTGAACAACTTACCTTAGAGTTTAACTTAAATTATGGTAATAAACCAGATAATGAGGCTGAAAAAAAAACGGAGACGATTGCCTCCTTAGCTGCAGTGGAGCATCTGTGGATGCCAGCAAAAGGTCATGAGCTAATGAGCCCTGGGAGGCCAGGGAGCGAGGAGTGCGAGTCTGAGCTCGCTGGAAAGGGCAGGTGGGGAAAGCGGAGCCTCCGCGCCGGCCCCTCTGCTGAGTCCGTGCGCGTCAGGGCCTCGGAGAGCTCCCGATTTGCCTCCAGGCATTCAGTTAGCTTCCCTGAGGGAGGCTGGTCGATGAAGATTCACAGATCAATTGGCAGAGCATCAGCTAATTGCAGTCAGCAGAACAACAGAACGCAATGGAGGTAGATTTCTTCAGAAACGTCTATCGCAGAGCGCAAAGAATACTTCCATCCTCTCAAATGCATGTTCCTCACTTGCTTGTTTGGGAAGAAACCATAAACTTTTCAGAATTACAAGTGAAACTGCCTACCCTTCCTCCCAACCCCACACAAAATGGGGAAAAAAGTACTTTTTAATGCTCATACATTATATAACACATACATCATTTATAAAGACATTAACAACTTGCCTTGTTTCCTCATTTTGGAGATGATGCATGAAGAGTAAAAATGCCACTGCTGCAGATTTCCTTTCACATAAAGCAGTGTTGTGTGCACAGAGCGTGTGCTGTGGGCTTCGAGCCTGGGGCACTGGGGTGCAAACTTTGCTGGGTGACAAGTGCATGTCTCTGCTGTTCAGAAAGCCGATTCGAGGCCATTGCAATAAGCTCTTGGGTTGTGCAGGCCAACAGGTAAATGCAAATGGTCCATAAGGAACCAGGTGGGTTCTGGTGCCGATTTCATCTGCATGCCTGGGCTGAAGCAGTTGTAGGTCTGTTATTTGAAGGTTGTTGATAATCATTCACTTCTGGTGGTCACGCAAAGCTGCTCTCACTCACCTTCTTTTTGCACAGCAGCAATATATTAATACAAGCAGTCAACACATGCATGCACTCAGTGATACACCCTGAAATCTCCTTAAAATGCAGCAGAAACAGAAAAATAGTAGTGGGGAAGATCCACTTTGTTACCTAGAAATCAGCCTATTTATCCTCTTACACAAAGGTATTTTAATTACCAAGCATCTATTGAGCAATGCCCTGTTTTCATTTTCCTTTAAAGGCTAGAACCTGGAGCAGATGGTATGAGATGCTAGTAAGGAATCACCTTGTTTCTTAACAAAGTAAATGGAAATCAATCCTGTATAAGGTGAAAAAAAAAGATTTTCTTGCAGCTGCACAGCCTAGGAAGTGTATCACATCCCAGCATACAATACTTTAATACTCGTTTGATCAACTATTTGCACACATCTGGCTTTTTTTTTTTTTTTTTTTTTCAGACGTGACTGTATATAGCTAAACATTTTGCACTTTCTGTTAAAGATGTTCAATTCTCCCTCCAAAGAAACTGGGTTATTGTATTTATTGTGGTCTGGGACACTGAGGCTGGCTGCCTCTGAAGCTGTGGTAGAATGAAAAGACTTGGTGGCTCTTCTGGGTATTGTGGATATTTGCATATGTTTAGTTATGCATGATGCAAGGAGACTACATACATTCCTATGGAACCCATCTCCTTGGGTCAAGGAGAGGGTCATAATTCTTCACCAAGCGGTCTTTGATTCCTTTGGAAATCATGAAAATAGATGTTATGGATGATGGTGATCTCCTGAGGACGGGGCTCCCTGTGTACGTCTCCCATCCTCATGATACGCTGTATTCTGCGGACCCAAGCATCCTTCAGCTCTGAAAACAGGATGGTTCCTGCAGTCCTGCTACGCTGGCATCTTCACATAGGGCCCTAGGGGCCCAAGTCTTGTTACGTGGGAGCGCTGAGCTGCTACGGGCAAGGCTTTGTGGCCCATGCGCTGAGGTTCTTTCACAAACGTTCCCGGTGCAACGTGAGAGATGATGGTCGGCGTGAGTCAGATATAAACACAGTGATGCTGCGACTTTCTTTTGCATTGGCCTTTCCTTCTCTTAAAGTCTGTTAACATGATTTTGGCATATTTTGAGGACTTTATATTTCATTCAGGTCAAATCTAAACTACTAAACAGAACTGTTAAGTAGCGCATTAATCAGATAAATGAAATGCGTTTTTAGCATTTCTCTGACCCAGTTTCTTCACACACTGTTCTCTAAGAGGAAAAATTGTAATCTCTTATCTGAACAAGAAATGAGCCTTTGTTCCCATACTTATGGTGGCATTTTGCATATATTTAGTTTCAGAGACTGGTAAATTTTGCCAGTCTGAATCTTCCACGGGTCTTTCATAAAGGCCTTTTTCTTTTCAGCCCAATAGTGTGTTGGAGAAATAAATGTCAGCCACGAGACATGCAGAACAACGCAGACATAGCTGATGGCAGAAAGTGAGAACCTGGGCTCGTACATACTAAAAACATTAGAAAATAACTTAGAAGTGTTTAAAGAAAAATTGTGGTTTTTGTTACTTTTGTCAAAAACAGAAGATATGATGTTGGCAGGAGAGAAGATGCAAACGAAAGAATGAAAGTCTGAACTGAAGGATTCACAAAACACAACCATGGTCTTCTAGAATTTCTTAAATAGATCCACATTTCCTACCATCTGCATCACTCCATATATGTTAAAGAAAAAAGATTATCAGTCTAAGAGAGGACAAGAGAAAAGAAAAAGAGGTGGCAGAAATTGTTGGACCTGTTAAATCGGATTTCAATTTCCATCTAATTTTTAAACAGATTCACTTTGTATTATTAAAAAATGAAATGAAATTGCCAGAGGGAATTTTAAAGTTTGTAATTGAACATGTTTTGTAGTATTTTTTTCATTACATTTGACTTTAGAAAACCCACCAGGTTCTAATTATTATGCTTAAATGGGAAAAATGTATGTAAAGTGAAAGTCATGAAAAATGAAGGAGAATTTCCATCATTCAGACCCCTTACCTGAGCTATCAGGAAAATTAATGTTTAATTAACAGCCTGATTTTAGAGATATAGCTGCTTCTTGTTATGAAAATAGAATTAAAAATGTGAAATAGCTTTATTAATAAGTGATACAAGGTAGTTATAAGGGGAATTTCATTTAGGTGGCTCAGCACTGCTTGTTCCTGACTTGGCAGGGGAAATGCTAATAACCTAATGGATGGATCTGGAAAGCGCCGGGTGATTTGTAACCCTGCAGGGGTGTCCGGCGACAGCGCCTGTGAGGAACACGGATGGGAGCTGGGATGAAGTGACGCTGAGATGGGCTAGGCCCCGTTGAGACGCCGCTGCGCACGTTGCTCCTCCCCAAGGCTCCAGGCCAAGCCTTGCTCTCGGCCAGGCTTTTTGGCATCTCTTTGTGCCTTGTCTCTCCATCTCTGTCTTCCCCGCTCCTCTGACACCCGCCGGAACACAGAGCCTGTTGTGCCAACACATGGGGTGCTTCGAGCTGCAACCCGACTGTGTTTGATCCCTTTTATCCATTATTTAGCAGGGCAGGCTTTGGAAAGCAGGGATCACCATTGGGCACAGAGACGGACGGGAGCCCTGTCCGGCGTCAAGGAGCCGCTCCAAGCCTGAGGGGAGCAGGAGGAGGTACCTGCACTACCCAAAGAATTCACAGAATTCGTTAAATATATCAAACTCTGTAAGTGCCAGAAGCAAAGCTAGCTGGGAGTATTTTAACAAACTATTTTCCAAAGCAGCTCGTTCACACATCAGCAAATTCAGCATTAAAGGATATGCTGTAATTTGTTATTCGACAGCGCAGTGCCACTCGCCTCTGATTCTATAATCTGTTGACTCAGATCACAGGCTGCCAAGTATGCTTCAAGTTTGTCCACGTTTGTGTGCACGATTATAAATTTAGGCAATGGCGTCTATTTATTAACTCCTCTAATGATTTGCTCAGATTTCTGCCATACTCTGCACGTCACCAGTGAGTATTTTGCTCTGCTAAAATTTGACAGTTCTGTATCCAGTTTAATAGTTCTGTCATCTCTGAATTGCCATTAGCACTAAAATACAACCATAGGTTTTCGAAGCACCAGATTATGGTGCCAAATATTTGCTAAAATACCAAGGGTAGACATTTTAAGAAGTCAGTGATATTTTAGGAACATCAGCCACTCACCAAGAGCATAAAGGCTGATTTAGTGGCTAACTGATCAATGTTTGCTCTGTGTTTATAGTCTATGCCTGCACAGTTTGTTATATATATGTTTTATGCATCTGTCTTGTGAGGCGGTCCCTGTATGTGGGACTAGGGTCCTGCAAGTCTGCCTGCTGGGTGGACCTCGTTGCCCACTGCGATGCTGGAAGGTCACGTTTGTCCACCCATGCCCCATGTTCCTGGTGGCCTCTGGTGTCTGCTTGAGCGGTGGAGCTTGCGCAAGGAGGGTGGCTTCAACACTAGTGGGAAACATGGGCCATAAAACCAAGTTTGGCCATTTATAGCTGCAACCTGAATATTCTGTTTGAATTAGGAGTGTTTTCAAAGGAATAAAGAACAATTTGTTTTATTTGCAGCATTTCCAAACTGCTGTCAGGAATATGGAGAGTTCCTGACCTGGGAAAGGTAAAGGCAGAGTAAGTATTAGGGAACACAGGCTAATGCCAAGTGAGGAGGTCAGTTTAGAGAGAGATATAAGGAGACATGTTCACATGCTCACATAAGCATCTGGAGGCTAGAAAGTCAGTCCCTTTCTGCAGAGGGACAAATTCACCAATTCATAGGAGAGTTTGCACTGAAATGTCCTGGTGAAATGACCAGCACCCGTCCAGCCTGTGTCCTGCACCCTTCTGCAGCAGGAGAAAAGTGTCCAGTGTTGCTTGCTCCCAGTGCAATGTGTCCCATGGCCACCAGATGCAGGTGTGCAGGGGCTTCAGTGCCCCTGAACAGTGCCCCTTCATCTGATTTGCTTCTTAATTTTTTTTTTCCTGAATGGGACATTTTCAGTCTCTGTGCTTAACAAGAGCTCTGCAAGATTTCACTTACGGTCACACCATATTTAATTAGCACCTATACTTACAGTATTGCTGCTGCCAAATAATTTACTAGTGATAATTTGGAGAGAAAATCCAGTGGAATCAAAACAATGGGGAAAAAGTGAGCATTTGGGAGAAATAGCAAAATTGCAAAGACATCTAGAGAGACAGACATATGCAGTACTAAGGAACTGCAGACTCCAAAGGGGCTGGAGCTGAGGGTGTGCAGCTGCAGGGCCAGCTGCCAGGCCTTGCTTCTGCTGCACTGCTCAGCCCTCCCTTCCTGCTATTCCCCTTTTAAAATCTGCTCTGGCCTTTTGCACTAACTCGTTTGCTGCTAGCACAGCACCTTGCATTGCCAGAGCAAGCTAGTGAGGACAGGGCAAGGCTAGGACCGCAAGCTAGGACGAAAGGAAAACTGAGCCAAATCCCTACTTAAAGCTTGAGCTGAACCCAAAGCAAACCTCTAGAGCTTGAAAAACACTGGACAAGGGAAAGAAGATGCCCAGGATCCCTCCTGACCCAGACCCAGAGCAAGTTCAACTAACGAAATGCAAAGGACCAAGCCGACACCTGACTGGGATACATCATTTATTTTCCCATGCCAAATTACATGCTGGCACCAAACCAGCCCTTTTTAGCCTGCTATTCCTGCAGGTATCTTCATGCCCTTCCATCAGAGCCCATCTGGGGACCTGGAGAACCCGGAGCAGAGGCTGGGCACCTGACCAGGGAAAGCAGAGTTTTCAACCAGATGACCCATATCATGTAACGACATCAACTTAAAGAATAAACTCCAAAGTTTCCTGAATAGAAATAAGCTTATTTCCTATTGATGATAATTCCTCATGAAGTATGCATGATAATTACTCTTAATCCTTGAATAAATTCTTAGAAAATGATCTATTACATCTCCAAGGTGAGAAGGTCTGAGTTCCAGCACTGCGTGCAAATGGCATCACGCTCGTTTTACCAGAAATTGTCAGGTTTTACGCTGAAGGTCAGGAATACATTTTAGTTTGTAGCTGTGAGGGTGAAATGTATAAGCACTTTAATTTATTGCCCTGTCACTGTTAATACATTTGGTATTTGCTGTGATAGCATTGCTGCTAATGAATGTATTTGGTAATAATGCAGATGTCATATATATTTATGCCTTGATCTCTTTCAATGGTTCATCAGGAAAAACAAGTTAGGAACTTTGCCATTTTAAATAGCTAGAAATTTAAGAGGGAAGAAAAAAAACCCTCTCATTTTATTTCAAAGAAATAGCCAATATACAGCACAGTTAACTGCTTAAAACCTGAAACCGGTGCTCCTTCTGAATTGTAACAATAAATAGGAAATTACTGGTGCAAAATCCACTGCATCCATTGGGAAAGCTTCCCATTTCTCCCAGTCTCCCTTGAAAATCCATGGATCATCTGGTATTTGTCAAATACAGCTAATAACTAAAAAAGTCTGTGCCTGGCTGTATATTTTGTGTATGTGTGACAGCTGAGTCAGGAATGGCAGAAGAAGGGTCCTGGGCATATGCTTTGCATTCAAAATAAGCAAGAAAGGGAATGAAGAAAGCCCTAACCTTTGCACAGTGGGGAAGTTTGTGCCTCCGTGGAGAGGCAGATTATGAACCTCAGCTGCATGGAAGTTAACCTTGATTTCCAAACAGTCAAGCTGTACATATAGATTTTGCTGACTCTTGACATGAAGGTGAATTCCGCTCAATGGGCTCTGCAAACCCCCAGAGCTTTTTGGGTCAGGCCAGCAGAAATGTTGCCATTGATTTCAATGGCTTTTTAAAGAATAAATGAAGAATGGAGAATTCTCTTGACACTATTTTTCATTATCTTTTGGTGGTAAAAACATCACAGTTCAGCTTTGAGTCCCACTGAGCAGACCTGGGCAGGAGGAAGAAAACAAATGGCCAGCGGCACAGTTCAGAAACCTCTTGCATGACCTTCAGCACCTTGCCTACAGGCCATGCTGTTGCCCAAAGCCTGGAGCATCAGCCCCAGGCCACCTCCCTGGCTTTTCCAGGCCGCTGCTGGGGAGTTGGCAGCCTTGTCCATTAGTGCTGTCATGCTGGCATCGGGAAGTGCTTTCATTGGGAAAAAAAAAAAATATATATATATCCTCCAGGCCTTTTTCAGTTTGTCTTAATTAGGCGAGGAAAAAACATAACTGTCTGGGCAATGGATGCATTATGAAATTATGGACTGTTTTATTCTTTTCCCATTTCTATTTGTAACTTGGTGTCATGTCAAACTGAATATCTCTCTTTAGCCTTTGGAACTCTTTC
>NW_010580568.1:433575-455848 GCF_000705375.1 Tinamus guttatus | reverse complement strand
AGGTCCCTTCCAACCTTAAGGATTCTGTGATTCTCTGTTTTTGGTGAAATTTAATGTCCTGTAACGAGATGCATAAACCACAACCCAGGGGCAGATGGGGCCAGTGTCCCAGGACACCTCTGCCCTGCAGTGTACGAGAGGAAGAGGAAGAGGAAGGGCCCAGCATGGCCAGTGCAGAGCCCATGGGAGCAGCTTGGGGTGGCCGTGGCTGGTTGCCCATGTAGAAACGCTTCACCAAGGGCCCCCAACGCCAGCAGAAAGCCCAGGGACTCACAGCCACCATGCTCACACCCTTGCAGATTTCCACAAGACCTGTCAGCCACCAAAAGCATCACCTATAATGAGTCCAAGACTAAAAAAGCAGGAGCACTGAGGAGTATTTTTGGCCTGAACTGCAGGATCCTTTTGTTCCAGCTGCAGCCCACATGCTGAGTCAGTGCAGCACCACTGCTCTGCGGTGCTTCCCTCCCCAATCCATGCCTCCCAATCCATGCTTCCCTCCCTTATCCCTGCTTTCCTTCCTGACAGGGTGGCAGGGCCTTGTTTCCTTCTCACCTCCGTGATCCCAGCTTATACAGAGGCTGACGTGTGCTCCCAGCTAGTGGCAGTAGTCCATAGGAGCATGCTATCAATCAGAACACGACCTATATTTATTTTATTGCTGTATTTATCTAATATCACTCAAAGCAAAGCCTTTGGATACTGCTGAAGTGGTAGAAAATGGTAATCAGGTCTTTCAATGTGCAAAGCTTTGAATAATTTTGCTTTGCAACATCTACCCAGTGTGAAATTCTGCTTTAAATTAAGATAGTCATGGTCTAGATTGCAGCATTAGAAGGTGGCTCTGAGGGAGTGGTGGGACCTCTGCACACCACGGTCGGCTGGGACTAGCTAGAATCATATCTACTAGGATGAGTGGTAGCTTGCTTAGATATAGAGAATCATAGAATCATAGAATGCTTAAGGTTGGAAGGGACCTCTAGAGAACATCTAGTCAAACATATAAAAAAGCAAAAATATAAATATTGAAAAATATTTAGGGGAAAGGTAAACACATTCCTCAGAACATGCTATAGAATAAAGAGTGAAGGGACATTCAAGATGTGAGGGATCACAACCAGAATTTCAATATCCTCCCAAAAGGCCACAGCAAGAAGCAGACTGTGTCTCAGGAGTGACGTTTTTGAGTCATGCACACGAGGAACCTGTACCCATGCTAGCTGAGCTCTGCAGAGACATAGAGAGGACAGAGCATCCACCTGCTATGCGTGTTTTAGTTTAAGAAGTAACACATATACCACAAACAGAACTGTGAGGATTTTATTACTTATATTATTTTTCATGGGGAGTATTTAATAGGGTGATGTCAACCATGTTGTCTTTTATTATTTTCAGGAGATGTTTTTCTCTGCCTTTGAAAAAACATTGTCAGAAACTTGAAAATCAGATTTCAGCCAGTTTTACCTCTTATGCGCTGTCCTTTCACAACACTATTGTGCCATTGTCAGAAACGTACAATAGCATCTCGAGGAAATGCATAGTGCCAGATTCTGTTGATTCTGTGTAACTATATTAAAACCTTAGAAATTACCTTGTTATACTGACAAGTTCTCCCTCCACCTTTAAAAGCTTGAGAAAGAATAGAGTGAACATGGGACTGAATATTTTTCTCCTTTTATTGTTTAAAAAAAACGAGTGACCTTTGGCATGAAAGCTCCAAAACTGGCATTTGCTGTTTGTGGCAGCAATGGTGCTTGAAGTGCAGCCTCTAACCCAATGAGTTACTCAAATGTGGGAGTAGGCAATTCCTACTGAAGAGCCAGGCGGATCAAAGATGGAATGGCATTAAGGGGAGACAGGCGATAATGCAGAGCAGCACCGTTGCTTGAATGCAGAAACGCACATTCAGATGAACAGTCTGCCCTAGTTGGTTTTCCTGCGTTACTCCCAGTTTAAGAAGGTCTGAACCCAAATCTGGCATTGCTGATGCAGTCACCTAGGCAATCTTCCAGGAACGCCTGGGTACTCCACTTGGCCATTTTCAACATGAGTAATATCTTTTTTAAAAAAATATGGAACATAAAGTGGCCTACAATTTACTGCAGAAAATGATTAAAAACTGTGTTAAGATAATGGTCAAAAAAAGAACTAAACCCTATGAAAGGAAAGGAAACATTAGATAAATCTGAAGCTCTTTCAGAGAATTGCATGAGCCATTGAAGAAAAAACCCCTTAGTTGCACAGCTCCTGGAAGATACCACCAAGCAACACTAGTATTGCATGTGCCAGTTTGCCTTTTCTTTTTTTTTTTTTTTTTTTTTTTTTTGCTTTTCTACAGAAAATTGTGTCTGAGCAGGTTCTGACCCCCAACTCACCAAAGTCAAGAGTGAGAAAGATGGAATCATGTGTGGATACTTGGTTGCTTTGCACCCACCATGCTCATGCTCAGGAAGAGCTGCTTGCAAGTGAAGGACACAAAATACCAACTTTCCTTGTGGTCCCTTCCAGAGATGACATACAGTCCTCCTCTCAGGGCAGCTGGCCCTCCACTTGACTCACTGTGTGTCTGGGCATCATGGGCATTTGCTTCATTTCATATTTTCAACCAATCAGAATTTGATCCAGCTCTTAATTTTATATTTTTTTTATAATTTGAAAGTTTATACAAAATTTTCTGGAAATGCAGCAGAAAATGCTTCATTTTTATCTTAGTGGTAACATTTGTTTTGCTGGCTGGCAGACATCAAGACTTCCTAAGAGCATCACGATGTGTTCACACAGATCATCCAAATACTTGTACTTATTTGTGTTGCTTTTATGGCACAATGCAGGAGTCAGTCACAGAGCCTCAGCTTTTCTTTCCAAGTGACCAACAATATTATTGTTGGGACAACTTTTGATTTTCTGCTCCTGTCAGCTCAGGCTGTGCTCCCTGCTGAAAGGAAGGAGGCTGCACTGAGAATCAGGCACTAATTCAGCCTCACTATGAATTTCAAACTGGGACCCTTGCATTTTCAAAACTTGATTTAAAAATGCTTTAAAAGACATATTACTTTTACTTTCAAACTTCAGTGGACTTTTAGACTCATTTCCTTAACCAAAGCCTTTGTAAAATCATAATATATCATTATATCATTATTATATCCCTATATTACTGTACTACTATAGATAACAAATGAACTGCATTAAAAAAAATCACAAAATTATGAAAAGTCAAATCCTGCATTAAAAATTCAAAAATTCTATACAGAAATTCTCATTTTGCAACTTTTCTACTTGGAGGTTAAATTATCTTTGTGAGTTCAATACCAAAGAAGAAAACAAGGTAGCTGGAAGGGCTGGCAGGGAGTTAGCCACAGGAGACACATGGAATCAGCCAGAGAGGGGCTGCCTCCAGCCTGCGCTGAGCCCATCCTTGGAGCCACTCTGGAGCCTCTGGTCCTCCGCAGGAAAGGCCGAGCAGAGGCGGCCTGAGATAAAGGCCGATCAGAGGTGGCCTGAGATAAAGGCCGAGCAGAGGTTGCCTGAGGTAGAGGCTGAGCTGAGGTGGCCTCAGGTAGAGGCTGAGCTGAGGTGGCCTCAGGTAGAGGCGGAGCAGAGGCAGCCTGAGGTAGAGGCTGAGCAGCAGCAGCCTGAGGTAGAGGCTGAGTAGAGGTGGCTTGAGGTAAAGGCTGAGCTGAGGTGGCCTGGGGAAGAGGCTGAGGAGGAGCCAAGCACGGCGGCGAGCAGCCTGCAGGGATGGGCAAGGGAGGAAAAGCTAGAGACCGCTTCCATCAGCTGAAGAACTTCAGCCAAAGCCAGGCCCTGGGGATTAGGTCACTGTCGAAGAGCTTAACCCCTGGCATTACAGGGAGTGGGCTCTGGCAGGGGGTCTCCCAGCTGCCCTGTGGCTCTTCATCATCCTTCCAACCAAAGGACAGCCTGTGACCATGATGCTGGCCGCCAAGAGCCCCTGGGCCACAAGCACTTCCTCGCACTGGCAGGATTTTGTTACTGACCCCGGGTGGCAGAAGTTACTCTGGTGGCATTGTGGTGACTCAGGCTGTCGGCTGACATCACCCATCCTAGCCAGCACTGCGGACACCCCAGGGCCAGCACCACGTCACCACACACGAAGCAAGAGCGGGCACTGGCAGCTGCATTCGTGCTGCAATGACTGAATTTCCCATGTGCAGATGGGGAAAACATGGTGGGGTCCATCTCCAGCCAGGATGTCCACCAGTGGTGGGAGCTCACTGCGAGCCGGAGAGATTGGCAGCCCCTGGCATAAACACGGCCTGCGGTCAGGGTCCTTGGGCCTCCAGGGCTGTCCCTGCAAGGCAGTGGCTCAGGCCATGCTTTGCCTCCACACATGCACAACCAGGTCCCTGCTAAAAATGTTCAGTGAGGGCTCCTGGGTGGCCTTGCTACCCCAACCGCCCAGCTTCCCACGGGAACACCAGTGTCAGGTGCGGGGATGCAAGTGCACTTCTAACCCAGCCATGTAGAAAAAAAATACCATCCTTCACTCTTACACAACAGTCTATGATACGATAAAGTATCTCATGGTGTTATGGAAAGAAATTCTTACACTGGAAAGCTGTTAATCACTCGATGAAGAACGTGCGGTGGGGGACAGAAATAATCCCGCCTGCACTAGGTGTCCAGCCAGGAGCTATTGGAACTGCTTTAATCTGGAATATCAGGTGTCCTTGTTAATGACCTGGGGACATGTAGAGGTTACAAACTGCCAGCAGAAAGAACTCAGGATGCAAAAATATTGGGACTAATACACAAAACCCACACACAGGTGATGTCAGACACACGAGAGTCCTCAGGGACCACTCTGAGATGCACCAGGATGACCGAAGACAACATTTAAAGCTTGCCTGGCTTCCTGACATGCTGTTTTACGTGATTCATGTCTTCTGAATAAAACATGCTAGTGCCATCCATCCCAGATGCCGGGTAATTACCCCCATCATGGTCACCATGGGACTGTCCTTGCAGACAGGTCACACAATGTGATAGATGCTGAAGTTATATCAGTCCCAGCACTAACGTCAATACTGTACTTCCTTCTCAGTCATAAAGTGTATCCAATATTAAAATGTAATTAGCGCTAATAAAAGTTTTAGAAAGTTTAAGAGCAGTTTTCCCCTGTTAGTGGGCTTTGGAAAATGAAGAATGGCACAAAGAGTCAAAAGTTTAGCTGTCAATTTGCGTTTTAGCAAATATTGTCTTAGTGATAAAAGTCTTTTTGTCTATGTTTAAAAAATACTAGAGGTTTTGCAAGATTATGCAAACATTCTGCTACTGTCATTTAATCAAAAAGGAAATATTGGCTCTATTGAGAACGATGTACGTCCCAGGTGTGCAGCATAAAATAGAGCTTTGGCTGCTTATACTTCCTGAGCACGCTCGCATGGCAAATGCTGGTAAATGCGAAAACTACAACTGAGACCAGCAATTTTATGATTAAATAGCTAAAAAGTGGGAACATTTCTACACAGTGTTCCCTCAAGACTAAATGATAGGTTTCCCATGGATACTGTTCGTTAGAGGCATCTGGAGGACTCGAAACTTTGGTACAAAACCTGGCCACCATCCCACTGTTATTCGCACATCCCACACATGAGCAAGTGAAGATCCAGGACGAGGGAGACACCAACATTATCCGGCAACCACTTCACTCCACCAGCTGTGAAGAAGCAGAACTTTCCGTGCTTGCTTCCTATGTCCTCAGGCCACCACTGAGTTCCTCTTGCAGCATTGCGCTTTTCCCAGCGTCGGGGACATCGTCCCACGGGTCCCCGTGGTGGGAGCGCGCGCCGCGCTCGCAGGCAGCGCAGAGAGGGTAGGCGTCTCCCGCAAGCAGCCCTGCAGCAAGGCGCCCGGCATGATGTGGCACTGCTGGGAAGGAGCTCCACAGGAGACAAGAAAAAAGTGCGCGAATGATGAAGTTTGACAGTGATTAAGCGCGTTATCTACCCGCTTCCGCTGCTGCTGCTGAGGAGCTATTCATCACACTGTGCTTTGGGGATCGGGACTTTCAGTGCTCGCCGTGACGGAAATGATGCTTCCCAGCTTGGAAAGAGCAGGGAAAAGTTCCCAAGGTTGGGTCTTCCCTGAAGTCACCGGCCACCTTGCAACCCCGGAGGCCTCTCAGGAGCCCAGTGTGTCTTTTGCCTTGTTTTTGGTGTGTTTTTTTATGTTTAGTGAGGAGAAGCTTTATCCAGGAGAAAATGGCCAAGTTCTATCCTGCAGACCTCAACAATGATGTCCTCACCAGTGTGACACAGTCACCAAAGGTGGGGAGGAATGGGGACATTTCATGCCTGGGGGTGACCCATTGGGGTAAAAGCTTGTCCCAGTTAGCTGAAACCTCACACTTACATCCCAGAATAGGGCGACTGTCCTGACCCTTGGACACTTACACACTGACCCTTAATTTCCAGCATGGTACAGGGCGTAACTTAGTAGAGGGAACTTACTTCGAAAATTAGTTAAATTAAAATCTCTCCCTCTCTTCCCCAGCTCTTGCCTAAAGACAAGATAAATATTGGACAACGGAGCTGCAAAGATTATTGCATAATTCCAACAGGCATTTCTGTAGCAATATTCATCTCCAAGCAGTCGAGGCATTAGCCAGGTTATTCTGTCAAATTCAAAATCCAGACAATTCAAACAAATTAATCTTTTGAAAACATATAAATACAGAATATTGATACCATCTCTCTGATTATTTTCTTTGAGTTTTGAAGGGAACTTTAATTTATGGCTCTTACGTGCTCACTGTATTTTTCAGTTTTTAGAATAAATTGCTGTTGGGAATACAAATTCCCAAATCCAATGCTCGGCACTGGGTACTTTGTCCCGTGGCCTTGTCAACAGGAGGGGAAAAGCAACAGCCTCAAATCTGGGCAGATATACCAAATAACCCTGCAGTTTGCAAAGGGCGAGAGGACTTTCCTTAGAGAAATCTGTTGCTCTCAAAGAACAATCATTTTACCGTGGTGGTTTTTAAAGTCGCTATGGAAAATGCTGAGAACATAATATGCCACTTACTTACACCTTGAGTTGTCTCTTTGGCTGACTTGGATTTTTAATTTACATCTTGCCAATTTGCCACCGTTTCATTCTTGAATTCAGCTGAGCCTCAAACATTAGGAATTCAGGCCAAGGTATTTCCTCAACTATACTGTGGGGAACAGGCTTTGAAAGTCACTGGCTCTTCCCAACATGTTTCTACCATGTTTTCTCAGATCCAGAGTAGGAAATTTGGAGCTACTAATTCCATCACAGAAAGGCTGAAAACACCCAAGCCCTTGGCTGGCACATAGCTAGATGTGTCCAGAGTGATGAAAATGAAGAGTTTGGTTGGAAAATGAAAGAGGAGTTTGCATTATCCAGCCTCCACACATCCTCATGGGCATTGCTACTGGGCAGCATTTCCTAAGGAATTATCCCTGCCATTTGAGCTGCATTTCCAGTGCGGGCACAAGGCAGGCAAGTGTGAACTCTGGCCATGCCGTGTTGTGCCAGGAGAAGATGGGATTAGCCGCTGGCTCCGGTACAACAGCAGGGACCGGACCCATGGGAAGCAGCCAGGAAAGGCTCACATGAGCATCAGCAAAAGGCAAACAAAAAAGTGGAGGGGAACCAGGGTGAAGGGACTGGGAAACGAAGCTGCTCGGCAGGATGGGCGCGATAGCTTCAGTCTGGTGAGCATAAACAGGAAAGGGAAGGGAAGGGGAAAGGAAAAGGAAAAGAGAAAAAGGACTTCAGCAGAAACCCAGAAGGTCACGCAGAAACTCCTTTTATTTGCTCCTTTGTGTGATTCATTGGGTGAATCACTAGCCCTTTTAATTTACATTTTACCAATTTATTTCACTTTTTTCACACTTCTATTAAAGGAACTCCTGCTCACAGCAAAAAAAAAAAAAACCCACAAGCTAAAAAAGAAAGAAATTACAAAAACCTCAACTGTTAAATAGTAGCATGTTGGTAAAACGGTTGTGAGAGAGCAGATGGGTTCCTGCCACTGTGTGTGTTGGCCTAGGGCCCCGGTAAATATAGCAGAGTGTTTTCTGTCATTGGATCCGAGGTATTTATATCCTGCCAGTCATCGTAGCATCAAGGGCAGTGTAGTATTAGTGCTCTTCCCCAGCATGGCTTTTTTGGATCATTGAAAATCTTTTCTCTGGCACGCGAAAAAAAAAGTCATGCAAAATGTTAGATGGTAAATGGAAAAGAACACGCTGAAAAGAAGAGACTGCAGGGATGCGGCCACGCACCGTGTGCGGTTTCCTCTGTGTCTTCCTTCTCCCAGCAGAAATTTGAGGTTGGGAGGGAACGTTTCCCATCCAGAGAGAAGGTTGCTGCTTGTTGGAGAAAGGTGGGAAATAACAGGAACTCCAGAATTATGGATGTTGTAGAGAAGAAGCTCCAAGGAGGATGTGGCCACGGAGAGGTCACTATGAAACTTTGCTTTCTTCAAGATGAGCTATTCCAGGGCAGGAGATGGAGCTGAGGTGTCCTTTCTTACAAAGTTTTATAAGCTACGTTACTTCTTTATGAAAAGTACATGCTTTTACTGAAATTAAAAAAAAATCTAACCAGACTTCATTGTGATTGCAGTAACCAGATGGTCTTACTTGCTTAAATGTGCTAGCTCTTAGGAACAGGTTACATGCAGAGAAAAGGAACTGAGCTCAGGGAAATGCCATTCATTCTCTTCCCAGCCCATCTTTTTCCTCTCTCTTCTGAAAAGAGAAAATTATCGCATTCATGCAAATTCTCCATTTTCTAAGGTAACAGCAAGTAGATATATCCCTATCTCTCTCTGGCAGGCTAAAAGATCCTCATCCTATCTCAGGGCTCATTTCAAGACTTTCAGGGGTGCTAAGAAAACATTTTTAGGGCATCACTAATAACAATAACTAATAAAAATATTAATGTGATGCTTGATGTTTCTACCATGTTTCTGAGCCAGGCTATCAACACTACAGTGCCGTAAGGACAGCATGTGCATAGCAAGCAGGGCTCAGGAATATTTGTTAGTTCCTAATGAAGATTGACTGTTTTTTGAAAGAGTGATTTTTTTTGCCTTAAAAATACATTAACTCAAAGCTGAAGTTAGTATTTTTTTGTAATTGATTCTGCTCAGACAGAAATGTTATGAGCGACTCATTACCTACTGTCTCTAATGAAAATAAATATTAAAGGCAAGAAAATAAACATGGGCTATGCATATAAGCTGTATAATTACCAATTTAACACACACATTATTCCACCAGGCCTAGTGTTTGCAGATACAAAGAGATAGTTTTCGCAGCGCAGCAGAGGCCGTATGACAGGACACGATTGTTGTGTTTTGGTCACTGCTTGCAAGTCCAGGTCCCTTCTCCTAGCTCAGAATTGCCCCAGGAGCACAGAGCAGAGTGACTTGCAGGGCAGCTCGCAAGTTAAAGGAAAATTAAAGATCTAGATGTCTGGGTGCAACTTAACCTTAGTGCAAACTTAAATATGTGCATGTAGCTAACAAGTCTAGAGCAAAGGTCATCAAAAGAAAGGGGAGGAACAGAACAAAAATATATTAGCCTGTCTGCATGCTGTGTCTTATCACTATAATGTAATGGTTAAGAACATTCCTTCTTCCCCAAATCCTATCTTTCCTCATTTTGCTTTGGCGAGGGAGGAGAGAAAGGCTTGGATCACACTTGCAGTCTGTACAGCGGAGTGACCATTGCAGAAGCAGTGTCCCTTAAACCACCCCGGATCCTGCCAAAGGGCATAAAGTGAAGCCAGTTCTTCGTCTTTCTTAAAACCTCCATGGGTTTGCTGTTTGCTTTTCTGTGCAAAATGATGGCGAAGGATATAACTGAAGACAAAAATTAAAAAAAAATGTAAAAAGTCTGAGAAATAGTTTTGCTATGAGCTTTAGCCATAGTGAAAAGAAGCAGCACAAGAAAAGCTCCTGATCTTTTAGGGCCAGACCCTAGGCCAGACCTCTGGGGTGAGCAGGCAGATGCCATGGATTGATCACAGGGACTTTGAGAGTCTCGCTGATTGTGTCTGGATATTATCCATAGGTCAGCAAAAAAGATTTTGTGATTTTCTTGTGGAAGCAACACTTTTTTTCCCCCTGAGGAAGAACACCGCTTGTTGAGAAAACACCTATCCATTTATTTTTGCCAGGTTCTTCAAAACTTCTGACTTAAAAGCAACTCTAAGGCAACCTGCTGTGATCACCCAAAGGGCAAGACCTGTGTGTGCGGAGTTGTAGCTTAAAGATGAACTGGGGCATCAATCTGCTGGAGAAAAGGGAGTCAGGAAGCAGGGGAGCAAAGGGAGGTACTGCCAGCGTCAACTTGTGCATTTGAACTTAGATTTGTTGAGGAGATTCCCTAAATCCAGCAGAACTCCCCAAATATCCCAAAATTTCAGCACAGGTGTGCAATGTTTCCTTCTTGAGAGCCTGGATGAGCGCGACAGTGGAGACCTCTGATGGGTGGTGGAAGTTCCGAGCCCCGGGCTGGGCTGGTAAAGCACAGCTAGAGGAGGAGGAAGAAGAGGAGGGGGAGGAAGATGAGGAGGCCCCAGCAAGCACGACAGCTCCACAGCCCAAGCAGGCAGCACGTCACCCAGGGCCAGCTCTTCCCAGTACATTCCCAGCACATTTTAGGCTTCCCAGCACAGGGATGGCAGCGGGGAACCTTGTGACAGGGGATGCAGTGAATACTCCCGGGAATGATCTCTTGCATCCTGATGTTTTTTAAGCTTCAGTTGCATGGTCCATTCACCTTAACCTGATGATGCAGCACTCGGTGCTGGTGCTGTTGCTAGCACTTCGGGAGGTACAAGATGTCGTTTATAATTTTGTTTTAAATCTCACATTTCAGGATGGATGGCGTGAGGCCTCCTGGGCTGCTGTGGAGCGAGCGAGCCTGCAGGCCGCCGGTCGCTCCACAGCAGCTCAGGAGGCCTCCAGGATTTCCAGGGCCTATGCGGATCCCAGGTCATCCTTGATCCGGTGGCTGCTCCGTGGTCCCTGCAACCCATGAGCGTGGAAGCCACGTGCTTCAGCGCTCCCCGCTCGCACACAGGGTGCTAAGGGAAATGAAGGCAGATAAGAGGAAAAGATGGACACTAGGGCTGCTAGAAAAGCCTCAACGGCTTCTCCAAGGCAGGGATGAGGACCACTGAATGTTGGCATTTGGAATAAAAAGGAATTCAGGATCACGAAGCGAGCAGGGGAATAATGGCACTGAGGATTATTCAAAGGCGAATGGCAAGAAGATGATTTCCAAAGGCAGATTTGGGCTGGAGGCAGTGGAAACAAACTTGTTAGAGAATATTTTTACTGAAATGAAAATTGAAACTGTGCATGTATATAAATATATCAACTTTCCTTTCTCACTTGACATGATTGCCAAAGAAATTCCTATCCTGATTTTCCACACCCACACGGGCACAGGAGGAAGAAATTTAAAGGTTGCTTGAACCTGTGAATCCGCTGTGGAACTCCTGAGTACCTAAAAACACTTTTTAATGTGATAGGAATGTTATACAATTGATTATTTGAGGTGATAGGAATGTTATACAATTGATTATTTGAGGACTTCAAGCTTAAATGTTACGGTAATCACATAACACTTCCCATGGAGAGGGCCACACTTCAGCCACAATTCTGTGGAGCTGTTCAGTATGCAACAGCTACCCTTTCCATGGAGTTAGATACATCTAACTGGTGCTGCAGAAATGTCAACCAGTGCTCAGGAGTCCCTGAAAAAGGCAGGGAGGAACCTCCTGACGCGACAAATATGGATACAATTGCTTGATATTAACGTTGACTTTATTGCTATGGGCAACAGAACCCTTACCAAAGCCACAAGACATTTATTTATATAAAAATGAGATTCTATAGCTTTATATTCTAATAATGAAGGAAAAGGAGACTACGGATTTAAATAGGCGTGCATATATGTTAAAAGTTAAAATGCTGAGAAAAAGAGAAATCTTACTGAAAATTGCTAAGGCAAAATTGTACCTCCTATCTGTATTTGAAAACCTCCGCCCTGCAGCATGGGTCTGCACTGGTTTGCAAAGGCTTGAGCAGTCTTATTCCCATCCCTTATTTTTTTGCAGTCATTCCCTGAAAATAGCTGAAGAAATGAGGGAACTCCTGCTACTGAACAAAACCCACTCTCTCCAGCACTGACAGGTAAAATCCTGAAAACCAATTCTACAAAAAGGTAACAGAGGAAATGCAGAAAAGACTCGGGCTGAGAGTGAATTCAATGCTGGAAATGCTCACAATGGGTTTACACGTCGCACAGATTAAAAGCCAGTATAGTTATAAAGATACAGAGCCATCTCCATGCAAATGTAAATTTGAGTTTCATTTCCTTGCTCTTGGGCATGACTGCCTTAAATCCAGGAATGCTGCTGATGTGTTTGTGTGTGCGTGTGTGACTAAATGTATTTTCCTTGTGCTTTATAGATTCATTGTTATAAATTTGATTTGTCTGTATTAGAGAGCCAGCCCCATATACAAGGAGAAAACATAAAGAAAATATTCTTTAGCTACAACTCTCCTAGACTTCATATGTGATTCAAAAAGTTAGAAACACTATTTTGGTGTCAGGCTACTGACTTTTCTAAGCAAACTTTTCAACAGCAAAATAACATTCTTCATTTGCCAAAAGCCTAGAGAACATAATGAAGAATTAAGAAGAAAATATCAAGGATAACTTTGTGCAGCAGATTTGGCCCTCAGGAATTCACCATTAAGTCAGACCAACCTTTTCTGCCTTAAAATAACACAATAGCTGGTCTCAGAATTGATTTAATTCCCAGGAATATGGGAAGTAAAACATTCAAGCTGGATTTTTTTGAAAGAATGAAGATCACATTGCTACAGCATGTAAAGAACAACCCAAGAGTCCTATGCCGACAGCATAAATTCCATTTGGTCACCGTGTCTAGGGTTTTACAGACTGCCTCAAAGTCTTTAGAGGCATAGAGATGTTGCGATCTGGTTGGTATTATTCCAACCATAAACTAAAATATGGTCATTAGTCTGACTGAAAGCAATACGCCTTGCTCCTAATACCTAGGACTAATGACTGTTCAGACAACAACAACAACAACAACAAACAAAAAAGAAAGTAAGATTCTCTGCCTTTTTGGACCTCGGAGCACGTGGACCTGCTTGGGCTGGGAGTGGATGCCCTGCTGGGGCTGGTGATTTAGCTGCACTGATGGTGGGAACAGAGTGATGTCAGGGTGGATGTTGGCTCATAAGCGGGTGCTTTGCTTTGGAAAATGTACAGTGCTGTAATTAATGTAATCTTTACCAGATGGCACAGACATGGCCATGTTTGCAGTCATTTTTAAATCAAAAAAGTATAAAATCCCTTTACCTTTTGCAACCAGGCATCTCTTCAGATGTCAAGCTGGACTTAAATATATAATTGCAATAGCCATGAGAGTAGCTCTAACTCACTGGAAGGTTTTGTAGTTTTGATATGCCACCTTACAAAGATGAATGATCCAAAGTTAAGAAAGACCTTACCAAAGCCTGTCTTCAGCTGGGAGGAAATGCCGGGGACTGGGATTATTTTGCAGGTCTTCCCTCAGCCCCGGTGGATGGTGAAACCGGCGGCAGGACGTGGTGGGAGAAGGCGGTGCATAGTCAGACCAGACCTTCTGCATCTCCTGTCCTCTCAGCTCACAGAGTTGTCTGTAAGGACTACCAGGGAGACTTGTCCTTGGGGTAAAAATCTTGGGGTAAAAAAACAATAAAAGAAGAATGTAACTACCTAACTCCAGAACTGGACACATCTTCAGCCTGGGCCTCTACGATTAGTGGCAGACCAGTCAACTCTATGTTTTATCATACATGAGGAAGCTTTGTTTGAAGAATTGTTTCTGATTTCTGTGACTAATGTGTTTTCCCCAGGCTTCATCTCTCAACAACTGTCCCATAAATCACGTTCAAAGGAAAATGTTTAGAAAAGCTACCAAAAGCTGTGCAGCTTAAGCCTCTTGTTAACTGCTGACAAAGGCCCTGCTCCAGCAACTGCATGCTCAACCAATTAATCTCATTGGAGTGGTCACCAGTTTTGGTCAAAGCTGCTAGAACAGAGGAAATAGTCAATTCGGGGGGAATCATATTTGAAGAAAACCTCATCCTTCTGCAATTGCTTGTGGTTTGCATATAAATGCATGATGAATGTGCATTGGTGAGGCTCAGTAGTCACTGTAGCACAAGAGCACACTATCTCCAACCACATGAGCTTCCTCTCTAAGTTCTGACCATTCGGCAACTCATTCTGTCTTCATGTTAGCGAGAACGTTTGACAGCATATGCTACCCATTACCAGAAAGCTGGATTTCCTTTGCGTTTGTAATGAATACGTCAGGGACCTAATGTCTTTAAGAGCCAAAAGCAAAGCTAACAGTTCTGAACTGTCCAAATTTTGACCTTTTAGAAAGTAGAATTACAAATCATATCAGAAAAGCCCTATTTAACCTGTCCTCCTCCCCCAAAAAAGAAAAATCCCCCCAAAACAAAAGCTCCAGCAAGCCCTATCAGCTCAGTTTCATTCTGAGTTTCAAACAATCAGGAACAATAACATCACATATCTTCTGGCCTATACCTCCCGAGCCGTTCTAATTAATAGCAGCTAGAGGCAGTATTTATTTCTTAGGTCACGAGATAATAGGTTATTGATTGATCTGGGAGTTAATAGCCAAGGTTATGTCTCACGTAAGAAGTGACTGTGAGGATTGAAGCTCATCATTGATCTTGTTTCCACACACTCAGGGAGACCACATATTTAACTGTGGCACAACTAAGAAGAAAGGACTTAAAAGTCACTAAAAGTCATTTATTGACTTTTAAGGGTGTGATTCCTCACCTGCACCCACTGGCTGTTGCTGTGACCAGCCCAAACAATCAATAAACTTGCCACTAAGTTAAGTTCAGTATTTGCAGTCTACTGGAAGTTGCCTCCAACAAGCAGTAAAATAGCAAGAATTGACATGCTGAGATCATGGGCTGTTGCAAAGAGAGTCTAGGTTTCACTGCTGCTTCTTGTGGTGCTGCCATCTCACCACCACAGATACATAAGAACTGTGAGATGGAAAATATCTCTGTTAAAAAATGCTAAGGAACTACCAAAGGGCTATCTTAAAGGACTAAAAAATATTGGAAAAGATTAAGGTCAAAAACTGATGAAGACAGAATTCAATGGAAATATTGGGCTGTGAGCACGTGACCAGAAATGCAGAGCTCACCACAACTCAGAACAGCCTTTCTAAAGATCTGCTGTCCTGGCAGAACAGCTCGTGAAACTTACTGCTTCGGTTGTATTGCTTTGGCTATTCTGAGTTATAGAATCCAGAACAATAAAGAGAAATAGGTTGTGTCGACCTTATTGCAACACATATTTTAAAAATGGGTAGGTTTTAACAAGTCCCTCTGCCAGGAGTCCCTCTGAATGAGGATAGTCAGAATAGGAAACTGTCTAACAAAAAATAAAATAAAATGCACTAAAACAAAGTGCAATGCCAGTTCTGTTTAGAGGGATCCCAGCACTAAAATGATTATCTTATACCAAATAATTTTGAGCTCTTCTAATTCCAGAGAGAGCCACTGCCTTCTCATTTGTACCTGTATATACATTAATTACCTCCCTACTGGAAGTCATCCAGACTCATCAGTGAAAATGAAATGCAGAAATTACATAAGTCTCCCTTGCAGTCTCCATTAGTATCATCGAGAAATGCCATCCATGTTTTTCTGGTCAATGATTTTTCTGGTTATGTAGGTCATTTCCACACAATTCCGGCAGGCCATGGCCAGGGCCACATGTGGAACCACGGCCTCTTCTAAGAAAGAGCCTTGCCGAGACTTCTTCTTCACTAGAGGCAGCTTTTGAAGTGTCACAGCAGCTGGAAAATTAATTTCACCTTCCATCTTCTCAAATTTTTGCCCTTTTTAAGCTTTGACATAAGCCCTTGGATTTCTAGCTGTTTGCCCAGCTCAGTGAGAATGTCCCAGTCTGTTTACCCACCTACTTGTAATCTGTGGGAAGGATGCTGCTCGTGAAAAAACGTTTGGAACCCAGAAAGATATTTATTCATTTGCACATAAGCATTTTGCAACAGAACTATTCTGTAGTATGTGCACCTTGCTTTTATTAAGCCATGTAATGGAGAACAAAAAAACCACTAATATAAAATCCAAGGAGAAGCATTAGAAAGCCAATCTGCCTTAAGGTAAAGAAGCTGCTGAAGATCCTATTATTTCTTCCTCTTTCAAGTATTACAAAGACACACCATTTTCATTGTCTCATTTATGTCAGTTAGAATAGCTAATGATATATTTTTACACGACCCAGAGCCAGACTTACCCTGCATCTGCATTGCATTCTCTTCTCCGTGCCTAGTACTCCTTTCCCAACTCCTTTGTCACCCAAAGCATTTCAGATAGAGTTTCAGCTATAGGAAATAACATGATTCCAGGAGAGATGCAACTGTGCTGGATAACTGGGCATAACTGTCCTACTCCGAAGGACTGGGAGAGTCTGCCGGTGTTTCCCAGGGTATTTCCTAGGTTAATTAATGAAGGGTTTCCAATGGAAGTCTGTGAATTGGGTGGTGCCTATGCCTTGGGGGAAAACAGTCTGAGGTGTGGGATAAGACTGGACCTCTTTTGCCATAGTAATAAATTCAAATGAGAGACACTGAGTATTTGTAACTTGTATGCTACATGCTGTCTGTTGATTCCCTCTGCAGAACTCTAAAGATTTTTTTGTCTTTTTTTTTTCTTTTTAAACACAGAGTATCCTTCTTTTTAGGTTTCTAACAATGGATAAAAATCTTGCCTTTTTGTTTTGAGTTCTGAGTTAAAACAAATTCAAATCATAAAAGAAACTTGTGCAGAAATGGATGAGCTGCACTGAACTTTATATATATGTATATATATAAAAGCAATATGGAATGTCATGAATGACAAAGACAAAATAGAATGGCAAAGTGAGCTGCACTGAACTTTATATATATGTGTATATATATAAAAGCAATGTGGAATGTCATGAATGGATGCAAAAACAGAAGCTCACCAAAATGTGGAACTATTTATATCAGGAAATAGTTGGTTAATTGCTAATAGGTGTCTTAGAACTAGAGAATGTAATGTAGTTTCAGGCTCGAACCTGAACATATTGCACCATCTGCAGCTGCAACTGTTCTTTGAATTAATCTTCTTTGAGACACTCACTGCAGAATTTAAAGTTCAGGAGTTGAGGCTGCCCTTTGCTGGCAGCTGCATCACAGCCCTTGAATCCCGTCAGCCCATCTGATCTCTGCCTTGCTCAGGGCATGCTGCTGTATGTTGCTACGTACTTCAGCTGGATTAAGGAGCTATAATCCAGTCCTCTGCAAACACACGTCTGAGCTTCTGGGGCTGTAGACTCCTGCATGCCTGTGGAAATCAGAGATTGATTTTTATTGCTATTATTTTTCAAGCACTTGCCTTGCATCCTCTAAGTGGTGGCAGAGCTAAGCACCAAGGCACTGCCAGGGAGACACTCAAAAGTCCTGGTCCCCAGATCTGGTCCTTGCTAAGGGCCACCAATTGCACTGGGATTTTCCATGTGCTGACACTGCTCCTACACCGTGCCAGTCCTGTGCAAGTCCAGCTGATGCCAGAGACAATGAGACTTCCCTGGTCTTTCCTCCCACTTCTGCATGAAGAGCAGGAAAGTGGCATCTCAGCACCTTTGCTTTGCACAAGTATGAGAGGAGAATGTAACCTGAAGATGTCCATATATACATACATCTGTGCAGAAAACAAACCTTTTCTTAAATAAAGCAAAAAAAACAGGCCAAAGGCAAGGAGCCACTGAATCATCTCAGAGCATGGCAGGAGCTGGGCCAAGGGATGGAGCTGGATACCAGCCAGCTGTGCCACCAGCTTCCTCTGTTCCCATATTCATATTCTTCTAAACGTCTCATGTTCTTCTAAATTCTTTCACGTTCTTCTAAATTCTTTCATGTTCTTCTAAATTAAAGGCCCCCTTTTGATACTTCAGATTGTCCAAAAACCTCTGCTGGTGAAGGCAAAATGTAACATGCCATAATTGGGAGCAAACCAGAATATGTAATGAGGAAAAACAAACCTGTTTTCCTTATCAATAAACAACATGCTTCTTTAAATAATACATTAGCTGCTTTTCACTTTTCAAATAAGCGGCTATTATTTTCAACAGGATATCCGACAGCATAGCTTGGATATTTTTAAACATTTATAATCGCAAACCAAAAAGATGTTGGCACAGTAAGAAGCTTAACAACAACAGAAAGTGCCTAAGTGGAAAGTTGGGATGGATGAGAGCCAGCACTAGTACTTAACATGATACTAATCTCATTTAGAAAGAGTTTCCCGTGTCTCTTCGGCCACCGCGGGATGGAGGTGACGTGGGTTCAACCCCAGGGAAGGACCCTGGCAGAACCGGGCCCCTGGGTGCAAAACTGCCCAAGCCCCAGGATAACAATTCTCAGAAAAGAGTATTTCCGTACTGGGGGAAATGATGTCTAACTCTGCCCAAATTCAGAAGAAAAATGAGTTCAGCAAACAGCTGTTGCAGACAACCTTGAAGAAGCTGAAGACTTTCCTATTGCAGAGAAAGACAGAGAGCCCCCAGTGGGCACGAAACGAAAATGCACACAAATTAGCAATGCAGTTTTGGAGAAGGATGCAAAAGACATAGCTCCTTTGCTAAGATCTGCTCTGACCAGCATTACCTTAAATCCTAACATTAAGAGTTGAGAGTTAAAGAGGAAAAAAAGACTTTTTAGCAGTTTTGAAATCAACTCGCAAATCTGAAACATTAAGATGCAATTTAAGAAAGGGAATGATAGCAAAACCATCATCTTATTTTTCCAAATTTATCAATCAAATGTCCTTCCTTGCCCAAGACAATCATCATGGCATAAGCCTACCGCAAAAGCCTTACCTTTCACTGATGAACTACCCAGGTTAACCTTGCAGCGCCCATTAAAATATCTGCAAAACACTCATTTCTCTGTGGAGGTGGCTTGACCTGAGTGCAAAGCAGGTGCAGACACACATTTCTCTGTATTAGGGACAGAAATTGAGAAGTGAGCAGGGAAAGCAGCTGCAATTGCAAGCGAGCGGGACTGGTGCGGTAGTGCCGCGGGGACAGGAAGGGCAGGGACGGGTCATGAAGCAGCGCGATCAATCAAAATCAATAAGAGCAGAGCAAGGTTCAGCTCAATGACGTGGTCACAGGAGAAACACTCTTAGAAACGAGCAGCCAGGACACCTGCCCTGCCACCAAGGAGGGTCAGATCACTGCGGAGGAGTGCAACCTGCAGCTGCAACCAGGACACAATGTGGTTTGCTATTCTACATCGTGAGAGCAGGAGAAACGAAATGCAGCTAGCTGGGGAGGTGGAAACCAGGAGAAAATAGCCAGCACCTGCTTGAAAAATGGCTTAGGTTTTCTATAAAGCTTTCAATCATTCTGGTGTGGTTTGTGGCAGTGAATAAATCTAGTGTTATGGTTTAGGTAGTCAAGATTCAGTATGTCCAGCTCAATATTTGAAACAGTTTTTGAAAGATAAAGCATAGATCATGCAGAGATTAACTCTCCCCAGTTTATAATCATAATATTTATGCAAACAGGTGCATGTATGAAGACTGGTTCTTGCCCTGAGTATTTGTATGGGGTAGATACAAGGGTTTCTTTATACCTAACAAGTTTGTAGTCTCCCATGCATAACTGCACATCGAGAATTGGTTCAGTTGGGCATCAAGCCAGTAAAGATTGATGCCAATATTGTAAAAAAAGAGTCTTTGGCCATACAGGATTTGGACAACAGTGCAATAAGGTTTTCTGTACACTGAGGGATTTAGGAACAAGACATAAATTGTTATTGCTTGTAGACTAATAGCATTGCAGACAGCTTGTTTTTCCCTTAATTAATGAACTGTTTCGGTCAGTATGTGCCTATGCTTTATATATGAACTACTAGACTAAACAATGTTATTTCCCAGTTTTTATGCACCCTCTGCAGTATCCAAAAGCTTTCAGATATGTGCTGAGATAAAGCACTGACATAGCTTGCGAACAACTTTCTTTTCACACAAGAAAACTAATGTGCGTTTTTTTAATACGCTTTTAACAAAACAAAATTGCAGTACATGATATTAGTAAGACCATGTCCAAAGAGTAGAGCTTGCATTTGGAGTTGAAGAATGGGTTTGTAGAAGTCTCCGTTCCTATAGGAGCCTCTTCTTCTGCTTTGGTGATAAACTGCAACCTTTGAGCCCAGCCGTGGGGCTCGCGTCGACCTCGGGGGCTAGCGCTAACGCTGCCACTGTGACAATTACAGACGGAAGGAGTTTATTGTTTGAGTTTAAAATTTGAGTTAAAATTAGTTTACATTTCTGGGCCCAAATTCAGGGCATATAGACGCAAATGCTGATTAAAGCATAAATCTCAATCTGCTGCGGTCGCCTTCACGACACCTCCCTGCCGCAGCGCGGAAACGGATTCGTCGCGTTGGAAAAAGGCTGCCACATCTTTCTGAGGAATCCCAGGTTGCAGGATGTGACCTAAATAAACATAAACGTGTTCTAGAAAATGTATTCTGGCAGAGGGCTCAGCACATTGCGCAGATTACAAATTGCACCCAATTTTCTGTTTTAACTGCCTGGCTCCTCGTGCTGAAGCTGCTGATTGCTTTTGCAATTCGGAGAAATGTTTTCCGTGTAAAAAGAAAAGCAGCAGTTGCAAGCATTAAAAGAGTGCTGAAACACAACATTTTTCACAGTTTTTTTTTTTATTCCATGCTCCAGTGCTCAGCTTCCTATCACTGACTGATGTTAGCAATATAAGCCCTGATCTCAGGACAACATATATGTCAAGGATGCTCATAAGTACTGATGCCACTTCAATTCTGGATAAAAAAAATAAAAGGGAAGCTGGCTATATCACATATGTCCCAGAGCAGGGCCTGCTTGTCCGTGGCACACATGGGAGCAGGATCTCCCTTTTGCTGCCCTGCTGCTGGGGGTCTCGGCAGGGTTTCAGAAGTGGCATCTCCTGGGATTTTTCAGAACCATCCATTCCTGAAAGGGCCGGGGAGCTGGTGGAAGACGGTTCAAAGCACATGCAAACATTTGCTTGGTCTTCTGCCCCAACACGTGTTCAGCCCAGCACTCCCTCATGCCCTTCCAGAATACTACGTTTAATAAATATTCAATATCTGAAAAACTAGGAAAGGAAAATTTAAGCCTCTAAAAATTGGGAAAGGCAATTCAGGGAGCGAATGACCTGGCTGTGATTCCTCTCCAGAATCAATTATGCTGAATCACTCTTAACAGGAGCCGCTTCCCCGCTCCGGGCACAGAAGGCGTGGGAAGCACCACGGCACGCGCAGCACCGCTCCGACTCACCCTCCACGGTCCCGCACAGCCCGGGCACCCACCAGCCCGTGGCACGAAGGTTCCTCTGTGCAGCCCTGTGCACAGAGCGGGCCTGGAAGGGATCCCACTGCTTTTCCCAGGGAAAGCTCTGCAGATCCCTGCTCTTTGCAGACAGGAAGGCAGGAAGAAGCATCAACACCCCAAGCAGCTCAGCAGCACCTCTAGCAAGGTCTTCTCCTCTCCCCTAACACTCTTCAATACTGCTGGCCCAAAGGTGAAGGAGCTTCCAGGAAGACACGGTGTGTTTAATGTGTCTCCAGTTCACTGTTTTGTACCTGTGTCCTTAAGGCATGTGTCCCACAGCAGGAACCTTAGCCCCCAACAGGCATTTTCACAGAAAACAATTTTTCGTGATGACACAAATAAATATAAGTTTTCTGAGCACTTAATAGAGCCAGCAATTAAACAGAAAGCTGCTCTCAGCCATGACCATATGGAGGTTGGCAGGCTGGTGTAATAAAAAGACTGAAGAAAGGGGCAATAACATGCATACATCATTTTAAAAAGGACAAAGAAACAAAGAATGGAGCAAGAATAAGATCTGAACTGGCGTCAGATGATGGGAATTTGCTTTCAAGCACTGACACAAAGATCTTGTCTTAGCTTAGAAAGTCAATTTGTTTTTATCTTCTCCATTTCCCGTTGCACACCAGGCAATAACAATAATCTCTTTGCTACCTGTCTGACCCAGAAGCTCCTACATTAATGCTGAAGAACCCAGATTATCATATGCTAAGAGTGTGCATTAAAGTCCAAATTATTTGA
>NW_010580568.1:352509-433562 GCF_000705375.1 Tinamus guttatus | reverse complement strand
GAAAGCCCCCGAAGATGCCACAAATGGATTGCTAGTTTCCTTTGATCACGGAGGAGAAGATTTGCTCATTCCTGAGGTTAATTTTATTGCTTTGGCTCTGAAGACCTCCCACCACCACGCTCTGGTGGTGCTCAGGGACAGCAGGGACCTCTCCTTGTGCCAACGGAGAGGTCTGAGACTCAACATCATCCTGAGGAACGGCCGTGAGCAGAAGCGGACTCCTGAGCTGCGCAGGTATGTGCATCATCGGCTGCCCTGTGCTGATGGACTTGCAGTTTAATTGCTAGCAGGACCTTCACTGAAGCACCTTCAACACAGCTACCTTCATAAAAACATTTTCCTGTGGCTTCTCAGTGGAAATTGTAGTGTAAACAAACTGCTTAAGCTGGAAGGTACAAGCAATTACTGTCTTTACAGGGCTGCATCATTTTGGGGATGATGATACATCAAAATGAAGCAGGAGTTGGGGCGGGATCCAGCTCCCATTGAAGAGAGAGGCTGCACTCTCATTAAGCCCCAGCAGAGAATGCTCAGCTATTCCCAAGCCTCTATAAAATCATGCCATCAAAATGCTGCAGAACAGTTAACTGAGGGAAAACCAAATAATTACCAATCTATTCACTCCACTTAGTCTTTTAAATGCTAATATGCATCATAAAAATACAAGGCAAATTCATAATGATATATTTTAAACAGATTACAAGAACAGTTTGAAATCAGGAGAAATTAATCAGCTGAGATAAAAGGAACTTTCCTAATTTCTGCTTAAAGAAAAGAAACCACCACAAGAAAACAAAAAGGAAAGGACCCAGCAGCGTAATTACTCTTATAGAAACCTAGAATTCCTTAGATTGGGAAGTGATCCAAGACTCCCAAGTCTGCAGTCCATTTTTCTCTCACTTAAAATCCAGAGCCTATTTGAGAAAAAGGCAAGACAAACACCTGGTCTACCCTGCCAGCAGTGAAAATCCCTTGGCTGATTTCAGAAAGGCTTTTGGTCAGACTCCAAGTCTGAACTGGGGGGTTGACAGGCAGCCTGGTGAGGGCTCCAGAGTTTCCAGGCATCTCACAGGGACATAAGGAGATTATTCCATCAACAACAAAGCAGTCAATGATACTGGCTGGAACAGAAGTCTTTTGGGAGGACGGTCTGAAAGATAATACGCTAAAACACAGCACTCATGATAAGTGCTGCTGTGAAGCTGACTCACAAATTCCAGTCAGGAATCCCCTGCTTATCCATATAAGTAGAGCAAAGCAGGAGAAAGTGACCACAAGCATTACCTCTTTGCATGGCAGAGTTTGCATTTGTACCCTAAATACGTACCCTTGGGTTCCTCTAGCCTAAAGAAACTCTAAAGAGCATGGTCCTCTTCTTGATACGCCGGGTTATGTAGTGGGGAGCCACCTGACACTGACTTTCACAGACAGTTGGAAGCAGGAGAATCCAGCCCAGTGATTAGACGTTTTATCTAAATAGCAGGAACTGGATGATTACTGTCTCTGTCCTGACTGACTCTTGGCTAAAAAACTGACTGACTCAGAAAACTTGAAGATATTTTCCTGAAATCCAGAAAGTCTAATCAGAGGGATCAGGTAAGTTAAAAGTTAAGCCATGTTTTATCTTTCTTTTTCTATTTAAAATTAGAACACCACCTTTTTTTATTGTCACGTTTAAGACCTGAAAATCCAGCCATACTAAATCATTATCTAGCTCCCGGCAGGTTGACAAGTGAGCTTCTTATATTACCATCAAACAGGGAAATAGATTTTACAGGAAAGGCTTTCAATGGCAAGAAATTAAGCCTGAGTGCTCAGGCAAGGCTCTGCTCAAGCAACAACAGCATCCCTATGCCCTGTTCCTCTACTGAATGGGAGATTTTTGGACCCCTTCTCCCACTCCCTCCTTCTGCAAGACCATCAAGTTCATTGCAAAAGCATTGAATTTTGGCTGCTCAGCATGAGTCAGAAATTTTCCTTAGAAAAGTTTGAAAAATGCCTCACACACCTGGCTTCAATTAAGTTTATCTGAATTAATAAAATACGTTTGTCACTCAGTGGGTAAAGATCTTTCATACTGTCATCCGATAAGCCTGAAAACTGATAAAAAGCACATTCATGTGCAAATCAGTCCCTTTTCATTTCCCTTAACGTTTTTAATGTCATCTTACTTCAATACTTCCAAAGTCTAACCCTTCCTGAGTTGTGTAAATATTTCCTGTTGGCATTACTAATGACAGTGATGTACAAATGTAAATTTGTGCCACTTCAGAGAAAAAAGTATACATCCGTGAGCTGCATGGAGAATCAGAGGGCCGGTGATGGCACGTAAAGCCTCTGCCACTTTGGTCATCAGTTTTGAGCTGTGATATCCAAACTGACCTACAGCTATAGTGGCCTGATAATTACTCAGTTGTCTATATGATGCGATTGCTCATCTCTTTTTCCCTCCCAGAGGACAGGTACTCCACTTGCTGCCAGCAATACTCGTCTCCCTTGCTATCAATCTCAACACTTCACTTAAGAAATTATTCTATCCTTTTCCCACCTCTTTTCCTAAAAGGCCAATGTCATGCTTAGAAGCTATTACTTTGCAGTGATAGCTATCCATCTTCCAGCAAATTTTTACTGTCTGCTTTTTTTCATCCACTGTAACGGGGAAGAAGAAATTTCTTTAGTGAGAATGGGGAGGAAATATATATCTTCCTCTTCAGAGATGGTTTATGCTCTCTGGCTCCAGCAGTAGAAGGCTGGGACAAAAATCCAAACGAACAGGAGAAAGTGGCTCACAAAGTTCTTTATAAGCCTTAATTCTCACCATCCTACCATCCTACAACACCCCTGTGAAATCTTCAGGTACTCTGCCTATGTGAACATGTGAAGAAGTTGTGGGCCACCCTATGTCTGCAGGGACAGTTCTGAGCAGGAGCTCTTACCAAAGCCAGGTCATCTCGGTACCAAGGGGCACTGCACCATGAATGCAACCTCAGCCATCGTTACTCCTTTTTTTTTTTTTTTTTTTTCCTGCATCCCTGCAGAGAATATTTAGCTGATTCCTAGCACTCCTCTGCCCACATGCTCTGAGGATTTTCACCACATAACTAAGGCCAAGCTTTAGGTCTAACTGATTTGCTCAAGTTTGACAGCTCAAATAAGAAAAGTCACAAAGAATAATCAGATCCTTGCACTCCCACTCCCTTTGCCCTTTTCCCAGGGAAGCATGACTTTTGCAGAACATGCAAATTTTCCCTTCAAGTTTCCTGCTAATGGTAAATACATTTGTTTTCATTACTCTATTTCCTTGATCCTTGTTCAATAAAACCTACAAAAGCACCGAAGTGCTACATGTCAATCAGGTCATCAGCCTAGGAAACATCTAGCAGAAAAACAAAACAAAGTCCCAAATCAAAATGAAGCAGATAAACCGATTAGCAAATTGTACTGTATCAAACATTTATTTTAACAGTTCATATGACTGTTCTGTTATCTGGCAACTTCGTACATAAGAAAATTATATTCTTTCAGCAGATATAAAATCTGTAGCTCTCATTAAAATATTCATGATAAGAAACATTTTAGTCAATTGGTTGGTATATTGTTATAGCTAACATAAATCACCACCATGCAGTTATTATGATGTGAGAGAACATGATGGACACACAAGAATTTATAAAAAAAATACAAAGCCTAGAAACATTGTGATAAACTGGAAGCAGCCAAGGGATTCTTATATGTAAATGCGAATTTACATAGAGATAAGTCTTTAACAAATTTTATAATGAAAATAAAAAAAAAATAAAATATGTTCACATGAAAAAATACTCAGTTGTAAACTCGCTAGCTGTGGTTGCTTGTACGGAATGCAGCATGGCATGCAAAACTCATTCAGGATATGGGTACTCCCAGGCCCTCAGCCCACGCTGAGCTCTACCAGCTGTACCTCAGACCACCCAAACCTGGACTGATCCCATCTACATGGACAGCCCCGTCGTTACCATTAAGACCTTCTATGTCCCAGATAGAGCTGCAGGGCTGCCTATATAGAGCATTAATTAGAGCAGATGCCATGTATTTAATTTAAAAGAACCATCAATCCAGCTACTCTGCTTAAAAAGAATTGGCCCGTTCAGGAGCAAGGTGGTCCTTGAAATTTCCTTTGAAGGAATGAGGAGGACACAAGAAAGTCAACAGTCCCACCCCAAAGCCCGGTGATTTTGCCTTCTCCAAGGTGCAGAATGGATGCTTTCTCCATACATCTTTACCCCTGTATAATCAGCTCAGCAATGGCCTGAATTAAAGACTTGGAAATGTCGATATCGGTATTGGCTGGGTTTGATCAAAAGCTCAATGGGATCTGTGAAATCACTTCATTGACTTCTGTTGTTTGGCTCAGGCTTTTGGAAAGGCTGATGCTAGAAGATGGATACAAATTGCCTGATTCAACCATCTGTGAAAAAAACACTCAGAGACACTCGAGGAAAAAAAAAAAAGCTCAATTATTGTTTTCCATCAGTGTGTGGATAAGTTTATAAACAATACCTTTCACTATTTTTCCCAGGATGTAGCATGAAGTGTCTTAAAATAATAGTTTAAAAATCCTACTATTTTTACCTAATTTAAATATTCACCAGATGATGATTATAATTTGTAGTCTTGAATTAACCTTGGGGAACATTTATATACTCCGAGGGAAATGCTCGGAGAACTATGGAAATCTCTAATTTCCACACCAACAGAGGGCTTTGCATGCTTGGTTAAGTCTGCTCCTAATTTGTTTCTCCAGATGAATATTTATTTGATTCATACCCCGTTTCACAGATGTTTTCAAATGTACTGTTATCAAGAAGCCTGTATGCAGAAAAAGAAACTACTGTTTTGCTTTCCCATGTATTATTACTGAGCCACTCATCTATTTGACTTTCCAATTATTATTTAACTAACCGAGAGGGTTGAACCTTAGATATACAAACAACCCTTTTATTTTGAGAAGGGTGCTTGATTGCTGAAGGCCAAATGTTTCCTGAAGTATTAAGCAGAGACCTCACTGTAAAATCATTTCTTGCATCTCTTTTCATGTTGAGCGGCAAGTTCCTGACTCCGAATGCTCCCCGGTTACAACAACTGAAATGCAGGCTATTTTAGAAGGAAAGCCAAGTAATAAAAATAAAAAGATCAACAGACATGGAAAGAAAGTGATAAAGTAAAAAAAAAGACAAAGAAAATGGAACAGAGTTCTTAAGGAGAAATACTGTCAGATTAACTGTGGCATAGTCAGTAGAGTTATGCCGTCTGCGTAGAATAAGATCTGACCATCCTGGAGAGTCAGTATGCAAGGCCAGTCATACTCTGGTGATTAATTCAACTACTGCTATGAAATAGGAGTGAAACTGGCGCATTAAAGAAAAGATATTTTGCCATTATCTATGACCAGTGAAGCTCTGCTTATATTTTTCTCTGATTTCTATTTCCAATGCATCCTTCTCCAGCCCTCTAGGACTCTTCCAGTACATCTTAATTACTAGCGCTGAGCAATTGCCATAGAGCTGTAGGCAATGCAGTGAATCAGTTTTAAAGTACAGTATCCCATGTAGAACTTTTGGTGCTACAGATTACCTCACTGAAGACTACTGGTCATCCAGAAAATCCCACTAGTGAGCCTGATCATGGTTTGAAAAGAATATGAGAAGTACACGTCACATTTAGTGTGTTTCTTACTGGGTCTGATTTACCACAAAGACCCAACAAAACTTGTGTCTTATATATTGCTATATAAAGAGCTGCATGAAAATCTAGAGCATACTGCTTGGAGAATAATTATGAATAAAGCTCTCAGAAGTCTGTCCCCACCAGGCTAGTTTGCCTGTGCAAATCCAATGTTAGTGCTCTGTCTTCAATGGCTTTTTTTTCCATAAATGCAAACATGATTGTGATCTCAGACGAAGTCAAGAGAGCCAAAAATTGTAGCCATGTCCTATGGTGCTAGTTACCCTTGTCTCTATACCCTCAGTAATTACGGAGTTAAAATCCAATTGCCAATTAAACTAAGAGCAGCCCTTAAAACATGCCCCAAGTCAGCTCAGTCTGACGGCCTAATGCTCCAAGGGAATTCTTCCTTACTATGCTTGAATCATCTCCTGCCCAAACCAGTGGACTGCATGAACAACACCCATCTGCTCTAATCTGGTCTGCAATAAAAAGCAAGACTCTTCTCTTCAGCGTTGTGAAGGAGGTGCCCAAGTACTATGAGCTGTGTACTTCAGGGGTTGTGTCCATGAATGGCAACTTAAGACTTACATTTCTAACCAAACAGCTGGAATATGAAAAGCAGTATGCTTTGAGAAGTGGAATACTTATTATTCATTCTGACGCAGGATTTGTAATCAGCTTTATCAATTTAATTTCATTTAGAGTATGTTTTGCAACAGCACTTCCTTGGGTTCAGAGACAGCAGAATTCAGTTTATTAAAGCTGTAAGACTTCCCCATGCATTACTAATGAAAATATTAATAAATTCTATGGAACTTAGAAAAACAGGAAATTAAGATTTTGGGGAATGTAGATACAGATGCTGGGACCTTACAGAAGACAACTAAAAACTTTTGGAGAAAAGCAAGTGCAAACGATGCTGAACTTGTCAGAGAGTCAATGGAGAATATATAGAGCATGCTCAACAAGTTGGAAAAGTCAAGTACCAGAGGAAGCTAACCCCAATAGTGGAAGCATTTCCCAAAAGTTTGACAAAGATTTGGCAGCTTTACAAGATTGCCAGAACATGTATCCAGTAATCACAGGTAAATAAGCAGATAGTGAACATATTTAAATCAGTTCATCTGTGGAGGTGCTTTCTGCAATGCCCATCTGTTTAACAGCAGTGGGACTCCATGAATGGTTAAGATGAGGTTGTGGGAGGAGTGAGACTTTCCTTCTGCCTTTGTCCCACACCACGAGCTCACTGCTCCCTTGTGTCACTGCACTCTTTCATTTGTTCCCAGTCACTGTGAGCTTTTTACCTTTCACTTTAGGCAACTTACTGGAAAGTGTCTTAGAGAAGCCAAGATACCCTAGTTGCAGTGAGAAGCTTCTGCCCAGTCTATTTGAAAACCGAGATGTATCGCTACTTAGGGCAAGAAATACTGCAGGTAACACAACTTTGACCCGTTACTTCTGTCCCAGTCTAAGTGCCTCCTTAAGCCAGAGGGACTTGCTGAATTTCCTCTGAGCTGGTTTCAGGTGAAGCTTAAAGCTCCACTCACACCATGGGCGATCCTCTGGTTTCTCTCAACAGGATGAGCTGGGATTCCCTCCCGACAGGGCCCCTGCAGCAGAAGCTGTGCTGAGAGCAGGTTTGGCTAGAAAATGCCCCTTCTCCACAAAGACCAGCTGATCTGGGGATACAAAGGTCTGCTCTGGCGCTGCAGTTGGTCCAAGAAAGAGAAAATTCTGAGCTTCCTTCTGGAGAGTCGCTACTGCAGAAGAAAGCCAAAAAAGAAGAGAAAGTTTCATGCCTAAAATTGGCATTTCAGGAAAAAACTCAGATTTGAAAACCATTGAAAAAAATCTTTGCTTCCCAGAAGCACACACAGGCTTGTAATCCTTTTGTAAGTATTAGTTTTGGAGAACAGCTTTAAAATGTCTTCCAAACCTCTGCAAACTGTGCTTGAACTCTGCAGGAGGGCTCCCAAGCTCATCACTGTCTTCGTTTGTTCTTAACGAAACATTAAGGATAGTGTTGGTGTTCAAATCCTGCCGAACGCAGGGTGGATCCAAGAGATAGTCCTGTCATCGCTGGAGGTGTTCTGCTTTCCTACAGGGTGTCTCAGCAGGTACTGCAGAACTTAGCATTACGAGGGAGGATGCAGTTCTCTCAAAGCAAGAGGCAATAAACAAAGACAGGAGGGGGGCAGGAGTTAAAAATTCTGCTCAGATGAAGGATTGAAAGCAAGAGGAAAAGGAGAAGGAATATACTCTGATACTAGAGCAGGTCCCCTGTGATCCAGGGTGAAGCAGGGATGTACAGGTGTGCTGTGCTGCAGGAGCCGTGCTGAGCGGCCTTCCAGCCTTGTGCTGCAAAGATCTAGGCCTAGGAGGTAAAACGCATGAGCAGATCTGAACTAGAGGCTCTGGAAATCAAGGGACACATTTTTATACTGGACTCTGCTTGTATTATATATCCCTTCTAAATCCCTTTGTCTTTATCTTTCAGACAGGAAACAATCTGCTGGAAGGACAACTTTGTCTCTCCAGAAGGTGCAATGAATACGCACAATCTTCCCTAGAGCCCTGGGAGATGGTCTATATCTTAACAAGCAGAAAGTCTCAGATGAAAGTACAAGGGTATTACCTCTCAAGTGGAGGTACTAGGGTAAACACATAAGTATTCATGCATATACATACATGTATAGGTATGCTTTCTTCAACAAAATATTGAATTATACTGACTGATTCTAGTCTGGCCCTTATAGATAATCGCCAGTAGACTTGAGGTGACAGAGCTCATACAATCACAGGAAAACTAACCTAGGCCTGGGAAAGAAAATTTTAATTCTCGCTGCTAGAAGACTCTAATCTTCAGATTTTTGATTCTTGGCAGGAACTACCATGAAGCTTAGGCCCAATAGTTAGCAGCACAGAGGAACGTAGGAAGATGATGACTCGTATTCTCAGAGCATCTGAGCACACTGCAGCTCCAGATGTTTTGGCCTGGATGGTGGGGAGCAACACCATGATCATGTATCTTATACATGTTATACTTTGTCAAAAAAAGAAAAAAAAGTTCAAATCAAATGAGATGTCTGGGAACCACAGCAAGAACTACTTCTCTCATCTTTACATTTTCACCTCATCGAAGGAGAGGTACAACATAAGAAGTACGGCAGAGATAAGCTCTGTGCCTGACTGACACACAGAGACACCTCATGATGCTAAAGCCTTTGATTTATTTCCCGCAAGAACATTGGATTCTTTTCCTGTTGCAGGCTGGCATCTTAGGGAAGATCTGCTCTCCTAACGCTGTCACATCGGTGCAGAAAATACATCCCACTGTAGTCACCCTTCCTAGGCCCCTTGTCTAGGTATCTAGGCAATTCATATGGCTCTGATCCACTAAAACATGCAGGGCCACATCTCTGCTGAGGTATTCCATGGCCTTATCAGCATCATGCAGATACCACTCTGACCAGCGCTGCGATGGGCGCTCCAGAACCGCACACAACAGACAGCTCTGCTGGTCTTAGCCCCAGGTAACTTTCCATTCCCAATAGAGCTATACTGCTGATTTAGCAAAGATCATCAGGAAGCCCTCCCAGTCACAGCAAACACCTAGGAGGCCGTGGGTCTTGTCTCTGGCTATGGCCAATGGGGAATATATAGTGGAGAATTTAAACACTTGATTTCATTTTTTTCCCTGTCTGATGATATTCACGAGAACCTGCTGACATTTCCTGGACATACCAAACTTTGCCACAGATTTGTTATTTGCCAACTTTTCACCCAATTCTACTATCAACATCTCAGCAGATCAGTACTTCCCTAGACCACTGTGCTTTACAGGGAATACAAATATTTAAGTGTAAAGAGAACACAAAAATAATCTAATTCTATTAGATTCACAGGAGTAGATCACATTTTACTTGTTAATTCTTTTTTGTTGCAATCAAGCATATTCTTTAGCACTACCAAAGCTGTGGGCCACATATACACATGTTCCTTAGGATGGACACACGTAGGATGCATAGATGCATACGTGCAAATGTTATTTATGCTGGTGATGTTTTGAGGGAAGCAGTAGACAATGAAAAAGGATTCTCTAAGACATTTCTAGGATTTTTTTCCACATCTCTGCCTTCTCCAAATTTAAGGAAAGCTGTCAGAAATGAGTGCTAACCAGTTTTTGTTGCACTGTTTTTTCAGAACAAATGACTCAGGATAATTTTTACCCTTCTGGCTTAACCCTCATGAAAACACACTTCCTTTTTGAAGCCTAATTGGATAATATATTAGTTTATTCTTCTAAAGTACTGATTTACTTAGTGAGGCAAATAATATGCTTGTGTATTTATTCATGTTATGTTACTGCGCACAGATTTTTCAGTTACTGTGAAATAATTATAATGCTCTCACATTAACATAAATGTTGCATTCTCTAGCTCAGGGAGCATCCCTTTGGGTTTCAGGGAGCAGAGAGTAGTGGGAGGATGCTTAAATGCTTGAGAATGAAACACGCTCATTAACTGTAGCTCAGTTTATGAACTTCAGAAGTTAAACATCAGCTACAAAAAAATCTTTTAATCAAGATGGATCAAGCCTCTTCACTTAAACACATTATCCAAATTTGCAGTCATCTCTAGTTAATGAGTCAGTCTGAATTAGCCTTTCAAAAGAATTAAGGGAAAAGAATCAAAACTTTGATGATGTTTGAAGCACAAGTTGAAGTAATTGGATCAATGTGTTAAATCTTAGATGGCATCATTTAATCAGTAAGCCTATGATTGAGAACCATGTGGCTAAAACTAGGTATAGTGGTTAATTATGATGAATTATTTCATACAGGGAACCCCCCACAACAACAGCTTATCCCAAAACAGCATTTGTTTGTATAGGTCTCAGCTGGAAAAGGTACCATTAGGGTTAAAATGTGCCAAGTCTTCCTGACACATCACTGTTAACTCAATAAAGATGCAACCTGTTGGTTCGAGCACCATACCTGAATTCAGTGCATGAACAGAAGTAAAGTCAGCATGGCTTTGGTTCCTCCCTCAGATCCTGAATCCTACTTTGGGTCAATAAAAGAAATGCCTCTGTTGACCATGGACATGGTAACGGATCACTTCACCTACAAGGAGTTGCCAAAGGCAGCAGTAGTGAGACTCACTGACTCCTGGTATTATTCCTAATTTGCTGGCTGTCCCACTGCTCCATGTTCAAGATTCTCATTGAGGTGAAGGAGGCCTTGCTCTTATTACATGTTATGTTAACAGCAGGGTTTAACTTCTGTATTTTGGATATGATGAAATTACAATTAACCAAGCATTTCTTGAACAAAGCAATAATCAAATTGATCCATATGCTTGAGTGCAACCTATAAAACCACCCACCCTCTTACACTCTCTAACTGCAAGTAGACTTACTAGCTGACAGAACTGAAAGGACAAAGAAAAATAGGCATGAAAATGAAGCTTTAAAAAAGCACAAGTAGGTTTATGCTTTAAAAAGCCAGAAGAGATAACTGTTTTCTTTTATAGCTCCTGAAAGCTTAAGTAATGCACAGAGCATTCCTACATTAAGAGCACTCTAAAACTTGCAAGCTACTCAGGTTCAACACGATGAACCCTCTGGGAAAGTAAACACACAAATAAGTCCGCAAATGGAGGTTTTTACCCAAAAAAAGAAATAGAGAAGAGAGTCAAGGATGAAGTCATCCAAGTGCGCATGGCCACTAGCACAGAATGGAGCTGCTGGTGGTACTCAGGGCTTTGCTGCCTGCCCTTCACCCAGCACCGGCGCTTGGCCCCTGCCACGCACCATCCGTGTGCTGGTGCACGCGGGATTAAAAGCAGGAGGTGAAGTCCTGCAGCACAGCGGAATCCAAAGCACTGTGCTTGCTTAACGTCTCAATCGTTTGGACAACAGATTGCAGTGGGTGACACATTTGTTTTCCTTTTCTCTCCTCCTTCTCCAGTGTGCAGCTAATCAGAAATCTCACAAAATACCTCACCATCTTGGAATGGAAAATTCTTTAAAAAAAGGGAAACAGAAAAACAGACCGAAAGGATCATCCCTTTCCTTAATGAAAGTGAAGGAGAAGAGAAAGCCGTGCCTGCCAGGCTCGTGCCCTGAGTACTCTGTAAGACGAGGTTACAAAGTACTCTGTACAAAGGGGCTCGTGGTCCAGGTGCAACAACTCATTCCAATTCCCTAAGACATTAGGCATCGCTAAAACCAGCTCTTTCTTCCAGCAGAGAGAAGAAAAAAGGGAAGGGGTGGTAAATGCCATGTAGAAGTGTAAAGATCAGAGGAAACATGCAATATAATATTACATCACATAATATAACCAGCTTTCTGTGCAGGAGAAATAAGCATTGACAACATTCACATCCAAGGGAATATAATTGAAATCTTAAACATAAGCCATAGCTCAGAGACCCAGCAGCAAAAGATAACACGTGTGAAAAGCAGCAAACCAGGCTCTTGCTTATGAGGTTGTGGTTGAGCAAGAGCTTTGTATGAACACAGCCTGGTCATGTTGCCTATAAGCAATCTGTGGCATCTTCTCAACCATGAAATTTTGAAGTTTGTATTTTAGAAAAAGACAAAACAGTATGAAGCAGTTATAAGCAGTCTCTTTTCCGGCACACACAGATACGCTCTAGTGACCCCTGACATGAAAATGGAGTTTCCGAGGTAAGCGATGGGAGAGGCCGAGCAGGCTGTCTCGGCCAACTCTTTGCTGGAGCGGAGCTCTCATGGTGGCTTACTTGCCAACGTCTTCTAGGGCCCTTGCCTTTAGACTAAGTGAAGTATAATGCTCTTAGCAATGTCTGTATATTCCTTGAGTTTAAATTAGTAGGCGTATTTCCGTATGTTTAAAATATTCCTTTGCCAGTATTGGTATAAGGATTTCATGTCCTAACAAGACTAGCTCATACAGCTCCCTCTACGCAGAGGGACTGAGCTGCAGTGGAGTTCATACTCCACTCCCTTTCCAGCGCCAAGGAAAAAGGGTTGGGGGGGACTGTCAAGCCCATAGGCATCAAGGGACCAGGATATTCCCAAGACCAGGGTGTCCCAGTGGGAGATAGATGAGCCCTGGACCCAGAGGAACGCGCTCTCATCGACTCCTGGATACTAGAGCTCCATGAGAGCAACCACAAAGCAAAGCAAGGAGGAAGTTAGACCCTGATAAACCTCCACAGGGATTTTCCTGAGCAGTAGAGGGAGGTTTGCAGAGCATATAGTGTTGAGAGAGGAATAAAACTCCCTCAACTTTAATACTAAATCATATGGAGATGTTTTTCTAAAGAAGCATGTTGCTATTGTAATGCTCTTAATAATTCTGCAGCACAAGTTATTGCAGAGAAATGTAGGTCACAGTCATCTGAAGAAGTGGTGGGAGGCACAGGCAAACACGGCAGTTTCTAGCAGCGCTGGTAGCGGGTCTCATCCTGGCACACGCGGGCGCCAGCGCGAGGGAAAGCGGGTGTAGGAACAGACTCGACTTGGACAGGGTTGGTGACAAGAGTCAACTCCCAGTACTGTGTCGTGCAGCCTGTGGAAAACAGAAAAACTTTGTATTTCTGTTTGTTTGCTTCAGATTTGTTCCTTCAACAAGGACAGGAGGAGACCAAAATTGAAAGGGTAAAGAGCTTAGCTACTGTTATTTAACCCCTACAACTGGGTTATTGAAATACCAAAGAGGTTCTAGGGCTGGAGGTAATCAGAATATAGAATTTGTGATGATACTTTGTGCTTTTTAGGCAATCAGCAAAGCAGTGACATATTTTAGCAAACATTTTCTCTATCTGTACTGAGAGAAAAGGTAGTAACAAGACAATGAAGAGATACAACCTATTTTTCTTGAACATTTCCCCTAAAATGAACTGAATTGCAACTGATCTTCATATCTCTATACATTTTGTTAAGACAAGATTAATGGCTAACTGATATAAGTACAAATGTTACCTCTATTTTGACTGGAGTAGACTTGCTTTTTAAGATTGAAAACTAATATGTTTGAAGTAATTTAGCATGGAATTACTGTACTAACTGTAATTTTTGTTAAATAGCACTCAGTTTTCATCTGTTGCCTACTTTTAATAATTCCATATTAATTTAATGGTAGAGAAATAATCATATCTATATTTATATTAATATTGCTGTACAATGACAAAAATACATGTTAAAATCCTAGCAAACAGAATTTATGATCTTATTACTGAAATTATTTTCAGAGTGACTATCTTCCCTGCTGGCCACAAAAAAAAATCATCATCAGTCATAAGATTCTTATTAACTCTCGAAAAGATTTCTAACAAAAAATGCCATAAAAGCAATAGAATTCTACAGCAGTTTCACCCAAATTGTCTGTTCCAAAAACAGAATCCATTTTGTTCACCATAAAAAATAAGAACTCCTAAGAATTTGTGTATATCTGGGGGGAAAAAAAAAGTTTTTCTATGTCTAAGTGTTGGTATGGTATGTTAGGAGGTATATATAAATATCATTTATTATTAAAGGCAGAAAAGATGACTTTCTCTTGCTCTCCTTCATTACCAAACCAATGTGCCTAGGCGTGTGCTGTGGATAGCTGCTCCTGAGGACTGAAGTCACTACAAGGAGCGATGTGGGGACATTTTGGCAGAGCGCACGGGACACCAGCTTGCCCTGGCACTGCCAGGCTGGAGGCTTCTCACCCAGGCTGCAGCAGGACAGCCCCAGAGCTGTCCAGGCTTGTTGATACCATCCATGGGCTTCTACCTTTCCAATGGGCTCCCTATCCACTCTTCTGAAGGCAGAAATCTCTATTTCATACTAGTCCTGGTAGGTACATCTTGATCCAGGTGTGCCTGGGACGGCAACGGTACTTGATGGCAGAGATGTCCAAACTGTCTGGAAAAGAGACCGCAGCAGCTGCTTGCAAGTCGGCCTGATGCTATATACCAATTAATCTGCTTGGCAAATACTACACCCCAGCAAGGCTACGGCTTCGACATACCCCCAGAATACGTCTCCATCACCGTAATGGCAATGCTGTCAGCTCCCAAGCAGCTCCAAAGCTGCTAATCATGTTAAAGAGCTGCAGCTCCTTCGCTTTCGATGTAACTGAACTTCTCCAGCACTCACATATAAAGCGAGGCTTTTAATGCAGCTACCTGTGGGTGATAGTGGAAAACAGAGAAGCTATAAAGACAGTGCAGAAAAAAGGAAAATAAAACATTGACTCCTATACAAATAGAGCATTTAAAGCAGCTTTTTTGATAAGCCCTGTGCCAAAGCCTCACTGTGGGGGTCACAAGAAGTGCAGGGAGGCTCCCGCCTGCCGCCGCGCTGCATTTCAGGGCTCCAGAGCTGCTCCAGTGACAACGCTGGGAAAGTTCTTCATCATCTGAGTGTCTATTAAAATGAAAACTGTCACAGCAATTAAGACTAATCAACATAAATAACAAATGATAACAAGAGACCAAAATAGGGCAATGGGCAATGAAATGCAAGCTTTTCCTTATTGCTCATTACGACCTAGTTAAATATACTCATTTATCTGGAAATAAAAGCCTAGATTCCAGGAGAATATTTTTTTCTTCTCTCCTTCTCTTGAAAAGATAAATGCTATTGTGCTCAATCTCTTTGTTAGAATGCTGAAGAAAAAGTCAGGAATAATTAGATCTGATGGTACTGTAAACATTTTTAGAGAAAAATAGAATCCCCTTCAGAAATCATCAAAGTAATAATTACACTACAGGAGCTTCAAGCTCGAGAGCAGACTAAGAAAAGTGTATTTATTTGTTTTAGAGGTTATTTTACTTCAGTCAAAAATTGCTGTGGAGTCTGTTTCTTCTTTTCCTTTATTGATGTCCCTCTAAGCATAGTATTAATCTTTACTGAATATTTCCTTTTTCAGTCTGAGCTTCAAGATAAACTGCTCCTATTTCTACACCAACACGACCAGGCTATATATTGTTTTGATTACAGATGGACTTTTGGATGGGGGGAGGGAGGGGCCACATTTGGAACCATACTCCCTCTAAGCAGCAGGAAGAAGCTGGGACTGAGGGTCCCCTCTTATGGGCACTCCATAAAGAGGATGTCCCTGTGCTCACATTGCCTGGGACACCTAACCGGGGGGCAAGCCAACACCATGGCTTTGGCCAGGGGCATCTGGGGGGGCCCAAAATCCTGGGGAAGTCAGAGGAGTTGCAACAAAAACATTATTGGAAGATCAAGAGGTTTCAAAGTCACACAAATCCCCACCAAAAATTTTTGCCATGTTGGAAACACTTCAAAAAATTGTGCTTATGAACCACTGCCAGACATTCAGCCTATCTTTTATGTCACGGATTTGAGCATAGCAAGTTTAAATCCAGCTACACACTCAGGAAGAGAGATTTTCAGTCCGAGTCTGAGAAGAATAAAGCCCATGAAAAAAAAATCTTATGGGTTTAAATGAGCTTTATCTCTTCCCTAATGGCCACCTCTGGATGATGTTCCAAGGGCTTTCCGATTTCATTATTGCTCGACCTGAACAAACACGGCTATAGCTTTTAGTCTTTGCAATTATGCCCTCCTCAAAGAAATGTCTCCTACGTGCCTTCCATCGCAGCTCTAGCAAAAACCCATTTCTCCAGCAAACTAGCATAATAGTTTAAGACAATTTAAAAGTAGATTTGTAAAGCTCTCCAGGCTTGAGAAGCTGCTAAATCTCTTTGGGCCCAATACAAGCGAACATTTTCGAAAACAAAAGAGCAGAGAAGGCTGGAGGGAGATGCACACAGGGCAGCACTGCTTTCTTTTCGTCCCTTTGCCTTGGAACAGCGTCAGCAGGTCAGAGATGTCGCATGGCACAAGGGGCAGAGGTGCTTCCCTCTGGGTACAAGAGCAACAGGAGCCCTGGCCGAGTCTCCGAGTCCTCCTCTCCACACCTCTCTCCATCAAACAGACCCACCCGAGCTCTTGCTTGGGTACCAGGAGAGCCGCGTGGCCAAGTTTATTGCAACAAACAAAAATCAATGCCTTTTAAATGGAAAATCCTTTCCACGTGTATTGCTGTAGATACAGATGTGAAAAAGGCGTTAGCTACAGTTTGTTAAATGCTGGGCATTTTTATCATTAGTGGTGTTTTGTGACTAACACTTGATGAGCAAACAACTGCTTCCTTGCAAACTGAAAGCCTCCCCGTGTATGCGGAACCTGTAATTGCAGAATGTGAATGACTCATATTAATGCGCTGCAGTTCAAACAGCCCTATGAGATACCAAACTGTCAGGCAATAAAGAAACAAGGCACCAAGATTAAATGATTTAACTCACTCAGGCCATTTTTTGTCTGAGCCAGAAAATTAACTCTGAATTTGAGTCCCTGTCCAATATTTTAATCTCAACATTAGCATTACTCAAGCATCCTCTCTTGCTAACACAGCGATTACAGATGTAATGGGCCAGTGGGGATTGCTGCAGATACCCTCTGGATAAGGGCTTTGCATCTTCACTGTCAATCTCTAAACATGCTGGGCATACCAAAAGCAAGCACATAAATACATCACAGCAGTTCCAAGCTCCAGCTCTCGAGTGAAGTGTTAAGCAATTCCTATTATGCTGATGAAGCTGTGGCTTTCCTTGGAGTCTGGTGGCTAGGACTTGCAAGAGCAGTGTCCAGCAGGACCACGCTGGGACTAACTCTGCCCCTAATCGCAGAGAAACCCTCCAATAATGAGCATTTCTTCATCCCTCTGAGGTCCCCTATGCATGAGGTAGCCTCATCCGATTCAACTCTGCAGCAAATTGTGCATGACGTGACTGCATAGCTCAGACTGTTTGCCTGAAAAACTTAGCGTCTGCTCCATCTTCCTGGCTGGTTCACTGATTTCTCTGAGGCTTTCTTGCCTACCCTTCATATTTTGAGAGGAAAGCCATCATTACTCTGGTATTCAGATAGCACAGTGTTGAAGGTCACGCCAGCTCCTACACAGAAAGAGACATTTACAGATTGCCATGAAGAAAACCTGACTTGTTTGCTTTACAAGGCAGTCATTTGCAGAAACAGATGATATATTTTCTAGTTGGGATAGCTCTAATTTCTGTCTAGATTGGAATAACGAATAAACAGAAATAAGCATGCCAGCTGCAGTCTTTTCAAAAGAGATTCAAAAGCAGTTCAAAAGATGGGTTTTAATCTGCTCAGTTCTTAAGCATGCAACATTCACTACAGAGAACTACAAATCACTGAATTTTAATGACAAATAAATAATTCTTATATAATATTTTGTCATATTGTCATGGTGCATACGGACAAGTGTGACAGGTAAAAGTTCATCCCTGCTGCAACTTCTTTACAGAACTCACTGGAAGAAACAGAAGCTTTCAGACTATCTTACCAGTATCACATTCAAGTTCAAGTTCTTTTGCCTTGAACCACAGACCAGATCAAGAAAGTGTTTACTTATGAATAGCAGAAAATGGATTTATTTGTGTTGTTTTCCTAAATTTACATTCTACTTTAAAAGCATTGCTTAGATGGTTCTTATTGTGTTTTATATTCTGTGCTCATCTCTGAAATATTTATGGAAACCTTTGCTGTTTTCAGTACATCTCCTAATATAGCAATGGAGGCGCGATTCCAACAGCCACTGCTCAAGCTTGTACTGATTTGAGTACTTTTCAACTAGTACAAGAACTGAATTTTTAAGTGATTTTAACCAATGTCAAGATCTCAGTATTTTGAACTGTAGACAGTATGGGAATGCTTAAAAAGTATTTCTGTAGCAGGAAAAGACTAGATAGGTTTCTACCAATGCATGAAGAAAAAAAAACAACCCAGTAAAATACATCAGAAGAGAATAAATCTAAGTTTTTAATCATAATCCTGTAAATATAATATTATCCAGTCCAGTAACTGGCAACTGATGCAATGTTACAGTTGACCAGGATCTAAACACCTTCATTAACGTGCCCATATTTTAGCATAGGGGTTTGGTGCACTCAGCTTCTCCTGAACCTTGTACAGAGGGTATGGACAGCAGATCCATGGATGTCCCAGATGCTGAGGACCAGAGCTGGCATCCTGTCCCAGAGGAGCATGCATGCTGCTGAGCAGCATTATTGCTTCCTGGCCCCCAAAGGTCTATTTCAGGTAGCATTCCCACACCGTTCAAATGGATTCAGATTACTCTGAGCCTTCCGGACTCAGCTCACTGTTTTAGCATCACATAATCATAAAAATATTCATTTCTCTTCATGAGCTATTTCGCATTCTGTAAATTGTTATCTATGGTACTACCAAATACATCCGCCTGGAATGTTTTCAACACTGTTTTTGTTTGTTTTGTTTTCAACTAAATATGCTGCTTTGCTAAAGCTGAGCTGTTTTAAAGGAGCATGTTGATTTTAAAGTTTTTCATGAGATTTCTAGCAGCTATGGTGATCCTCTGGGCAGTTTCAGAAAAAGAGACCCTAAGCAGAATGCTTGGCCTTCTCAAATAGGAAAATAGATGATTTGGCAGAAATCTGCTTCAAAAACAAAACAAAAACAAACTTGCTTTAAAGTACAAGTGTAAATTATACGGGCTTAAAAAAACCCACAGTTGTACATAATATGTCGTAAATTGACCTTACTGCTCTTTGGCAAAATCCGCTTCCATGACTTGTTACATTTAGACTAAAGAATGACCTTATGGATCAAAAAAAGTTTAGATTCAGTTACCAAGAACCCCAAAGTACACCTGTTATGCTTAACTAATGTTTGAACATTGAATATTAGCATCAAAACACAATTGCAGAAACCATGAACATTAACTAATAACCTGAACAGAAGCTCATGATGAAGAACTCCTGCGATTTATCCCAACGTATATCAAAAAAGGGGGGGAGGTATTTAGATTCCAGTTTAGTCCCAAGATTGAAGGAACAACCTGCATAACCGGGGGCAAAAATTAACACAGTTGAGGAAACCCATGCCCAAGAAAAATATGTCCCACTATTTTACTTTCGCAGGTCACCACACTTTGAATAAGCTGAAATCATAGTGTAGAAAATTGAAGCAATACTTGAAGCTCAGCTGTTTGAAACAAAAACAAAATACTGCAGCAAGCAGTAGGCTACAGTAAGTCTGCTTCTTATCAGAATAAGCAAAAGAAGTTGCAAGAGAGTCAGGTCTTATATTGAAATGTTAACTGGCAGTTGACTTATCATTAACTGGTGAATTGAAAGCTGAGCATACAGCCAGAGTAGAAATTTCATTTAAGCTTATTTCAATATAAATTGATCTTTAAGGGTCATTACATAAAGTAATCTTCAGTAATATGGCTTTGAACATGTCCAGAAAAGGGTATTAGACTCTTTGCAGAAGACGTTCTTGCTTGATGAAGGAAAGTTTACATAATCCAAGATGAGGGCTATTCACAGCCCTGGTGTGATTTTCAAGTCAGATTTTTTTTTAATGTAATACATAGTTATGCAAGGGCTCCAGAGGAGGATGTGGATAAATAAGGAAGGGCAGCACTGCAAGCATACGTCCAGGGTACAGTCCCTGGCCAAAAGCAAAGGTAGTGCCAGCTAAAAAGCAATAGCTCTTTCCTGGAGAAATCCTTTAAAGTAAACCATACATCTTTCCCCTCTGACAACGTGGGAAATTTCCAGTCTGGAAAGTGAGCTACCAAGGCCATAGCAGCAGGGATGAGCATGGACACAGCCTCAGCTCTGCAGCCCCACGGGGGCCCTCCGTCACCTCAGCAGAGCCACCTCATAGGTGCTGCTTCTCCTCCCTCTTTGCTCCATGCTGACAGAGCTGGGCTGCTTTGGAGGCCCCATCAACATGTGGGAACACCAGCTGGAGGCCACCACATCCCTTCAGCACCAGAAGCCCATCCCAACACGGCCTTTGGCCACCCCAGCGCAAGGGGGCCAGGAAGGAGGGCGGCCGCCCGCTCCTCACAGAGCGCCCAGGCCCCATGAGCTCCACACCAGTAGTGCCTGGGCTTGTGTCTGGTTTTTCTGCATTTGAGTCCAAAGAGAGGAGAAATAAAGAAAAATGGCAAGGTTGGCTGCTGGCAAGCCCAAGTATTTCGTGAGCTGACTCCTTGTTTGGCCCTGACTCAGAGCCACCACAGGGCTTTGCTTCACGCACTGATTCCCTCCATGGGTTCCTGCCAGAGGATTTTCCACTGGGATTTTTAAACTACATGGTACCTGTCCAGCTCACCCGATCCATCACAGCCTAAAGGTTAATGGCCAAGTAACAGGTAAACAGCAAAGGCCAGGCTTGAGATAGAGCCAAAGACATCATCTGCTGTATTATGGAGCCAAATAGCATTTTAGGGATGTTTCCTGTGCTTGCAGGCCTGCAGACAGTAACCACAGCACAGCAGCCTTTGGGTCAATAAAAAGACAACCAGATGAGATGATGAACACCAATAATCCTGCAGGAGACGCATATCCAGTGGCAAAGCAGTCTGCAGGGCGGCAGCACAGAAAGAGTCGCCCATAAAGGAGGACGACGGGGAGAACAACAAGAGGTGAAATAGTGTGCTCACCTCTTTAGTTAAAAATTGGAATTGTTAGAACAGAGGGAGGAAATTATTTCCCATCTCATCCAGAACCACTCTACTTCTGCTCATAAAGAGTTTTAACTGTTATTAAAGTAATCAAATGAATAAAACTGTTTCCAAAATAGATCTGAGGTGCTTATACGGAAGTTAAATAACAGCAAGTCAAGCCGGCAGACTTGCAGACTAACAAGCAGGCTAAGGTTCTGCTTCTTAAACTGAGAAAACTGGGGAACAAGCATGGCTTCAGGAACATGTTTTCAAGCAAAGGGTTCATTTTTTCTTTGGCTTTTTGAAGTGCTGCGAGTTCATTGCTTTTCTCATGCTGTGCTGCAGAGAGTGAAAAGCATCAGGCATGTGGACAAGAAGCTCCTGGGGTTGGATTTGTTTTGGAAGGGTCAGAGTTGCAACATGATGGATGAGAGGCTATGGCCGGCGCACTCTGTAGGCCATCTCGGCTGTTGCGCAGCCTTGGGCACACAACATTCCTGCCAGCACTGCTGTGCACAGGTGCAAACCCACTTCTTATATGCAGTAGCTTTAAACAAGGCAGATTTGGAATCAAAAAGTAGCAGCTGTGGCAGCCTGAACCTCAACCTCTGCCTTCCACCTGCTATTGGAACTGCCTCAGTACCTGAGCTATATAAGAAGCTAAAGCTAATTTTATTGAGAGCAACCACCATCTGCAACCACCAAAAAATACTACAAATCTTTGCTGTCACAGTACAATATTATAGACATGAGCTGAGGTCCAGGGAAATACTTACAAGCTGGACTGAGATTACTTTGAGTGCATTGGTTTATCTCTGTTCACTGATGCTCTTTAATTTGTTGATGCCCTTTACACAATGTGATTCTGAAAAGAAAAAATCTCCAAGTGACTCAGAGAAAACACATTTAAGACATCAGACTTAAAAAGACTTTTTAAAACCTCCTTCCCTCCCTCTCCCACCATACCAAAGGCCTTTTAGGAGCCTATTAGCTTCACTAAAGAGTCAGAAGGAAATCCATCAGCCCCAAGTATTTTCTGTGTAGCATTTCTGAGGCATTTATGGACTTGGAAGATGCACATTTAGGGCATGCTAGACAGTAATAAGAACGCATAGGGACCTTAGGACTTACTATCTTTTTTTTTTTTTTTAAGTTTGTGAGATAGAATGAATCACATATTATTTGGTGAGGTCCTGTTGAAAACAGGATACTTTGTTCTTCCCCTTCCCCAGTCACCTTTAATTTGAGAAAATCTTCCTAGAATAATGTCTGATACAGAACCTTCTGCAAGAGAAAGGTCTTTAGTGTGGAGAATTTTTCTGGCCTCTGGAATGGCTGCCTCAATTACAGAAAAAGCAGATGCATGCAGGACCCATTAGCATTTTTCTCATGGTCTCCTAGATTTTGGCATTAAAACACCCACTGTCAGTGAAGGAAACCTGTAAACACAGTCTGACACACCCAACATCCAAGACTGATACAGGACACTAGGAGAACATCTCTCTCCTGAAAAATTTGGAGGCAAAGGCGCTATCAACAACCACCTGGGGAATTCAGTTCAGCTTCAAGACCTGCTGCTGTCGGGTCATTTCTCCCCAGCACACACACACAGGTGTTCAGCAACACCTCACATAGAGGCTACTTGTCCTGAGCTCAGATAGGAACCAGAAATCACACAAGCATGGCAGCACTGGCATTTACCCGAGCTAATACTTTAGTTAAGAAGCAAGGAATATTAGGCCAGGCAGAGTACTGGACTTGCTCAAAGCTAGATTATACATCTTCAGAATAGTACTGCCTTTTGTTGCGAAGACTTCTTCAAATTTAGTGAAATTTAACCATTTGCAGAAGGCTGCAGCAGAAGTCAAAGTTCCTGATTCTATCCAAGCAATCAGTGCTTTGTATGCTGCCCATAAAGCATTTTTTTTACTACTAAAACCAATGAAATTGCTAAAGCCATTTGTCCTCTCATGTTAAAACCTGTTTGCCTCAAGTTACAGAAAAAGCAGATGCATGCAGGACCTATTAGCATTTAAGCCTGAGAATGAGAAAAAGTAGAGGCACAGATAAAGAACCCCTCCTTCTACCATGGTTCCTAGTCTCTATTCCTTCATTTTGGAACTGAGGTTGCGATTCAATTATTAAGTATGTTAAATGAGTTCCATATTAAGTGCATGACACACAACTGGGAATACAAGCTTTCGGCTAAGAGAACATCATTAATGCGTTTGCCTTCTTTGCACTCACATAATTGCAATTTGGGATATTTACAGCAAATTGGTAAATAATCTGACATGCTTCATCACTTTCTCTCTATGAACTACTCAGCTAGGCTGAAGCATAAATTTAATGTCTTCCATTCTCACAGACTCTGTCATCTAAGCAAATCCCATAGTGGTTTTTCTAGGCGGTTGTGCAGATTTATTAGACATTCATGACATATGAGCAACTTTGCCTACATGGATAGCAGCCACTTACAGGTTGCATTAATAGCACAAAGAAGGACTCTGCAGAAAGGAAAGTCCTCCATATTGACAGGAGGAACATACTACAATTGCTTGAAGTGAATTTGATCTGGTTAATCCATGATAAGATTATTAAAAAAACTTCCAACACTTGAATGATAACAAGGGATCAGAATCACTTTTTTTGTCACTGAAAGCTGTATCCTCCACGTGCACTAAGACACACTGTGCCCTTCTGATATCTGAAAGTGGCAAAGCCAGCCAGCCCTGAGAGCAATCAGTATGACCTAGAGGACCAAAGTCCAAGGTCAGGCACTGACCTCTGCCCAACCTGCCTAGTTTACCAATACTGACAAAAACAGTGCTTGAAGGAGTGGATAAATAATCCTTGAAAGACATTAACCTTGTGTCTATTTAAAAACTGAAACAAAATTTAAAAAAAAATAGTGTCAAGCAAAAGTGATAAGGACAAAAGTCACTGCAGAGCAAGATACTGTATAAACATAATTCTAATTTAACACTTGAGGTGTATCTCTTGGTGATTAAAGGGTTAAAACATTAAAGAAAACTCCAATATCACGAATAAAAATGCCATTAAGCTCCTTGCTGTCACAAGTTCCTGCACTTGCACCAAGACGGTTTTTTAATCTTCTACCTGCAGCAGTAATCAGACAGACTTCAATTTTTAAAATGAGCTTTCACCTTACTGAAAATGATTTTCAAAGCAGTCTCTTTCCTCAGTCCTTCAGTAGAGTAATTATTGATTTAACTAATTTCTTAGGATGATAGATCAAGTTTCTGACTAAACTGTACCCAGTGAAAGTGTAGTCTCATGCAAAACTAGAAACAGAAAAGGATTAGTATTTTGCAGTTCACATTCTCTCAGGTAAATTTCCTGCGTCAGCATTTGCTCATTTCTATATGACAAAATCCGTTTTGACCTTTGTCGATCCTGAAAATTATAAATAGCATTCCACTATGAATATCCCATTCTTGTGAAAGCAGGGCTTTTTCAGGAAGCCTTTCTGAGTACCTGATTTTCATCTGCAATGTAATCACCTAACAACAAGCACATTAACTCTCAGCAAATTGCTGTCAGAGGAATCAAAGAGCATAATTTGAGCCCAAGCACAACAGACAACAGTAATTCGATGGCAAGAACCATTTTCGCAGCTATAACGTTTGCAGAGGATGCAAGGACACTCTGAGCTTATTATGCAGGCGAGTTTTTCCTGTAATGTATTAGATGCAAGTGAGAAAAGAGCTTGTTATGGAAAGGAAAGAATCTGTACATTCCTCGCTTTGCTGATAACACCAGCTGTCTCACCACTACAATTTTAGGGCAAGATGTTCTATTTCTGCAATGGGACAATTGCTGTTGCACCCAAAAAGTACAGGTATTGGAGAGCCTTTATTTTGTAAAAACTCTAAGCATGTGTCCTGATCAGTGTCCTCTGGTCCTGCCAGCCAACAAACCAGACCATATCTTGTTGTATTCTTGTTGTGAAGACTAAGACTTCCTCCTCCGCCTCCTCTTGAGAGGAGTTGAAGGCTCCATCTATTGCAACTGTGAGCCCACAACCTTCTCAGCAACCATTTCATGAAAGTGAAGACTAGTTTCAAATGCGAAAACTGTTTCGTAAAACTACCTCTTTTTACTATAAATGCATATAATCTTGTGACTGCAAAATATTTAGGTCATGTTAGCTTATGGTGGAATACATTCTCTATTTGCGTGCTAATGGTAGTGACAAGAATTCATTATAATTCCACTATTAATGTCATAATGACACAGTTGGCTACTGGTATACTAATTAATGTGATATCCAAAATTACCATAAAGCATGTAAAACCCTCAGTATGTTTGTCCCTGGACTGAAAATGTGCAATCAGCTACTGTGACTGGATAACAGTTCCTCCCCTAGTTGTTTGTAAGTGAGGCCTAGCAGTAAAGCTCTCTAAAAAAGCTTATGAACTCTTTTTTTCAGGATATTTTTCACGTATGCATTCAGCTGAGAACAAATCCAAGCAAGAGCATCCATTTACACTGCTGAGGGGAAAAATTCCAGTGAAAGAGTCATTACAGGTATAAAGAAACAGAATGGTTCTCCTAACACTTTCTGCAGCTTGGTGAAAAATGGCATCTCTTATTTTTGCAGTCTCTGATCCTCAAAACAGTCTGGCCTGAAAACCAAGGACTTCAGAGGGCATTCTTCTTTCTAGAAATACTGTATTCTTAAATATTTTTTTGAGCAGATGGATATGGGCTTGTTTTTCCTCAATTAACGCTAATCCAGCAATATTAAAAATCACATCTTTTCTGCCTATTTTTCTCATATGTGAATGCTCTTGCAAAGAGAAGAAAAACATTGAAGAAAACAAAGTCCCCTTATCTGCCACAGCTATCTTTACAGGAGGTAAGACAAGCACAATGTTAAGGAACAGCTGAGGTACCTGCAATTCAGACAGTGGGTGCAAATCAGCGCAGAACACGAGGGACCCGGGAGAGGCATCAAAGCGGCTGCTGAACTGGGTACCCGGCATGAGCTGGGCACCTACTTGCACGCTCCCATCTGTGCTAGACGTAACTAACTCCATACGGTCCCATCTGACAGTTGCCAGAAGTATAGTGGGTAGGAATTTAAGATATCTGTGTGTCTGAACTCATGTTTCATGTACTTTCTACTTCCCAGTCTAGTAAGTTACAGGCAAATATTATCAAAATATTAAAATGCCTGCTGAAAAAGGATGTTGAGTCACATTCTAATCCATATTTGGCACTATTAAATTATGGAGTAGTACTGATGTTTTCCACTGGCATTTTATTCAGCACAAAAACTTACTTAAGGAAAGAAGTAATGCTGTAAAAAAATTTGAGGTCAAGGTGACTAGGGATTTGCAATTTAGGGTGTCTGGCATCTGCCAGCTCTGTGTGTTGGGAACAGCAATGTTAAACAACACTAGTAAAATCCTGAGCAGCCTCTGATGCAAGTGAATCCAGCTAGCAAGAGGAATGCTTCCTCAAAACCCAGAAATGAAGGGAATTTGGAGGGCCTGCTCAGCCATGGTGCTGGGAGGGTTTTGGCTTGCTGATCCTCCCTTCCCCACCACAAACATCTCAGGCCACCGCCAAAGAGAAATACTGGGAGCGTATTAAGCAACTGCAAAGTCAGAACCTGCCCACACTGTTACTTTTTATAGCCAATTATAATCCAGGTCGCCCACATCCCTCTTTACAATCTCTACTTGCTTTTTTATTAAAAAAGGATTCTCCGCACCACACTGAGATGTGCGGTATTGCCACAGATTTCCACAATTTCTTCCAGAATCCAAGCAGAGGTCACTGTGCTCTGCATTCCTCTGCCATGCAAAATGAGATCTTCATGAAGACAGAGAGGAGAGTTCATAACAGATACGATAACAAAGAGGAGCATAAAATCTAGCGAGCTAGTGGGAATAGGAAGTGATCGGAGGCAGATACTTTAAAAGATTCTCTGTAGGCTTGAGTTAGACATGCTGCATTTTTTAAGACCCTTGAGAGCTCATACTATGAACATTTTGAATTATACACAGTTTAAGTGTCACAGTATCCTCTCAACCTGAAGCTACAAGTTCATGAATTTAGAATGCATTGAAAAAGAACCTCCAGAAGCACCGGTATTGCTTAGAATTTAGGAACTAAAGAGCATTGATGCTGAGGGCTGATTTTGACCTACTATGATCTATTGACTGCATAGAGCAAGTAGACCATTGATAATTTTCTCCATCTATCTAAAACAGAAGTAACATAGAAAATGCCATCTTTGAAAACAACTGAATCTTTCATAGAATCACAGAATGCTTCAGGATGGAAGGGACCTCTAGAGGTCATCTAGTCCAACCCCCCTGCTCACGCAGGCTCACCTAGAGCACGTGGCACAGGACTGCGTCCAAGCGAGTTTTGAAGATCTCCAGAGAAGGAGACTCCACAACCTCTCTGGGCAGCCTGTTCCAGTGCTCTGTCACCCTCACTGGTAAGAATTTTTTCCTTAAGTTCCTGTGGAACTTTTAGTGCTTCAGTTTGTGGCCATTACCTCTAGTTCTGTCGGTGGCCACCACTGAAAAGAGGCCGGCACCATCCTCCTCACTGCCTCCCTTGAGGTATTTACACTGATCAGATCCCCTCTCAGCCTTCTCTTCTCCAGGCTGAACAGGCCCAGCTCCCTCAGTCTCTCCTCATAGAGAGGGGCAGGATCCCCTCCCTCGACCTGATGGAGCTGCTCTTCTTAACGCACCCCAGGATCCAATGGCCTTCTTGGCCACGAGGGCACACTGCTGCCTCATGGTCAACTTGTCATCCACCATGACACCCAGGTCCTTCTCTGCAGAGCTGCTCTCCACAAGGTCAGTCCTCAGCCTGTACTGGTGTCTGGGGTTATTCCTCCCCAGGTGCAGGATGTTGCACTTGGCCTTGTTGAATTGCATGAGGTTTTTCACTGCCCAGTTGTCCAGTCTGTCCAGGTCCCTCTGGATGGCAACGCAGCCCTCTGGGGTATCTTTGTAGAATTTGGTTTTGTTATGTAAGGTTTTTCACATAAAGAAAGCTATAATGTATGTTATAACTACTTCTCTCTGTCTTATAAGACAGAACAGAGTGGAATGTTAACCTTTTTATACATTATAGGTATGCAAAAGGAACATAAGACAGGAAAATATCAGGACAGCCATTCTAAACTACTTGGTCTGATAATAATTGCCACAAATCAGACAAGCAAATGAGCAATAATCTGCCATGATCTTAGAGGATCTCTTCATCTAGTAGCCATGAACATCAGAAGAGCTCATTAAATTTTTGATGATCTGTGATGTAGCGCATCACATAACATTGGAACCTGCATGATGCGACCTACCATGAAGCAATCCTCCACAAAACAGTTCAAACTTGACAGAAATGCTAAAACACTCCTGTGTCCATTCTTGGATCATTTCACTTGAGACAGATTTTGCTTTTTTTTTTTTTATGTGCTCATGAAGCATTCAGCCAAAGTGCATATTTTGGAGGAACTGCCACTACACTTAAGTTTTACTCCAAATGTCTTCCATATTAACAGAAGTAGATGGTCTAGATTCTTGGTGTTGTATTTTTGTCCATCTTGATAAGGTTATGGAGCTTGTGATCATGCTATTGCAAAAGTCTGCATAAAGAATGATGCAGTCAGTGCAGTTCCTCAGGATTTTCCTCAGGGATTTTCCACTTAACATTTTGCTAAATTGATGTGAGATGCATTCTGGCTGATCATGATTCTGTGATACAGCTGGCCACAAAGGTAGCCCTAAAATAAAGCTATCCTAAAACCACTGAAGTCTAAGGGATATCAAAGTCCAGGGGAAATATTCCAAATTAGTTTAATGTTCCTACTCTTATGCTACTTAGGGCAACCATCACAGCTATATTCTCTCATCCACAGTGCTTTTCTTTGAAGGGAAGGTGACATATAAACTTTTCAGTCTGGAGAGCTGCAGTTCACTCCTGCTTTTCAACTAGGAGTCAGTCAAGTACTGCAGCATGCTTTACAGCCTAACCCAAAAGGTGCCAAACAAGCTCAGCTGCTGGCTCTGCAGTACCCTTGTCTTCAGGAGCTGCAATCCACTAAGATGCAGAGCTGCTCTTTATTTTTATTCACCAAGTGCACAAAGTAACTCAGTGACAAAAGAGTTAAAAGTTACAGAAGATTTCTTGACATGCTGAGACATGTAGCTGAGACAGGTTTAAAGGTTTCTGCTGGATGGATCAATTATAGTCTTAGACTACGTGAGCAAATTCCCAGAAAGAATTATTTGCATTCTGCAGTGTAACTCAGTAACCAAACCCTAGAGATACACACGCCATTTATAAAGAAAGAAGAAACAGCTCCCCCAATTTTCACGCTATCAGAGCATCCTCTGGATATTCCAGCCATCTGAATTACTGGGAATTCATGACATTTTGGAACCTTGGCCCCACGGCGTTCACTGTGACCTACTCGAGCAGAACTTTAAATGGGAGCTTTGCTTTGAGCAGCAGGGAATTAAATGCCTGTTTGATGCTCATGTATTTCAAGGCTTCGATTGCCCCGCAGGCTGTGAAGGTTTTCCTGAGCTAATACCCGAAAGGCATGAGCAAACAACAGGATTTTATTCACGCTCACTGAAACTGGACCTGCAAAGCACTTTCCAGGCCTGGGATCGCTTTCTTGTGGCCTGAGGAGCCAAAGGCCACACAGTCAGGACTGGTACCACTTTGGGGCAGTTCTGAGTTTGCAGGTCTTCAGCTGCTAAAGCAGCATTGCCAGAGCGCTGCATCTGCAGGAGGACAGCAAACCCTGCTGCACAACGTGCTGCGCCTTCGTGCAAGAGGGCTGGCGTGGAGGCAAGCATCCGAGCTGCCGTGAGCCATCCCTGAGCACCCTCCAAACTTGTCTACTCCAGAAGAGATTTACCAGCAAATTGTCTGTTCTGACCATTTTGGATATTGTGCAGTAGAGCTGAACTCAGACCTTGCCTTTGCAAGGGAGGACGGGATTCTCATTGTGCAAGACCTTTCCCTCTCTTCTTGCAGTGTCACATAGTGCTGAATCTGCACTATCTTGGGGCTTGCATACCCTTATTGCTTAATTCAGGGTGCTGGTTTAAGAGTTAGTGTTTCAGCACTCAAACTGCTGTTTAACCTGCACTTTCACTAGAAACCTGGTTAGGGTAGCTAGTGCAACTTGTAAATGGAGTTTTTCTAAAGTAACCTTTTAAAAGGCAAATCATCACAAAAACATGGATCCATGCTGCTCCTAATTAAATGAAAAGAAGCTATTTACTCCTAATAGAAACCACTAGCCTGAAATGGGAGGTTGACTTACCTTCAGCTAGAAAAAATGCTCAAAGTCAAGATCCTAATGCAGCGGAACAGAAATCACATCCATGCTTATAACAAAGACACCTAAGCAAGCAAACAAAATAAGATTTCCATTTACAGAAATATGATTTCCTTAGATGACTTTCTCAGAATTGTTTTCTAGCTTGCAAGTGATAAAAAACAAATTTGAGAGCTCCAAAATGTATATTCTATTTTATTTGCTGAATGGGAACGGATGAGCTCACACGAAGCTTGCATGATTTCAATTCCCAGCTGTGACACTATCACACTATTAGAGTTGTTCAAAATCTCCTTTATGCTTTAGGTAATATCACTTTTAAAAGAAACAACAACATTAGGAATCTTGCATATCACAGGAAACTAAAGAGTATTAAGATTTAGTAGAAGAAAAAAAACATTATTTGAAGCATGCCCAGATTTATGCAATCCTGGAAGTTGAAAGGCAAATACTGGCTAGTGTTTTATGAATTTCTCAGTAATAAAAGGGGATGGGAGAAGAAACAGACTCCATGAGGAAACCCCAAGCTACCTTACAATAACCCTCTCTTGGTTGTGGCTGTCTTGCAAGAGAAACACTACTATATCTAAAGCATAACAAGCTGATTTTCCACCTATAATATTTTATCATTAATTTAATTCTCCTTTATGCTTACATAGCAGGATTACATGGATTATAACAGCGAGAAAATATAGTCCCAAATCTGTGGAACAAGTTGGTGATGAGATAGATGGCAGAACTCACAGGATGCCACAGCATCAAGGAACAGTTAGGCATTTGCTTCAGAAATATCTGGGTTTTCCTTTGTTCAAATGATTTCTCACATCTGCTGTTACAAGCCTGATTTGGTTTGAATTCAAGTGCTTCTTTCCTTCAGAAATAAAAGCAGAGCTGCTGAGAGGTTATTGCCCTTGCACAGACTCTGCTGCAGCTCTTCCTTCACTTTCATCATGGGCAGAAGTAGGAAAAAGATAAAGATCCCTTCAATATCTTGTTGGTAACTAAGCAGAAGTTTGACTATCTTATGCTTTACAGAAACTATTTACAACCACAGGGGAATATTTTTGGTGGTAAGGTACAAGATTATTCACTGCCAGTTTCCACAGCTTCATTTTAAACCTTACAATAAATCCATGGGAAGGCTTTAGTTATTCTAGTTCACATAGGCATCTCGGCCTAATCGCCTATGCCAGCGTCACCCTGCACACCTTGTGATGTGCAGCGTTATATCTCCATGCTCTTATGAAAGGATCAGTGCATCTGACAGCTCCCGAGTTCACCTTGGCATAATTTTGTACTTTAATAACTCCCTGTTAGTATTTCAGAGTCTTCTTGGCACTACCTGTACTCCATCAGTTTCCAAAATACTCCTAGTTTTCCAGGCTTCTAAAAAGACATCAGCTGAGTTCCAGCTGGCCCCTAACATGCTCCCTGCTTCCTTTTTAGGGTCCCTGACCACCTAACCACCACCTGCACACCTCTGCTGAGGTTCACATTCACTTACAGTTCTCTCAGTAGCACCAGCCCGATACTGGACTGCAGTCATCTTTCTAATTGTGACTCAATGCAAAAATTGACTGCTTGAATTCTATATTAATATATAGAATTAATATATAATATATAGAACAATTGTCCATAAAATTTTATAAATATTTTAAAACCTTTTTTAATTTTAAACCTTATAGTTAGTGCTACAAAAAAAGAATTTTGGAATATGCAATCTGTGCAAAGGATTGACGTTGACTTTCTAAAGGTAATGGGAGAGACAGGGAAATGTGATGGCTTCCTGGATTTGCAGATATGGCCGGAAAAACTAACAACCTTTTTAAGCTCACAAGAATCGGAAGCAAAAGACTTCAAAGCTTGGAAGATACTGAATTTAACTTGAAGAGGTTAATCTGCAAGACCCTCTGAAAGAAAAGGTTGGGGAAGAGGGGGCTGCAGAACCACACACACACACACAAAAAAAAAAAAAAAAAAAAAAAGAGAGAGAACTCTGCATGAGCACTATTTATGGAGCTACACCAAAGACCACTGAATCCATATGTAACATCCAAGAGGATCTATTAAAAGAATTTTATTCTGAAGCTTAGCTCTTGGTAAAATGCTCAAAGGGTTGCCATTTCCAGGCAGGTACTCAACCATTGAACACACAAGCTCTCCGGCAGTGCCGTTTCTCCTCTCTTGCCAAAGCCTCCGCAGGACCCACGGTCCTGGCTTGGACCGAGGGGCTCGTTGTGTCACATCTCACACACCGCCAGCCTCGTGAACCTGCCTCCAGGTCTCAGTGAAGCCAGCTGCCCACTTTCCATGTCACACATCTTTTACACTTACTGCTCTGCAGAGCAGATGCTAAATGCTGCAAATCTCAGAATCCCCTGAGCACTTACAGACTAACAACTTGCAATATTTTCAAAGTAGATTAATCAAGCTGCTGAGCGGGACTCTTCCAAAAGATACCCTTTTTGACCACAGCTCGATTAAACTGCATCTCCTTCAAGAGAGTCAAAACAGAAAAGCTAAAATGCTCCACTTTGCTTTATGTAGAATTTTCCTACAGAGGAATTGAAGGGCAAAAATCATTCATTTCAAGAGCACCCATAGTGTAGGACCAGGTTCAAGGAGCAAATGCAAGTAGTGTTGTACCTAGCTAGCGAAATTGGTGTTAATTCCAAGGGCCGCACGCTGCTCAGCCACTCGCCAACGCGCCTCTTTCCAACACGGTCTTCTCGCAGAGACACTCACTCTTCTGCGAGGCGGAGAGGCCGCTTGGATGTGGCCTTATCTGTATTGCAGCCATGTGTGAGGGCCAAGAGGGCTGGCAGAGGCACCGCGCCAGGGAAGAGGTCTCCTGGCCTGAACTCTCGAGAGGTTAATGTGAGTGAGGAGGAGAAGGATGGCAAACAAATTGGAATCAGTGAGTGAAAAATGACTTGCCTACTTCACGCTTCCCAGCATAACCATTCAGCATTTTTCTATTTCAGCAGCTTCTTGAGCCTGTAATAGATGAGCTTCTAGTGAACTGAAAGCTTTTTATTTTCAGAAAGGTGCATCTCTTCCATTAGGTTGTCTGGGCATTTGGGTGGGGAACAATTTAGGTAAAAAAGATGAAATATTCATATTTTAAGAGCTACTTCTGACCCTTCCCTCCCTAGTGCTGTCTGTGCCAACCGCGTAAGTCTACACAACTCCTCAGCCTCATGAGTTGGAATCAGCACTTCCTGGGGGGGGCAGGACATCCTTGAGTTCACTCAGTATCACATAAAGACACCTAGAGAAGTTTCACTGTTTCTTCCTAAAACAGCGCACAGAAATGCATATCTAAGACACAAGCTATTGCTCTAGACTGAGTAAACCAGCACGGCTCCAAACCTGTTCTTGCTAAACAGTGTCATAGCAAATGCTGTAGCATCCTCTCAACTCACATGTAATCAAGAAGCTGTTGCAGACCTGCATGTCTTGTTTAGCAGTACCACACATTGACTAACCAGGTCCTGCATCCTACAAGGGCAACGTGGAGCCCCTCAAGTGATTCTCAAGTTGACATGGTGACATGCTGTGACCACAAACATGCTCTGCATCAGCCTTCCCAGTGTGCAGTTCTGCTTTCATGCCTGGGTAGGGCTCACACCAGAACAGCACATCAAGTTGATCTTGAGCGCTAGTGAAGAGCTCTCTGCTTTCACCCCAGGGCAAGGGGCTGAGGAACAGAGTTTCACCCATTTGCATGTGCTGTGTGTCACCATGTCTGCCAGTTTCCACTGAAAATATTTCCTCCACACTTCGAGACTTCTTGGAAGCTCTAGTAGATGTAACATGGTGCTGAGGTAGATAACTCGCACATCATCTAAAGACTTGTGATTGTGATTTATAATTGCCCACACCCCAGAGAGCAAGCACAGTACCACAAACAGGGAGGGTAGCCTGTGCAGCCCCGCTGCTTCCCGGTTCTATCATCGCCTGGATGTCATCTTGAGTTAGAGGATACTTCAACTCCACGACCTTTTCAATCTTGTCTCTTTTGCTGTGGCTGCCAATCATAATGTATACACTAATCAGAGCTCTAAGTCAAACACATCCAAACCAAAATCTCCTAATTATAAATCATGACTAAGCTTGATGGTGCCTCAACTCTGACTGGAAGGGACTTACCCAAACGCCAGAAACTCTTCTGAAAATATGACATGAAATACAGATTCCCCGGCAATTCTCATTCTGTGCAGAGTGAGCCTGTGCCTTTTCAGTATCACTTTTTCTGACATCTAATTTTTTCTATTTAACCATCCCTATCTAGTAAGCATGATCATTAGTGTGCAGGATAAAGGCACGTTGACAGCATTTCATGAAGTGGAGTGGACCTCATGGAGTGGACCCCTCTGTGAAGCTCTATTCTCAGAGCTTTGAGGGTGGCTTTGCAGCAACATTTATAACTACAATAATGTGTTTACTTCTTGGTGGGCATAAGGGCTATTTCTCAGACCTGCTGAATCTGTCTGAGACCAGCAGAGGTAACTGGATCATTCTGCTAAGAGTTATTTGCAGCAGGTGGACAACACACACACACAATATCAGGGCACTAGGGGATGAATTGCTATGTTAAGTGAGATTTCTTTCAAGAGTTATTTATTTTTTCATTACACTATCAGATTGCATATTTTCCTAGTGAAGAACCCAAACTCCATACTTAATTCTTGAATACAGGGGATCACAACTTCAGATGGCAAAACTTTGCACAGTATCATCAGTATGTGGAGTGCTGCAGTGACCCTAAAGTGGCTTTTTATATACTTTTAAACAATACTTTTCAATAAGGACCAGTTTGTACTCTGGAGTAAGAACAGAGATACTGGACAGAGAAAAATGTTATTTAAATGGAGTACTCTTAGGAAGAACAAGCATTCAAATAATTGAAGCAGCACCTTTTCCTGTAAGCATATGTGGCAAATCATGTGCATTTTTTTTTAAATAAAAAAAAAAAGTTAAGTTTAGCTTCATTTGAAGTCCAACACCTACCACTACAGATGTTAGCATCATGCAGCAGCTGAATACTGGAAAACTGAATGTGTTATTTTGCTACTGATTAATATATTGCTTCCTAGAATTCCATGGAGTTTAACATTCAGGCTATCAAATAGAGACAAACATTGGCAAAAGAGTACCCAAGATTTATGTGGAAGAACGTTAAAAACTAATTCAAACAGCATACAGAATAGCACATTTCACTGAGATGCAGACCTGGGGCTTATTTTTAGCCTATACAACTAAGTCAGTGGTGCAGCTTCTGCAAACTGCAAACAGTATCAATCAAAAAACAAAACAAAACTCATTCAGAGGAAGGAATGTTTTCCATTATCTGACATTTCTAAAGCTACATACTAGTGTTCTCTACCACTAGAGTGCATCATTTTGATGATTGAAAAATGATCAATCCTGAGAGCCGATTAGCTCAAGAGTGAAGACACTTAGAAAGTCAGAGTACAGCGCAGCTTTCAAAATAAACAAATAAAGGACAGCACAGTCATCCCAGGGCTACAAAATCCACCTTTGCTCTTGCTGATACCCCGTTAGTATCCATGCCTGGCTTGGTCAGTGCGGCTCCCACCGCCGAGCCCAGCGCGCCCGCACATCGACCGCGCGCCGCCGGCCTGTCCGCTCGCATCACGGCGCCTGCCTATGGAGCCACGCACTAATGGAGCGAGCTGTCAGCCCCTGTTAGCGCCGGCGCCGTCAGCGTGACGGGATCCCGCCTGACATTGCCACAGGCACCCTGCCTCCATTTATAGTCAGCTGCGCCATTAGAGCTGCTGCTGCTAATTTAAGAGTAAAAAGTTTAAATGATTGAGCATCCAACTTCAAGAGGGAGGGAGAGGGCTTTTTAGCGCAGCATTAATAATGCAGCGATTTAGACACTTTATTGTCTTAAAAGAGATGCCCAGGGTTCTTGAACCTTCCATTCATCCCTTAGTGGCATTTCTTCGAAAGATGGAGGCCCGCTGCACTATCCGAAAGAAGTTGCACTCGTGATTAATCAGAAAGGTAAAAGGATTAATGGGAACGCGAGGATAGTCACCGCAGAGCTCTGCTTTATTAACTGCAATTAAACCTCCAAATGCTTAGGAGATGCCTGTAGTGAGTCAGTGCAAATTACTTAAAGGAGATCGAGTTAATTGATATGGCTATTTACAAAATTGGCAAAACTCCCTTGACCTTGCCTAGATTGGAGAAAAAAGTAGTCTAATTGAACAACTTTTGAGAAACAAAAAACAGATTCCTACTGCTAGGAAAACAGAGTTTTAATAAGTTACTCAAAAGTTGTTTCCTAATTAGAGTTCTTGCAGCACAAACCCAATTGTACCTGTAAGAACATCATTCATAAAAGAACTAGAGAAAGAATCAATTAGTTCTGCTGTTTCATAGTAGTAGATGATTTATCTGAGACAAGAGGCAACTGCTTATAACGCAAGATCATAAGACATGACAAATATTATTGCCATGAATATGAACAGAGAAGAAAACAGCTTTCTTGGACAAATGCTATGTTTATGGCCTTCTCATATGTCTCCTCCCTGTGAAACTTAGCTATCTCTGCTGGCAGTGGGTCGCAGTTTAAAAGTGAGTTTTACAGCATTTTAAGAGTTGCTTGGACAGTGCCTACCTGGGGAAGGACAGGAAGGCAGAAGCAGCAGCTGGAGAGCCTAGTCCAAAGCCTAGAAGAATAAGACCCGGGCAAGCTCTGAAGTGTGGGATAGACGAGTGGACAGTGAGGTGGATTAGGAATTGGCTGGATGGCAGAGCCCAGAGGGTGGTGATCAGTGGTGCAGAGTCCAATCAGAGGCCTGTAGCTAGTGGGGTCCCCCAGGGTCAGTCCTCAGTCCAGTCCTGTTCAATTTATTCATCAGTGACCTGGATGAAGGCACAGAGTGCTCCCTCAGCAAGTTGCTGATGATACCAAACTGGGAGGAGTAGCTGATACCCCAGAGGGCTGCGCTGCCATCCAGAGGGACCTGGACAGACTGGACAACTGGGCAGTGAAAAACCTCAGGCAATTCGACAAGGCCAAGTGCAAGGTCCTGCACCTGGGGAGGAATAACCCCAGACACCAGTACAGGCTGGGGACCGACCTTCTGGAGAGCAGCTCTGCAGCATCTGGAGTATTGTGTCCAGTTCTGGGCTCCACAGTATGAGAGGGATGTGGAGTTGCTGGAGAGAGTCCAGCGCAGGGCTACAACGATGATCAGGAGCCTGGAACATCTGCCCTATGAGGAGAGACTGAGGGAGCTGGGCCTGTTCAGCCTGGAGAAGAGAAGGCTGAGAGGGGACCTGAGCAGTGTCTAGAAGCACCTCAAGGGACGCAGTGAGGAGGATGGTGCTGCTGTCTTTTCGGTGGTGGCCACCGACAGAACTAGAGGTAATGGCCACAAACTGAAACACCAAAAGTTCCACAGGAACTTAAGGAACAATTTCTTAACAGTGAAGGTGAGAGCACCCTGGAACAGGCTGCCTAAAGAGGTTGTGGAGTCTTCTTCTCTGGAGATCTTCAAAATCCATTTGGACGCAGTCCTGTGCCACGTGCTCTAGGTGACCCTGCGTGTGCAGAGGGATTGGACTAGGTGATCCCTAGAGGTGCCTTCCAACCTTAAGCATTCCATAATTCTATGAGCACAGTTCACCTTTTGCCACTTTTTACATCACCTCTTCCTATGCCAAGTTTATGTCTTTTCCATCTGCAGTGTCTCTATTCTAGAAAACAGATGAATTGCAAACTTCTGCTGCTCCAGTCATTTTTATTCACTTTGTAGGGTACTTCAGACACTAAAAATGATATGTAAAGTACAGATCACTGAAAAAAGAGCATATTTGCTCACTACTACTTAAAACAAAACAAAACAAAAAAACCCTTTGCTTTCCACCATATAGAAAGATGCTTCAGACTTACTGCAGATGGAAATATCTGTTTTTATTACATGTACTGACACAGGACTTGCATTTCACAAAAAGTTGTTCTCTCCCCTTGCTTCTGGGAGCCATTTCCATCCCATCTGCCTCATTCCTAAATATTTAAGTCTGCTTTGTCTTCAGCACCAACAACTCAAAATAAATGGCACGTATCATTTGTTTGCCGATATGGCTGTCAGCCCCTTATTACTTGTTATTCCATCTGCCTCATCCCAGCTGTTCATGCCCAGCGTTTCCTTCAAACCTTGGCATTGAGCAAGAATAGAAATCTTTACTAAAGGGCACTAGCAAAGTTTACGGGAGAGAAGTACTACCCATGACAAGCAAGGATCAAGTCAGGGACTTGCAGACATATATAAGTCCATGGGAAGCACCTACCTTTAGAGGGGGACCCACCTTTCACTGTACAGTAATAGGTTCATCCTGACCCTTACACCCCCTCCAATAAAACCCTACGCCCCCCCGCCCAAAAGCATTAAAACAAGCAGATCATCTGCCTAGGCTTGTAAAAAAGTCAAATTGGCTCTGGCAAGATTGGGCATAAAAAAGGGCTCCAAATAGTCACTTACAGAATAAGTTTACTGTGATAAAAAGTATCTTTTATGGCCAAAAAAGTTTAACATTTTTAAACTTAAGTCTTCTGAGAATAACATAATCAAATCTCATTAAAAACAGTATGTAATTTCAACTTTCAATAGGAAAGCAGAGTCCCAGGAGCACATTAGAAAATGAGGTAGTTTTATGATTTTTATATACACATATGGGCAGGTGAGCGGTGTTAGGGTAGATATGCACTTTCTGCACTACTGCTGCCTGCATCTGATCCATAAAACAGCGAAGGGTAGGTGAAAGTTGTGTAAAAAAAACCCACCACACACAGTGTGTTTCCATATTCAAAATATTGTGAAATTAAATGTTAGAGAATGAAAGCAATGCATAGAAATTTAGAGTTCAGTATTACATGCTTGTCAATTGTGCTCTAGCAATACTGCAGGAGCAAGTTCATTCTTTTTCAAAATGATTTCATGACTCTCTAAAGCAACACAAATGCAGACTGTTCAAGGGGAGCAGGACTGATTAAAATAGATCTTAAAAAGCAGCTGAAATGTTTTTATAGCTTTATCTTTTACTCAAAGAAATGAATTTGTATTCTAGGAACTCTTACAAAGGGGAATAGGAATGTAGTCATTACAGGGTCTCTAGAAAAATATTAAAGAACAGTCTGAGAAGCTGAAATCTGTAAATCACTACAGCTAGTCAAAGCTCAGCTGAAGTTTGAGAAGGCAACAGAAATGCATGAAACAGCATTTGCAAAATACATTTAGAAACAGGGTTCTCAATTCAAAAGCTGACGGGGGAGCAGAGGATGCTGATTTTAACAGGAATTGAGCTTCCAGAGTTCTTGAGAGTTTGGCATTCACTCCATCCAGAATATTAAAATGATTTGGTACTTCTATATCATTGGAATCCCAAAAAGGGTGCTGAGGAGATCCTGGCAAGCGATCAACAAAAGATACTAACTTAGAGGCTATCAGTAATCAGGGAGAAAAGAGTGCATTGCATGAACAAGAAAAACTGGGAGGATCAAACTGTTACTGCACACTTCCCTACTTGCTGCATAGCTTTGAAATTTTGACAAGAGTTGAAGCTGAAAAAAGCCAAGTCAGTGATTAAACTGACCTACTTAACTTACTCAAGGCCAAGCAATTCTTAATTATTTGCATCCAATATACTTAATTAACAGCACTTTTACATACATCTGGTTTTGATCTAGACACTTTCAAAAGTATTAGAGAGAAATAGTTCTAAACAAATTAACCTCATTCACCAGAGGTTTCAGTGGAAGGAGAAAACTGACAATAGAAAACTTTTACATCTGAGAAGAGGCTACTAGAAAGATACCACGATCTTTAGCCCTGAAAGTGGTAATATTTGAGAACAAGTATATACAACACTAGGCAAAGAAATGAGGAAAGGGTTGGATTTTTCTTTCCCTTTTGCTGAGTACTAATGGTTCTCAAGCTTTTTGACAAAATAGTACAAAACAAGATTTCATGTTGTGTTGTGAAATTTTGAAGAAATTTTATAGTTTGCACTTGAGTTGAAGCCATGCATCTATTCCTAATTCCTTTGGAAAATTAAGGCTGACATACATGGAAAATAACATGTTATAACAAAGTGGTTTGATCCGTGTTTCTGAAATATTTTTGAAATGTGAAAGTTTTGAATTGTGTTTTTGTGGAAATTTCTACAGAAAAGTCAAGTTTTGATCTAGAGTTCAAGGGAACAATTTTTCATAACTGTAAGGCTATAATCATTAATGCTCAGACCTTTCCAGATAATTTCATATTAGACAAATACCAATAACTGATCTTGATCTGTCTGGGAAAAGTCCCTAAACTTTGGACATCGTCACTTGTATGATCCCTGTAGATAATTATTCAGAAATAAATGGGTTTTACATCTCCCCATGATGTCAATCTAAATATAGCTGTGATTGACATAACTACTTAAGCAAATTACCCTGAGTAGAGCACAAAACTACAATTACTCAGTTATTTGCTAATCACCACCCTACATTTACTGAAGTAGTTCTGAAGATGGTCTCACTTGATCTCTTGCCTTTTAAAGATTACTTTGAAACATCCTATTTGACAACCACTTCTGATTTGATCAGCTATCCCCAGACTGGCCTTTTTGTCCCCAAAGCAATCACAAGTTAAAACTCTCAACATCCTGCATCACGTCCCCTCTGAGCCCACCAGAGCTCCCCCTTCCTTCACTTTGTGCTCTCCAAGCTTGGTCATATCTAACGCATAGACATCAGCTTGGGATCACTTAACAGGGTCCACATTCTCTTAAGAATTTTAATTCTTCCCATTTAAAAAGTAACAACCACTCCCTTCTGTCACCACTGGTCTGACCCATCTGCACATACTCAGAAGACTGGCCAAGATCTATCTTCTACCAATATAAGCTTTTTCACACTCATTTGAGCCAGAAGGTTCTACTATCTCTCACCAAAAAGCCATTTAGTACAAAAACCAAAACACCCCACCCTTTTTCAGGAGCCTGATGAACACAGCTGACTTGTTTTCCCAAGGGTAAAATACCTGTTAATCTCTGCATCAGGGTCAGTCCATTTGATTTATTGACTATAAACACACTGCAAGCTCCTTGGCTCTGCGACTATATAAATAAACAGTAAGTAGAAGAATCCTCTAGTCTAAACTCTAAAGCCATAAAGCCAAAATGAGTAAAATGGAAACACTTTTCATCAGGAGGGCAACTTAATAAGGAAGTTAACTGGCACAGACACACACACCCCTCCTTACTTACTCCAAGTATTCCCACAAATTCCATGAAATATTTCACTTCATAAATATGAAAGAGCTCAAGAACACAGGAGACCTTGCTCTAGTCACAGCTTGACCTTTTTCAGGGAAAAAGGTTATGGCCTTGGAGAGGTGGGTTCTCCAACCTTCCTGGAACTCCAGAGCAGACTGAGCTGGGTCTCCTGCTCCAGGGGGAAGAGCAGCAGTCTGGGCTGGCAGCTCACAGCAACCCACAGGCTGAAGGAAGCAGCTGAGCAGGTCTCACCTGGGTAAATTCAGCTTCTAACACAGGTCTCTGGTTGCAGGACTGAGATCAGCCCAAACAAAAATATCATGGGTACATTTTTATCCAAAATAATCAAGAGGGTCTGAAACACATGAAGACTCATAAGGACAAATTCAAAATGTTTTTGGCAACAAATACTGAAACATCAATCCTGCTGAGCACTCTTCTTGGAAGAAGGATTTTGCTTTTTACTTATCTTTCATCCCACCCATCAGCCAATTTGTATTTCTAAAATATCAGCACAAACCAACATGTATCAGAACCAGTAAACAGGCAGCAACTTCCTGCTATTTGATCTAGTCATTTCAGGAGAAAGTCAGTCCCTTCCCCCCTCCTTAAGTTTTCCAAAAAAAGTAGATGTGACCTCTAATAAGGAACTTCCCCTGTTCCCAGTGCTCCCTACTGTGACCGCTTCTTGTGGCTCTTAGAAATGTGCAGTTCTATTTGGCTTTATTTGTCCATAATTTTGCTCATATCTGTGCATTTTTGCAGTTAAGTGAAAAATATAGTATTCCAAGATTTGGGGGCAGAAGTTGAGGCGAAGTTTCCAATATTTGACCAATTCCTGCAAAATGCAATAATTTTCAGCTCTTGGCACTAGTAATGAGGGAGCAGGTGGCATTCTCTGGGTACAAGTAATGGGCACAAGCAAATGTACAGGAATATGGAGCGCAGACAAGATGCACACTGGTCCCGGGGAAGGCCAAGGGGCAGAGCTGGCATCGTCGCTTTTGGAGACTGTACTTCTGAGCACCAGAAAATTTGGGTACATTAGAAAAATGTAAAGGGACCAGCAAGCATTTTGCATCTCAGCACCTCCAGCTGCAAAATGTGTTTTGGCAAAGGAAATTTGAGACTATGAGAACGGGGACTGTAAGTGACAAATGTAAAAGAAAAGTGGATCAAGGGAAGGCAAACACCTTCATGAGCTAGAGAAAGAAAAGAAGAGAAATCTCAAGCAAAAAATCAATAGGGTAAAGAAAAAAAAGAAGATACAGGGCAGCTTGGCTGCTAAATGGCTGAAGGGAAGTTTTGATTCAGAAAAGAGAGATCTGTTTCCATTGCTTTGGCATATGCAAAATAAGGAGAAAAGACTTACACCTATGTCCTTCTTAATGGTTTTATTAAAGAACTAGTATAAGATTAGTAGAATATCTACCCCTACAATCTTATCAAATGGTTAAAAACAGTAACACTTAAATAACAAAGCCTTAAACAACTTGTCTTGCAGGCTATAGTCACATATGGAAGTTCTCCGAAAATACTTTGTCCCCCCACAAAGACATATATGTGTTTTTAAATTCTCACAGGTTATCAGACACAGGCACAGAGACTTGCATCTGAATGTGGCAACTTAATTCCCAGGAGCAAACTCTGATCATTTTCTTCAGCACAAAATTAGCCTTATCTAGGCTAATGGCAATCCCTCTGTGCAGAAAGAACTATGCATACGGGAAACATAGCTTAATATTTACAAGTACTCTGAATAAGAGAAAAATGACCTTTCTTAATTAAATGTCATGAAGCAAAGGGTAATACTGGGATAGAGTATGCATCTGAATAACATTAAAACCATATATCTGTGGTATGGTTAAATATTCTGGGCTCACTTCTCATGTACATGGGACATTCTCATGACTTAATGCTCGTGGAAAAAAAAAAAAACAGGACTTGCTCTTTTGAGATCATTTTGCTTTATTATCAGCAGAAGCTGTGCAAAACCAAGCTCTGATCCTAGAACTGCTGGAATAACTATATGTAAAGAATTCATAAAGTTCTAAGAAAAAACCCTCTGCATTTTCATCCTTATGTTCAGTAGGAGATGAAGCTTTATTAACTTGCACTCTGAAATGCTTCATTATCCAAGATTATAAATTTATCTGGCATAAAGAAAGGACAGGATAGATTATATCCCTCCTCTCCTCCCCAGAAAGGTATAAATAGTTAATGTGCCATCAGTAAGTTCTCAAGGACAGGGCAATTTCAAGTATTTTGCAGGGACGAGGCTAATTATCTGAATATCTGATGTGAATTCATACATAGGTATTCTGATTTCAAGTATCAATTATGCTTTTAAAATATAACCAGAACAAAATAGTACATTCTACTTATTTCATTGTGTTAAAGTTTTATTCCCGATTAGAGACTACATGTTTCTTTGGCTATTTCTCTTAATGATGATTTTCAAGGCCAGCTGTGATTTCATTTGCTCCAGCCATACTAGAATATCTTTAATATTTATGAGCAATTTTTTTCTGCTATTAAAAAAGGGCTTTTTGTAAATGAAAAGATGCAGCTTGAGGACACATTGCTCCAAATGCAGAACGTAAACTTTGAACATTAAGAGGATACTCAAAACATGCACAAAAAAGTTTTCCACAATAAAGGCTTCTTAAAATATTGATATTGCAGTATGGCTAACTGTCTCATTCTTTTACTTATAGAAGGACACACAAAATATAAAGCAGATGAAAGGACTGCTAATTAATCTTATTTAGTAAAGTACTTAAGCACATGCTTAGGAAAAAGGATATGATGCATTTCAAATCTGCAAAATCTGACCTATTTCTATAGGACATGAACTATTCTAGTGGGACTTATAGCCACAATATAAATTCTAAGCAAAATAACTTACCTTTAACAATTACTTCACCTGCCATGAATAATGCTGATTACTTTCCTAAAAAACAAACAAAAAAAACCCTATTAAGTTCTACAGGATTTCTGCTCAACACCAATCAATGCTGCTTTAAATTAGTTCAGTACTCTTAAATATTTGTGTTCAAGACCTTCTATGGTAACTACATAAATTAATGTTTATGAGCAGTGATTTGAGAACATTTGGAAAGTTTTTACTCTGGGTTTTATAGGGTCACCTGGCCAGAAGAAACCAGTGGATGATCCAAGTGGAAACCCAAATGCTGTTTCCTTTCCGAGAGGCAGATCGCTGCTGCCAGGGCACTGGAATAGGCAGAGCCTACACTGAACTTTGCCCATTTAATGGAGAAAATGACCCATTGGGTAGTCAAAAGAAAAAGCAAGCAAGCAAGGCAGATTCGGTCTTCTCTATCATACACCGCAACTCTTTGAAACAGACAGCAATACCTTAGCTTTGGCAAGCCTAAACTATTCAAGGTAAAACTCATTTTTGTTTTGTCATGATTTTTTTTTATTTTCTCACTGTACTAACTGCTCAAAAGATAGATTCCATATTTGAAGGTCCAATTAATACCCATCCAAACACAACATGAAAGATGGGTGCTGAGATCAAGATGCACTCTTCCATGAATAGTGGTTTACACCTAATGCCTACCAGGAAGGCCTGGGGCTTCAAGACACCGTTAACCGAACCAAAGGCTGAGAACATGGCCGGGCCGATTACATCAAGCCAAGACGTTGTTACTCCTATTTACTTGCTTTGATCCCCAGTTTCTTATTATATGTAGCTGTTTGTAGAATAACCCTCTCTCCCAGCAGGTTACAAATGACAGTTTGACTCACTGAAATACTATTTAAATTAACAGAATTTGCCATTGATAAGAACTATAAGAACTAGAATCACCCCCAGAAAGAGCTGGGGCTTTAGAGGTTGGAGAGGCACCAGGGGATAGGGGCTGCCTGCCAGCCTACATCCAAGCACTAGTGTCACACTTCATCGAGCTGTGTCCTGGGGCCCACCACCCTTGAACACATCTGCTTGGCAACACAGACACGCACCCCTTGGTGTAAACGAGTAGCAACAGTGATTTCCGCTGCACCAAGTCCTGCGGAGCTGCACTAATTTACACCAGTCAAGAAGCTGACCTTTTAATTTTAAGATCAGTTTAGTCTGCATCAGTGAGTGGGTTATCTCCTTAATTTAAAATCATTGCTGCACTATGAAATTACTCAATATAATTTGATAGTTGACTAAAACTAATGAAAAATTTGTCTTGCTAACTGCTTGCCCAAAGTCGAACTATCCAGCATTAATCTTTGTAAATTAAGAGGTAGTAAAATGTGCCTTGTTAGCAAAAGATGATTTGCAGCACAGTTGCTGCTGAATGAATTTGCTGTTTAAATAGGATATGAAATCAGAGAATTATGTTCACATTATGGACCCACACACTGCGGAGTATCAGCATGCAGGTCCTGGCTCTTTCCTTTGCTGTTCCATTAAGGAACATCTACCCCTGGAGCTCTGTAGTCACCAGAAGGTCTGGCATTGCTCAGCTGGGAAGGAAGGGGGAGGCCTCCTTCCCATGCCACCATCATGCCAGGCAGCCACAATCCCTCCCATCAGTTTAGACCTCGAGGCAGATTTTTTTTGGTTCACAGATATAAGATGGGCATGCTTGTTCTGCAGCCATTTTACTTCTGGGGTCTTCTCTATAAAGTGAGGTCTATAAAACTCCTTGCAGCAATCAGAACTCCATCTTTTCCTGCTGCTGTAGGTCAGTGAAACAGGAAGCATTTCAGGACTTTTCATTCTCAGGTATTCCATCATGTGGTATTTGCATTCAAACATCTAGTGCTGTCATTCCCGAAAGGGTAATGGTTTCCAGGCCAAAGGAAAGATCCATACAACACACAAGATAGTTTTGTAGAAAGTCTTTCAAATGGGGGCTCTGCTAACTATATCCTGTTCTTTAAAAGTCATCATCTTACATCACTGACAACTTCAATGCCCTGGAACTTTGCCTTCAGAATAGCTTTTACGCAGCAGAAATCTCTTAGCCACCCTGAAAAGTCCCATTATGGTCCATTGGGAATCTTTTTGCTGGTCAGCAGTTGCAATTTACTATTTAGCTGACACCCCTGCTACAAACAGATAAAAACAAACAAACAAAAACAACAACAAGAAATGCTCAAAAGCCAAAAAAAAGCTTTCCAACTCTTCTTTATCAAGTATGGTCTGCTGGCAGAGCAGTGTTTTCTAGGAGCAAATCAACTGCTCATGTTAAGACATGAAACAAGGTTTGAATACTCCATGTACAGCTAAAGCAAATACAAGTGGAAATTTGGCCCTTGAGATACAAAATCAAGAGGACGTTAATGGGATTTCTGTTCTGCAACATGGTCCATCATCCCTGAATTAGAAATAGAAATGTAATGGATATATATATGTATATATATATATATATAATATTTATCTATCCCAGGGCTTCATAAAGGGTGAAAAAAGTATATTTGTCCTTCCTTCTGTTCAAAGGGCAGTGTATCAAAGCACCAAAGAAAAACACCAAGTCATAACCTAGAATTTGACAGTGCAGTTAGATTTTGAACAAATTCACAGAAATCAGGATATACCCAAGGATTGTCTGCAAGACTCAGAAATTTATGTGAGAATTACTCATCTAGTACATTAAGAAAAAGTATCATAGTCTAACATGAATAAGATTTTATCTGGGAGAGATAGGAAGCTGGAAACCAAATTTATTGGTCATTAAGGTTGGCACTGCACTTCCACAGAGCACGAACACAAACAGCACCTGCCCAGGAGGTCTCTGGACCAAGGAGGACCCAAGCCCAGGCAGCTGCATCCCACTGCTGATCCCTGCTGCTCACTGAGATGACAGGAAAATACAGCTACACTCCATAAAGCTGGGAATTATAGCCAGGTGCTAGAAACATGCATAGGGTCCACAGCTAGCAGTACCATTTCTCATCCCTATGACAGATTTCACTTAAATCCCACAGTACTAGCACTCTTCTAGAGGAATTGTAGCTCACACTTTTGTTCTTGGTAAGAAGCAGACTCAGGATTTAGTAAAAATTGTGGGGCTCATTATTTTCTTCAGCACCAAAAATATCCATTTGCTGTCTCCCACTTCCACCTGAGATTAAATATACAATGAAGGAATACTGAGACATTCTCAACATCCTCAAGATCTTTTCGTGTTTCTCTACTGCAGAAGTCCTAAAATGCACGTAGTCTAGTCCCTTCAAAAGCCTCTGTGAAAGAAGCTTACAAGTAAGCTGAAAATAAGTTTAAAACAACAACTATGAGGCCTTATACATGTGCAACAGCCAACAAGGGATCAAATTAAGGAATAGTGCTCCTTATGTGCTGGCAATTTTTTTTTCCAAAATAATTCTATAAAGTCTATCTATAAAACATAGACAGGCTATAAGTTTCAAATTTGGGAAGGAGTAATTTAAATTACTAATTAAAATTACTATTTAAAATTGTCTAACATTATCATTAATATGTGTATGCAACACTATCAGTTGGAATATCCTGATCTTCCTTGTTAAGTCTCACCACTAACAAACAGAAAAAGACTGCATAATCCTACAGAAAGTAATTGATAGTGTCATCTTATTGATTTGGTGGAAAATAAGAATGAGCATGCACTGCCTTTTTCATGCACGGATAAGCTATTATACTCAAATTAAAAGATTACGTCAATGTGATGTTTGCATACTGATAGGCAGAAATTTAACACACACTTTTCTCTCTTCTTGCTTGTTCCACAGGGGCAATTTCTGGATAAGTGTCTTTGTTTCCTTCAAGTCAGTGATCATGCCAAAGCAGCTCGTTTTGCTTGCATCCAGAGGGAAACTTGCTTAACTGCACAACAGATGGGTATTGTGAACAGTTATGATGGCAGGGAGTGGGTTTTAAATAATACATGGCAAATCTTTCTATCTCATTAACTTTTCAATTTCCTTAAACATATTAAAAATAAGACTTAGTGGAAGCTGTTCTTATTTTGTTTAGTTAGATGCCTTTAGATGTTATACAGAAAACATGGTTACCAGAACAAAGTGATTCACACAGCTTTAAATATCTGGCTTAGTTCTGTGCACACAGTTGGGTAGGATTGTACACCCATTCTGCTACTCATTCAAAATTGCCAGATTCAAACACTGAAATCTGACAAAACACAGAGGATACTAAAAATGCAGGAGAGAAGGAAAAGAAAATCTTCAAAACACTTTAAGGCATCATCTTGCAAGTAGCTCCCTCCTTTCTCCTACTGTTTTCTTCTATATTCCTAACTCATTCTTCCTTTTTCAACTTTTTCTGCTTTACTTCTTTTGCATAAACTCTCTGAAATCTATTATGATTACTCGGCGAGTGGAGCAATATCTTCTGTATTTCACTCAGGCTGCACAAATGGTAGACTATTTGGCACACATTTCAATAGAGAAAGGAAAAAGGCAAAGCTAAATAGGAAAAAGATAATTTAAATTTTCACTTACAACACTTTTTATTAGATGAGTAATGAGACGAGGCAACTTCTGAGTCCAATAGCTTTGCTAAGATTCAAAGTATAAAGTTTAGATACACACCAGTCACAAGAATGAAAAGATGCCAGCTGTCAACATTCATTTTCTCTTTGAATAAGCTGAGCTAGGATGAAATTTAAGTGTGATGAGCCAGAACAGCAGATCAGCACATAAAGACTATAGTCCAAAGTATAAAGCAAACATGTTTTGAATCTTGGCAATGAGAATACTTTGATTAAGACATTTAATAAAGGAGAAAGTAGGAAAAAGATATATCATTTAGAAGTTTGCAGCACAGGAAGGACCTGGCAGGATGGTCAGCTTCTCTAGCCATTGTACACTCAACGCAGATAGGGATGAGCTGTGAAGTGGCCTCCACCCTCTGAAGCCACCAGAGTTTTCCTGGGAAAACCCAGCCCTTGCTGGCAGAGCTCCCAGGGCCAACGCTGCTCTACAGATGGCCAACCCCACCACATCACTCTGATCTCCCAGCTGCACAGCCCAACACAAGGCACTGTCTCTCTCAAGGGAGATTTCTGGGATGCCGACATTGTCATATATATATATGAAGTGTCCCCTCCAAGGTGGTCACTTGCAGCAGAGATGTGCCAGAATAAGGACCATGAGGACCAAGATGCCAACCACAAGTTACAGCTGGGGCAGGCAAGATTCCACCTGCTCCTGTGCAGAGGTTCATGCTCTCAGCTGGAGCTTCTGCATTACATGGAGCACTAGCTCTGGTCAGGTTCGAGCATGGCCCCCTGCCCAGTACTACCCATTTGTGCCTCCCTTCACAGCTTCTTCCAAATTTGTGACACTAACTGTCCTATTTGCGCTCTGCTCACACAAGGGATCCCCAAGTAATAAACAAGCACACCAAACAGCTATTAATTTCAGCTCTGCACATTAATACAGACCTGCCACAAAATTACAAAGCCCAACAGCTCTACCAGATCTTTAGAAGGTGTAAAGACTTGAAGTGTATTCCCACTTCACTCTACTACAACTCTTAATTTTTCCTTTAAATAAATCAAGCACCTAACATTAAATCCCCAGCTTAATGGTCAGAGAGTTTCCTGCTTTTAAAATATTTATGAGCTGACTCAGGAGATATTGGTTTACTGCTCAGTATCAACAGGATCAGCAGTTCTTTGCTGTAAGGAAGAGGAGTTAGTTTTGCTTAGTCTCATAGGTCCTTGGCACTTTTTCGCTGTCCTCAGTCTTTCTGCTCATAAGGATGTGGGAGTTTTTTGTTTTGTTTTCAAATATAGGGAACCCTTCTCTCAGCATTAAGGCCAGTTAATGTTTTCTCTAGAATTACTAGGCAATATCTCCCTCAGATTTTTCAGAACATTTAAAGAATACACTCAACTACAGAGCCACATCTTTAATTTCATCTTTAAGAGTTTAACATGGCACCTCACTGCAGAGCAGTAACATGATGCAAACAGCCTGAGGGAGAGGTTGAGAACAACCCCCAGCTCAAGGTGGGGAATGTGCACTGAGAATTAATTGGAGATTGCTATCATATAAGAATACACATTAGGACAGCAAGGTACTTCAGTATTTTGAACTCTAGCAACCTTGCAACTTTTGCCCTCAAAAAAAGGAAAAGAAAAGAAAGGCCAGTGATGACAGTAAATAGGATTAGTTATAGCAGTTAGCACAGCTGATAGAGTTTGGCTGCACATGAAGGCTCATGGCACGTGGCCATCGCTTCTGGCAGTGCATGGATTATAGAATTGTGTATTCAACTCTTTCTTTCTAATGCTAGTATTCTGCCAAGTCTCTCAGGGCTTAACCGTGCTTTTCAAAAGCATCTGTACCTCCTACTTCCCATTAAAATTTACTAAATCGAAATGCAATGAGATGTTCTCGACATTTCCTAGTTTAGTCAAGAGCTTGGTTGAGTTTGATTAAAGTTGTTAAGCAATTTTAATTTGAGGGGGGAAAAAGCGAAAGAAGGCAGGAACCCTCACAGTAGAATTACATACTTCATTTAACACTTAAAAATGAAGTACGAGGCAACAACGAGAATTTGTGGCTGCCACCCCAGTGAATGCAGTAGAGAAATCAGATAAAGGCATCGAGTGAAAACTAGCACCTGCCAAGATGAGTCATGGAGTAACATGACTGGAGAAGCTGCAAAAGGAGGAAGAGCCACATAAGGATGCAAAATAAGAGACTTTCGTTTGGGTTTGCTCCTGCAGAATGGTCCATCTTCTGTAGAAATTACATCCCAGGCTTATGGCTGAGCCCTTTTTCCTGAGGGATTTGAAAATGAACGAGAAAATGGGAGAACCTGGGAAGGAAGAGAGGTGAAAACACAGGAGACCAAGTCTGACTGTACACAGACAGGAAAAGAACTAAGAGACAGCAGGAAAGAAACCATCTGTCAAACTCAGCTCCTGTGCTAGAAAACAAGGAAAGGGAACTTAAGTCGGAAATCTAAGAAAACTACTAGTTGTAAGTTGGGAAATATAATAATAGACCAAATTAATAGACTAATCCAGGGCAATACTCAGAAAAGGTTGTGACCAGAGCACAGATATGCCCCTCCATAAAAAAGTAGGAATAGCTTGGATTATTTATATGTGACCAGATGGGGATGCTTTGGGGTTGCCTGGCATAACTCAATATAGCCCCCCTAGTTTCATCTTCATAACTCCTTTTATTTTTACTGTCAAATCAAGAACACTAGAGAAACCTTAAATCCCTTTTTATGGGATAGTTCAAACTCATTTCCCTACCACCTAAATGCACGGCTGTCAGCTGCTCCAGAGAACAGACTATCAAATGGTAATTTATAGCTTTTGTTCTTGTTATTCCCCTGCCTCCATTTCTTCTCCTCATTTGGTAACAGATACTTCCCCAGATGAGAACAGCTGCTTTCCCAGAGCACTGCCCAGCTAAACCCAACAGCTCTTGTCCCTCCAAACCCCTCGCTTCAACTGCTCTCCAAGTGAACAAACTTGCTGGCATTTAGTTCATGAAAAAGGAACTTCATTCAACAGTTCTTCAGACTGAGAAATATTAGTTCTCTACCTTTATCTGAACTTGGCAAGGGAGGGGGAAGAAAAAAAAAATGTTCACCTTTTACAGAGAATCTCTTCTTGTTGCCCTCTAGCCTCAAACTCAGATTTTCCCTATTCCCCTACTTTCTCAGTGGAAGCTGAGTTGACAATGATCAGGAAGATCTATTCTTTACCCAGAAAAAGTCTTTTCTTCCCAGTTGTGCTCAGTGATTTTTCAGCATAGCATAAAGGACTGAAAATCAACTAGTTAGAGGTACTACCGTTCCCCTTCCTCCCCACTGCCTTCCCCCAAGAGTAATTTTAGTGGAGTTTTGATTGATGTCAGATGAAATTAACTGGAAACATTTAATGTGTTTAACATGTCAAGGCTCAGGGCTCTATTCACTTAGAGCTAGAGACCTTCTGTTCTTCATAAAGCCACAGAGGACACTGGTGCCCAAATTTCAGCTCCATAGCCAACTGAGATACTAAACAACACCTTGAGTCCTGCCATCACTTCTGCTTTTCACTTCATTATTTATAGGTGGTCTTGAAGTGATGACAGCAAAGGACAGAATCAGAGGTCTTGTGGAAGGCACGCTGTTAATTGTAGCATTGCATTTATTGTTGAGCACTAGATTAGGAATCCTGGGTTAAGCAAGTGAAGAGGAATATTGTGCTCCAACTTGAAGGAAGTATTGAGTTCCCTCATAACAAACAGCTTAGAGGGAACAGCTCTGAATAGAAAAGGAACCTTACAAGGGTTCTACTCATGAAGGAAACATTCTTCCCAGTTTTCTTAGAAGTCACCAGTCATTTATAAGACATTGGAATCTTTCTTTTGTCTGTCTTGTTTTGTACTTGTAGAGGAGTCTGGAGAAATTTAAATTCAAAACAAACAGATGGTTACATCAAGTTGTAGAGAAAAAAATACACTTTTCTGACCCTTTGTCAAAACAAGTTTAATCCTTATATAAATGTAAGAGGCTCCATGACTCTTTAGATAACTTACTTCCACTTTACTGGAACAAGGAGAATTTTCCTTTCAAACAGACCCAAGAGAATAACTATCAACAGCTGTCAGAGTGCTGTCATCTCCCAGCTGAACAGAAAAGGGGTTCAGGCAAACTAAAGAACCAGCAGATTAGACTATCTGCAAGACAAGTTACTGAACCCACAAAACCCTTCAAGACAAAGGTTCAATCACCTCTATTTGTAACTCATGGAATGATGCATGGAGAAGAGTCTGAAGCAAATAGTTGCATGTCCTACAGTTGGAGGTTTTGTGCAAATGGAGTCTCTTCCAAAGAGCCTCCTGCACTCTCAGAGGCTCTCCCACCCACCTGGGGCCACCAAGTTATTCCTGTGGGATTGTTTCACACTTTATTGTGAAAAGTGTGGGTGCATTCAGGCAGGCTTTGTATAGGGAATGCTTCATTTGAAACTGGTAGGAATGAGAGCAAGTTACAGGCTATCAGGGACTTGCAGGATTTGAACGTTGTTCATTTCAAGACGATTTGCTTCTCGCTCCTGCTTTTCTGCTGGAATTCAGCAGTAGTTTATTGATATATAAGGATGTATATTGACAACAGAAGCTATTTTCCAAAGTGACAAAGCAGCTTGGAAAGGCTGATCTGTACAAATACAAAACATTATCTGTTCTACACTCTGCCATCTCTAAGTGTATTTGTTTGCTTTATACATTATACTGTCAGTGAGATGCCTCTTAATGCTTTATTTACCAACTTATCTTTAGCAAGCAATTGATATACCCAGCTCAAAGCAGCTGGGATCTTACAAGGTTATGCTTCAATGAGACAATAATACTGTTACTTAAATATGACTTACAAAGCTTGTCAGTAATGCTTCAAAACCAAGTTGCAGTCATGATTTCAGCAGAATATTTGCTACAAGTGACATTAATGCAGTAGTTACCAGTAAACAACGGCTCCATTTGACTGTGCCTTAATGCAAATTATTGGTTTTGTGAGCAGTTTTTACCCTCAGAGTATCTTGGTAAGAATTCTGCAAGACATTAAGTTTATTACATTCCTCGCACAGTGAGCGCTCACACATCCTTCTACCAGGTTATCCACCTTCATAGCTCTTGTTTACATTTCTGATTTTCTCCCAGAGATCAGCATGAATTTGCCATGCCCTAGAGTGAGCCAGCAACTGGGAAAAGGCTGAAACAGGCTAGACTTCCCTTGCTCATAAAGGATTATGCCACTTGCAGAAATTCAGATTCATGTATCTCTGAGGATGCCAAATAAGCCATGTCCTGACAGCTTGCTGCTGAAGCACAGAGCCAGTTCTAGATCCAGCTGGCCTCTTCACTGAGATATCGTAACAGGCCATATGGGCATTTGCAGTCAGCTCAATTCAAAGTGGAATCATAGTAAGCATGAGAAGAAGTTTGGGACACTCATTATATACTTTCTCAGAAGTGAAGCCTATCCCTCAATTGATTTCAAAGCTTCTGCTTTCCAGAAAATAAGTCAGAAGAATAAGGCCAGCAAGGACTCTGGGCACATTGTGCACCAAGGGAGACTAATGCACCACAGTTCACTGCAGTTACACTCCTCTGCAGTCACCTGCAAGTAGGTGTAGCACATAATAAACTCCTTAGTTTTCATTCAGCCTAGATGGCTGCAAGGTACTTTGGTCATATTTTATAATTGTAGGTACTTAACTTTGAAAGGTAAATTAATAGGCAACCATATTCAGTGCTATATCTGAAGCTGTAGAAAATAGAGCCAGTTTAGTAGTCCTTGAGATTGTTTTTATGTACTTCTACAAAATACTAGTCAATTAAAAGGTAGAAAAGGAGGAATTGCCTCATACAAACACAAAGTAATACCCAAAGAATAAAAGCCTAGAAAACTCAAAGGGCTATAGGGACATGCTGCTGCCACCTAATTCTTAGCAATATAAATTCCTTTGCTATATCTGTTATGCCTTCAAGATCATCACTGTATAGACACAGATGATACTGTTATGAAAAATCCCAGAAGAGAATGCACCCAAGGACATATTTTCATTGTTGTTGCCAGAAAATACAGACAAAACAGTAGGTGTTACTGGGGACATCATGAAAGAATACGGACAAAGGAGCAAAGACCAGTTCAAGACAAAGATAAGGACCACCATATCTTCAAGGAACTGGGCAGTAGGACCAAAACAGGGCCTCTGAGCCAGAATGGGGCCATATATGGAAGTGAGTTCCGGAATGTCACAGAGTGGATGCAAAAGACAACTACCAGGGGTCTCAAAAGACCACCAGAGACCACCAAAGGGACAGATGGCACACACAGGCATGGGATATTATAATTAGTTCCAGGAAATAGAATGAATATGTATGATCAGTCCTAGAGTTTAATGCATATGTAGATAATAGAGAAATAAAAGTTTAACAACCACACCCTGGGGCATGAATGATAGGTGGAGGCATCCCCTATGCATCCAGCACTGCACTAAAGTGAATGCGTGCTTCTTAATACTTCATTGGTGTTCCTGGTTTTTGGTGACAATGCTACCATGTAACATGAAGGAATCAAGTAGTCTGTGCAGCTCACTGACACTGATGTGCATTTGAGCAGACTTGTGGAAGTCTATCACATTTTATCTAATTAAAGCCCAAAAGGCAAAAATCTTGATCTCATACAACCAGTCTGTCCAAGAGGAAAAAAATAATCCTGTCTCCTTTAACAGAGGCTTTTATTAGGAAATTGTAAGGGACAGAAAGCTATTCAATATAGAGGATACTCAGACATCCAAGAAACAGAATTAGAGAACTCCATTCCTTCCACCCTAGTTACACCCTGTGCACCCTTTTAGGGGTTGTACACCAGACATGTGAGTTTTGAAATGTTACCACCTTCACATTTGAATTTTGCATTAGTCTCTTATTCCAAGGGCACCAGCAATAGCTCTTCAAGAAGAAATGCTATTTAAGCATTGACTTCCTAGCTGCCCAGGATCTCTAGCAACACTCCAGCTACCTTGGCCCCACTTACATTTTCACTCCAGAGAAATGAGGCCAGAAGAATATAACCCCAGAAGCAAACAGCAAGCATGATCTAGTCTGCCTTCAGCAAGACAAACTGCAGCAGGAAGGTGACTCCTTACAGGATTCGAGCCCTAACAGCCCATTAAGAACAGGTAAGCCAAGACACAGTCTAAGGTCAACAAGCTAATGCAGTTTGTTGAGGAGGCAAAGGTGAATGTCAAAAGCAGGTCAAAAGCCCATCCTGAAAGCTTTTTGCCAGTAAATGGTGCTTACTCCATTGGGTCAGGGTGCATGGAAGCAGGTGCATGGGGCTCTGGTAGAGAGAAACAGCATTTTAAATTCCACATGTCAACTCACAGGTAGCAAATAAACCAGCAAATGAGCTTTGCAGAGCATCCCTCCTTCCAATTAGCTTGACATGACAGCATGTGGCCTCTATAGAGCTGCATTAAGCACAGAATAAGGCAGAATTTGTAGAAATATGGATTATGATCAATCAAGGGTGAAAATAAAATAGAACAGCCCCTTATTTTGGGTGTAGAGATGCTAAAATGGATTGCCGCCTACGGGGTGCATATGCTGCAGGCCTTTGCCACAGAGAGGGCAGGGCCCCTCCTGTACAGCATCCAAGTGCAGCCTCCCTCCCTCTGTAGGCAAGAGGGCTTCACACCAACATTAAATCCGGACACTTCCAACCTCATTTCTGTTCCAGGAAATTGTCGTTCTGCCCAGGCCTGGACTGAGTGAGCCAATGTGGCCACTGCCCAGCCTCAGGGCTTCAGGATGAGCAGAAACATGGGACACAGGAAGAAGCAGGGATCTCCCCAACCCACCAAGGAGGTCTGGGAAGGAAAACCGGGAGCTCAAAGCTTGCACAGAGAGAGCAAATGCCTCCAGGATAGAGAAATCAGAAGAGAGCACCAGTGAACTTGCCCAAAGCAGCCTGTGTGCAGAAAATGAAATTCGTATTTGCAACCTTCAGTTGCTGGAAGCAAAAGAAGCTTCTATGCTTTTCTGCACCTTTGAGCCTTTACTTTCCTCTTCCAATCCCCTAGAAGTTGCCAATTTAAGATTCAACAAAGACTATAAAAATCTGTCATTGAACACTTCGGGACTAGAGATGAAATCCGAAATGCAACAGCAAAATAGTTCACCCCACAGGAGAGTGCGCTCATCACTCCACTGAGATAAGCACACAGGAGCTGCTGAGATAAACGTGCCCTTGATATCTTGCTGTGCTACCAGGGAGAAGAATTAAGTCCACTTTCCATTCCAAACATCACATACATAGCGTACTTAAGGAAAATAGTGCTTCTTAATTACACATAGCCCCTCTGATAAGCCTTTAGGGATGAGGAAAAAGAAAGGAAGCCTGGAGGCTTTAAGTGGTAACACAAATCTGCCCATGACTTCCCATGCTTAAACAGAGATTAAGAAAACAGTTTGGACCACTGGTCCCATGGCCACCGCAGAGCTCTTCTGCTTCAGCTGGGTAATGCCAGGACTTCTAGAGACTTTGCCAGGATCAGGCCTCCTTTTTTTTTTTTTTTTTTTTTGACTTCTCTGGAGATCTTCAAAACCAGCTTGGATGCCATCCTGTGCCGTGTGCTCTAGGTGACCCTGCGTGTGCAGGGTGGTTGGACTAGATGATCTCTAGAGGTCCTTTCCAACCCTAACCATTCTGTGATTCTGTGACTTGTTAGTGGGTGCAGAGACATCATCCCCAGCTCTTGCTATTAGAGGGTACCTAAAATCATCTGCTAACAACTAATGACTTATCTGGGATAATGAGTTTAGGGTCAGACTGGGTACAGCAATCCCCATGCTCTTACCTCAAAGCAGCATTTTGTGATACTTTTTCAGACACGAGTCTGAAGCACATGACAACTTTGGGTTTTTTTTTTTCTTTTAAAAATTTCTTAAATTAAATGGCACTTTTGTTCTAAAAGACTAGAGTAAATTTGCTGACTTTATGCTAAACTCCTCTTCCCTCCCAATTTAAAGTGACCTTTGATGCAAACTAAAATGTGCAGGTGTCAAAGTGTATCAGTATCGTATACCAAAGATGTGCACAGCTGAGTTCTTTTGGCACTTTCTCCTCACAATTTATTAAAAGTTGTGTCAGAATAGATTCCTGTAAGCAAGGATCAGGTTTTATTAGTGGAGCATCATTTAGTTTTAATGAATAAGGATGGTTTAGAAAAATAGTTAGGTCTAACAGGGTTTGCTTAACTCTTGTGTTTCATGCCTAGTGCACACAACTTTGACATCTCATAGCAGAGCAGCAGACAACATTCTTGTGTTCATCTCTTCAACACAGAACTTGATGTAGAGTTAAGGCCCAGGTGCTTTAATAGGACTTTAGGAAGTGCTCAAAGGTATGCAGATAAGTTTTTTGAAAGAGACTAACTGAGTTGACTCAAGACAGCAACCACTTGCAATGTTTCAGGCTAGCAAGTAAAACTCCTCCATGGGAAGTGGAGACAGAACAAAGTGCCCCTAGTCCTGAAACTTGAATTTTGAGCTCTTGAAATAAGCTAGCTAGGGATGTCCATGGGGAACGCAGCCAACCTGCCCCAACAACCCTGCCCTGGAGAGGGGACCCAAGCAGACACACACAGTGGAGCTCCCCTCTCCTGCAGTCACCCATGGGCACCGCACTCTGGTGCAGGCTCCAAGTCCTGGCTACATCTTTTCATCAAGAGGACAGAGAAAGTGCACTAAGCTTACATAACCCTACTCTGAAAAGCAGTGTTTATAATGACACCATCACAGAGGCTTTGCCAAGTTCTGCTCTGATGTGACAGTAATGAACTGCAAAACGCTTGTGTTAATTGCCATTAGCATAGAAATTAGCAAAACACTGCTAGAGATGCCCATGCACGGCATGAGCTCTGCCTACGGCATCTATTTGCTCTTCCATCAAGGAAGAACTTCTGCTTGGTCTCCATTTGACAAGAAGTCACATTTCTCAGCACCTCCCACCTATTCATCCGAGGTGGCACAGAGCTGGCAAACCTGCTGCCCAGCAATGAGCCAAAACACACACAAGGAAAATACCAACATTTTTTCTCCTCTATGACACTTCTTTTTAATATCCTTTAAAACCGCTGGTTCTGAGATTAGATTGTTATTAAACCAATTGACAAGATGCTAAATATATTCAAATACAATTGGAATGAACCAGAACCTAACTGAATGAGGAAAGTTTGATTTCTTAAACAAAAACACTATAATGAATCTATTCAAGATAGATTCAGGACATAACACAACATGAACTACAAATGCAACTTGCCTGTAATTTAGCACTTTCTCCCTTATGGACAAAACAGAAGAGAGAAAAAAAAGACAAGCAAAGAAAACAAATATTCCTATCACTGAATCCAAATGCCTATTTGGAAAAAGATTTTATCAAATCAGTTCACTATCTACACCTGTACTTCCCCTTCCACCACTTCCTCTTCCACAAGAGATATAAAATAAAAATTTCCTCTTCACTAGAGGCAATATGTACCTGACCCAGCACAAGAGGCTGATCCTATGTGATCCTGCTACACAGTAATGAGGAGGGAGTTCTGGTTATCCCTATCTTCATAATTCCCGAAAACCTCTCCAAAAGGAAGCCTGGAGACCAGGCTTCTACCAATGCCCTCTGTACCCTGAAGCCTGAACACACACCTCAGCTTGCTTTGGAGAGAGGCACCACCAGCACTTGGTCTCATTTGAGAGAAGCAGGGCCATATCCACTCCTGATCTGAGGCGGGATGGTGCCCCAAGTGTACCGCTCATCTAGTCTACGATCACAGAAAAACTCACTCCTCTAAGGACAGAAACCAGACTACAAGTGCTGCTGGAATTTGGACAGATCCATCAGTCAAGCAGGAGGAAACGCTGCAGGAGCATTGGCACTCAAATCCCTGATCATTACGGGCTACACTGACAATGACCTTCTGGCTATGGGCCTCTGAGGTTTCAGAGAAAACCACCAAGGAAGACTTTTCTCATGCCTTTTCCCTTCCCTCCCCACACCTCCCTCCTTCCCAGGAAAACTTGAAATACAGGATCTGCAGGCAAATAAGATCATAGTGTGCCAGAACCTCTTTAAAAGTCTACATGACCTTAGCCAGAAAACTTACCATACTCCTCCAAGACTGAAAATACAATAAAGTCTACTACAACTTTGCACGGAAAGTGGCTGGCGGCATTCCCTAAGCATATTGAACCTGGCTTAAATCCAGATGGGCTAAGATCTTTTAAGGATATAGATCTTCAGTCATCCCCAAAATAGCAGTGTTGGAATCAACAGACAGCCAATGATTTTGAGGAGGGGGGAATGGGAAGAAATGCAAATTTACATATTTTTCCATTAAAAAACTTGTTACTGACAGAACTGGTGTCTTTGTATACACAGTTCAAAATCCCTTATGTGCATTGACAAGTATCATGCGAGACTTTCAAAATCATATGTGCACTGAAAGTCTCGCATGATACTTGTCAAAATCTTATGCAGTATTTTTGCACTGATTCTTGTTCATTTGTGGATGTTGGCGGCAAACTGAATAATCACTTTTCCTCTTCTCTCAAAAAGGTCTCAAAGATATTGAAGTACAATCACCCCTCTCATCTGCCTATAAGACAAAAGTTGAAAGGGACACTGCAACTCAAACCTGATAATTTGTTTCCCGAGTATGTAGAACAGAAGCTAAATTATATATGAACATAAGAAATTTCCTCCCTAATTCCATATTTTCAGTTTCTTAGTTCATAGAGTAGCATCCAAACAGGTCAAAACTATTCCATCACTGCTGTAAACTACACAGTTCCAGCAACATACCACTAAAATTTCTTTGTAATTGTTTCCTTACTTTTCCAAAATATAGTCTAATAGCCTATGCCACTGCTTCTCACATATTTCTAGATAGACGTATGTACACAAACACACATAACCTCTAAAACTGACCATTACTATCAGAACCCAATGCACACAGGTTAACCTTGGTGGCAAAACTGGATGTAATAGGAAGACTACTTCTTTGGAGTTTGTTATTACAACCTTGAGAAGTCAAATTTTATTGAGACTTATTGAAGGCAGATGCTAAGCAGGTATAAATCAGTATTACACTGACTTCAGTTGAGTGATAGGAGTTTAAACTGCTAGAAAATCCATTCCATAAAGATGGAATGTGAAAAACAGTAAATTTGCTCATTCAAGTTGTCTGTCTACACAAGGGCACTCATTTCGTACTTTATTTCTTTCCCAAGGTTTGGTCCATTTGATTCATTAGTGTCACAAATTCCTCTAACCCTGCTTCAAGCACAGCATAATATAGAATGAATCATTAAATTGAATAACCTAGAAGTATATTTGAAGTACAACTTTCTTCTTTCACCATGCTTTATTACTGCTCTTTCTTTGACACATTGTAATTTGATCACTTTAAAAGTACTTTAAATAATAGGTTCACTTCAAAGGTTTTTTTCTCCCTTTTATCTTATTTAAAACCTATCATACTGATTGTGATGCATCATAATTCAGCATGGTTAATACCATGTGTTTAAATCTCATGTTTAAATATTGCTTCCTTACAAAATTCACTGAAGTGTTGCCTTTTGCACTTACTTGAACCAGTTTGTTTTCTAAACCAACAGCCTCTTTCCCGTGTGCTCTAAAAAATAAGACACAACAGGATGTCACATGAGTGTGCTACCCCATGGGCAATATGAAAAATTTGAAGTGTGATAAAAACAAACCCCCCAAGTGTTTCTTTTCTTCTGTTTACTCTCAATTTCTCTTGCTGCCAGTGCAGGTAGTTTGTTCTCTTACTTTTGCTGACAACTATTCCCTTATTGAAGGATGTTACGCTTTGTCAGGAGGCTACTAACCTGGACTCTGGCCAAGCAACAGAGGAAGATCAATGAAGAGAATGAAAAGCAGTTTTTCCTTTATGTGCCTTTAGTTCTACCTAATAAAGGAACCAGCTTTCTCATTTTAAAAGATGAGAACTGGAGGTTAAAACTGAAAAGCTGCCTTTTGTTCTGCTGGTTCCTGATTTTTAAGTTTAAGAAGATAAAGTAAAAAAATAAAATCTCTGCAGAAGAAAAAGAAGAGAGCTCACCTTTGCAAGTGAAATCTTCCCAAGAGAAGGAACATCTGAGAACATGTGTAACATAGAGCAAAGTAAGGACCCATAAACACAAACATCATAACACAACAGTTAATTTTTTTGCAGTACCTTTTCAAAATAAAACTTTATGACAGGACAACAGTAAAGAAATGAAGTTTGCATGCACAGAGTGGATGGTCTGGCTTTACGGCACAAACAGCTATAAAGCTCAGTTCTGCCTGTGCCATTAAATTGCAGTTCTGGGTTGGCAGCTTTAGAGGTTTTTTAGACTCTCCCTAATTTGTGAGACTTTTTTTTAAATCCTACTCCAGAGTTTATTCTAAAATACTCTTTATCTATAAAATCTATCTTCTTCTGCAAGTCACACTGCTCTATTTGTAAAATAAAATGTGTTAAAAAAGAAAGATTTGAGCCACTACTTCCAAGTACAATGCTTGTTAAATATTATTAATACACTTCACTCTTCAGTGCTTAGCTTCCCCCTACACACACACACCATGCAGTTGACTTATTTGTCAGTAAAAATTGCTTTGTAGGACAACTGATCACTTTAAGCTTCTTAAACACACACACACCCTGCTTGCTTGGCAATGAAGATCTTTATTTCCATTAACGCCCTGAATAGACCTGCTTGTGCTGACCTGGCCACATGTCAACATTTCTTAGTACATGGAGAAGATGATCCCTCTAAGTCACAACTACATTAGCACCAAAATAGAAACCCACTTCCCAGCATGCTCACAGAATCCTCCAATTCCTCCAACTCCACACACTTGCATCACAGTTATTAAAAATAACTGACTCCACTTGTTTCCCTCTGCATTTCTTTCCATCTTCAATTCAAGACTGTCCCAGGACAGAAAACTAATTGGAAGAGGAAATGGGAGGAGAAAGGGTGAGACTAGGAGAGGAACAGTCCATACAGGGCAGCATCTGGAATTGGAGACAAATGCTTCATTTTGACTCCTATATAGTCCCCAAGTAAGAACATTTACATGTGCTCTATGACTTCCATACCTCATGCAACCCTTCAGAAGGATTAAGGTTATTTATAGAATAAAACCATTACAGATTGTTGAGCTCCTGATCTATGAGGAACTACAATAGTAAAAGTGCAGCTGTTCTTTCAGCATGAAGAGAGAGCATTTCAACTGATAAATGGAAAGGGAAAAAGCTTTATAATATGTTCATTCCTGTTTTGAATGTAAAAAATTCCCTAGTTTTCACACCACTGCCAGCCTGTTAAGCACATGCAATAAATAGATTCACTCTGCACAGGCCTCTAGGTGATAAGGTGAGAGGAGAAGCAGGGACACTTTTGAAGGGAGCTCCGACATCATTCCAGAGCCACAGGATTTGGAGGACTCAGTTTGACTCACTTAAATGCCTAATGAGACACCATCAGCATCCAACTCGAAATGCTCCAAAATTGATGGTGTCCCAGAAACTTGCAGGGTTTAAATCCAGAGCAATTAATGCACTTGGGAGCCAAATAATCTTCCTGCAAACAGTCTGGGTGACAGAGCAAGGATCAGAGAGCTCGAGCTCCTTGGTAAACCTCATTTTCAGATAGAGAAAAATTCATGGATTCTCTCATATCACCAGCCAGTAGCTACATTGCAGTATATGACCGTGCCCCTTTCCATTCAAAGCTTTTCACTTCTACATGAAATTCAGACACAATGTAATGCACTCTATAAATAAAAAATAGAACACTGGTGCCCTGGACATATAGCTGACTTGAACAAATACTTGGCTAAAATTTTTGTAGCATAACTTGCAGTCTAGATCTGTTTCATATCATGGCATATTCTATTTTGAGTATTTAAACAAAAACCCAGAGATTGCTGAAGGCAGAATGACTTGAAATATCCCACTGATTGCTTGAAAGCAGACTTCATTCTACAGAAAGAAAGATGTTCTGTAAAATGGAAAGATTGCCTCAATTTTATTACTGAAAGTGTGATGCTTCTCTACAAATGTAGAATCAAAGTATTCTATATTTAATAGAAGTTAATTTTTTAACTCACAACAGTGGCAACTCAATGCAAAAGATCTACTGATAATAGTCTTGATTCCCTGCTCTGTCAGACCCATTTTATTCTGGTGAAATGCCATTCGCTTCCAGATGGCATTACTGCATAAATATGATGCAGAATTACTGATCAATGACAACAATTTTAGAATTCCCAAAATTACTGATTAACAACCAAAACCACTCAGCTCTAGTAGACAAGATACTCTTTGGCATCCCATGCAACAAGCTTAGGCCAGAGCTGTTAATCAAAGCTAAGCCTATCCAAGCATGTGGCTCAGTCTCAAGAGTAGGCATAGTCTGCTGGAGCCTCGCCTGCCTTCTCCTCAAGGAATCACACATTCCTGTCAAATGCTAGTTAAGCTAACAGACACTTAAATGAACCAGTAGTTCTCTGCATGACAACAGAACCAGCTGTTTTTGTTTTATCCTGTTCTGATAGTTGCAGCATGTCACATAAGCATGTAGCCTAAACAGGCAGTCTGGAGGGATAATACTGAATTTCTCCTCCTTCTGTTAAAAGTTAAAGCTATAATAAAAGCAGTGTTACTTTAATACAAAGAGTTGTACTTCAGGGCTCTATTCTTAGATATGCTTTCCAGGGCAGCAATGTTTATGGCCTCTCCTGCATAGCATAATTCACTATCCTTGTTAGGTAGATAACTCAGATTTATGTCCCTATCCTATGAGACATTGCACAAATACAGGCTTAGTGTAGTTAGGCAGCTTGATGGATGTTAAATCCTGAAATTCGCTCACAGACACTCTGATAATGGCATGCCAACGCTCATTCCAACTAGAAATGCATCATCTCCACAGCAATTCCTCTACTTTCTCCTCACCCTCATCTTCTTCTTTGATGGAAGTCATATTACTAACAAGATGCAAGATGTTAAGCATCACACTAACATTACTGTGTGCACATGCATCACCATGTTGAGACAGTTGGGTAATTGAACCGCCACCAAAAAGAAGCTGCAGTTTTTCCTTAGCAATTGTGCGTGCTGTGATCATTTAATTCCTGGCTTTATTCCTCATGGATTCATAATCATGTAATTAAGGATACATTCCTTTTTTGCTTCAGTCAGATTTTAAAAGAACTTACACATTCATCACTTCCTGGTTTATCTTCTCTAAGCATTGACAAGCCTGAAAGTTTTATATGACATCAAGCAATAATGTCATGACTCCCTCCACAAATTATAAGCACTCATCCTGGTGGTTTTGAACCTCAATCTGGCTGCCAATTTAAATGAAAATTTCAAAAGAATCTCATGTGGGTGCCATAACAGCTCACTCAGTAACATCTCAACCTTATTCTGTTTGCAAGAGGTCTACATACAACAATGAGAAATGGTAAAGAAATAAATATTAATGACTGGCTAAGTATGAGGTAGCCACTGGCATGAGGAGCTTGAATATTTTAGATTTTGATGGATCATGGAGGTTGTTTTGGGCTGAAGGGAGCAGATATTTTTGTTTGCTTATTTTTACATCATTTGTCCAGAGAACTCATTTCCTGCATGAAATTTGCCAGATACAGAAAGGAGATTCAGCTACTTCCCAGCCATAGGCTTCAGTAAAAGCAGTACAGGATGCAGCACAAGAGGGAGAACTTGCATTTGTCATGGGTGGATGGGGGAATCAGAAGATAAATCATGGAAACATCCCGCCAATCCCTTGGCAGTTCTAGGGCAAACTAGTTATCTGACCCTAGGTAAGGGGGCAGAGCTACTATCACCTGGAGACCACAGCAAACACCATATGCCAAAGTCCATAGCTTAAACCAGTTGTCTTTCCAATAAAATATTAGACTTACCATGAAAATGCATATTTAGTTGACTTTCTTGAACCTTAAGTACAAATTGTTATCACCTGCTCACCTTTAGGTCTGATGAATTATGTATCAGTTTATCCATTGTTGGTTTAGCAGAAACATCAACAGGTGGTGAAATATGGGGCAAGACCGCCAATATTTGAGATATTCATAACAAGCAAGGCTGGCACCTGCAGGGTTCCTTCTGGAAAGCTGTTCAAAGGGACTTCTGAAAGAATAAGAGCGTGACGGGAGGAAGCTACAGCTTCAAATAGCACAAGTAGTTCTAAGCAGCATAGAAAAAGTAGGGTACAAGGTGCAGTGTAACAAATTCAGACCACATAGAAATCTGTGATAAATGATTCATGTACTGCAGAGTTGATAAATGACGCAATGGAGCCATTTTAGTAACAGAATGGAGACATTCTTAGCTGAAAGGAATAGGATAAATTTGAATCTCTTTAAAGGAATAAGACTTCATATAATTCTGTAGCAGTTTTCCCCATTGGTAAAGCATTGTAGATACAATATGTTTCTCATTCCCTTGAGTTGGGAAAATAAACAAGATGAAATTTATTAAGGAATCAGTAAAATGCTCCATATCCTGCCCTTCCCTCTTAATCTGAAAGGATGCGATAAGAGGAATAGTACATAACACCTAGAACTCAAACACGACCCTGATCTAGGCTGATCTGTCTTGTACCAGCCTTGCACGGTATTCTCCTAAGAGTGGAGCACTTCTACACTAGGACCAGAATTTAATATTGATCTTGTTCAGCTTAAGAGGCATTTGCCTTGAGTAAGTTTGGGTTTAAGCTTGCCATCCCTTTGTTGCAGCCCTGGAGGAGTGTCAAGACCTGGCCTGGGCTTGTGCCACAGCCCTCCCCAAGAAGGGTGGTACCTGTCGATGATGCCTTAGTGCTGGAGAAGGAACCAAGCTGGTGATTTCCGTTCAATAACGATGGCCCTTTGGGTTGCCCATGTTGTGAACAGGCCTTTGTGTTCACAACACACTGCATTGCTCCTATATGCTGCAAATCTCTATGCTTGCCCAAGGATAGAGCCTTAGCTTGGCTCAGGGAAGAAAAACATCACTTGGAGCCTCTCCTTGTTTCTCATGCAGACAGGAATCCTGGCATGGACCTGCAGAAGCATCCCTTCCTGCTCTCCTGCCTGGTTTGGTGGCCAAGGCCTCCCTCTGCTAGGGGGCACAACAGATGTTGGGCCAGCTGTGTTTAACCCCCATTCTCTCCAGTGCCCAGGAAAGCTGTGCCATGAGATTCTGACCCCAAAGGACTTTGGGATCCTAAATATGAGAGAGTTCTGAGCCACAGACAACCCACTTTCCCCACAAAATAACTTACTCAAGAAATGCACAAACAAGCTATTTTCAGACAGATTATTAAACTTTATGCTATGACTTAAAGTGGCAAGAAGTGGCACATAGCAGCTTATCTGGTAGCTGAAGCTACCTATTAACAGCAGATTTTTCTTCCAAAGTTTATATCGTTATGTCTAATAAGACACTTATCACATCACTACAGCCTGTTAAAGAAATCAACAAACATAAATCAGAGAAGAAATTTGTATACATATGTGTATGGGAGAAGCATTAAAGCCAAGTTTCTTATGGGTCCTGCATTTTTCTCATGAGTCTAAATTCTATTTAACATTATAAACACTATTACTACCTTGCAATGCATCTTTGCTTGACATCCAATGCTTCTGCAGACAACATATAGTCATTTATTAGTATTGCTCTGTTCTAGAATAAAAGCAATGCAGACTCTATGCTATTAATCGTCGTAACAGCAGGAGAAGTGTTTAACATCACATTATAACCCTGTTATCACCCAAGAGGAAGTTAACCCAGTTTTTGCAAGAGAACTGATGCATCTCATAGTTCGTTTTGCTGCTATATTATACTAATATACTGCTTGCATACAGAAATACTTATTATCCACAATCTTGCATCTCCTTGTACACACCCTACTTTGCCTATAATTCCAGTGACTAACTTGCATGCAAACAGCTCCTCATTAGTCATTATAAAATGGGAAGTGCAGCAAGAAAACATATTGGTAATTCAGACAGACTTATCCCATTGATGAGAGCCAAAAAATTGGTGACCTACTACCATATAGTGTTCTGGCCATGGATCTGCTGTATAGAATGTGGTACTGAACAGAGTCTAGGACTATAAGGTATCGATGGCATTAGAAATACCTTGCTACTGGTATACATTAATAGGAATGTGCACAGAACAGAAGCTAAGGAGCTGGAAAGAGATAGTGAAGTTATTGAATGACCTTTCTAGCAGAAGAAGCTATGGAAGAGACCTGACAGATACCTTAGACCTAGTAGTTTCTACCCATCTCATATGCAATAAAACCTAAAGCATCTCTCACATCACACCTTCCAATACTAGGATTGAATCATTCTTCATCAATAAACATATTTACACACTATCACATGTTCAAAGTATTGCCTATACAAAATTAAATTCAAACTGCTGAAAAAACAACTCTGCTATCTTTATATAAGAAAGTCCAAAACTTATCTGGAAGCAAAGGGAAACATAAAAGACAAGTTAAGCCTCACAATCCAAACTGCTCTTCCCAAGAGCAACAAAACAAGTTACATAATAAAGCCAGAAAAAAAACCTCAATTCATTAACTTACCTCAGAGCAGGAAGCTTCTCATCCATAGCAACACCAGCCAGATATTCTTTTCTTAAGAGAGGCAGGGGGGTGGCGGAAAAGAAAATTCCCTTAGAGAAAGCAGAAATGCTATAGCTTTTCTTCTAACTTCACTTAAAGCATCAAGGACAAATGAGCCTGCAGACCCTTTTTATTTTGTCATCCTGGCCTTAATTGACCTCTGCCTTTTCTGGACCTCCCAGCCCCTGAAGAGCTAATTGGTATTGGTTTGACCTGGAGTGGCTCCTGAGCTGAGCAAACTCAGTTTTGGAGCAAACTGTGAATGTTTAAATGTCTGTTCCTAAAGGCCCTTTCTTGAATTTCCCGTTCCCTGGTTCTAAGTAGTTCCTGAATGTCAGAACTGTATTTCTCTACACTTTCTTGTTCTGGCCTTCCTTTTACCATCATGCATCATTCCAGCCCTTCCCGTTGACTTTGAAAAATAAAAGAGTCAAGAAATAATGTATCCTAATATAAGCTATAGGATATGCATATATAGGTGTGCATGATATGTATGGTTTTCTATATTATATGTGTACATAATGTATCCTAATATACATATGCTAAAAGAATTTAGGAGAGGTAAAATATGGTATTTTACACACAGGTGAAGAACACTCAGGTCAAGAGTTCCCAGGTCCTGAGCTGTCAGCACCACGGGGCCTAAAATGACCTCGATCACCTGGCCCGTTTATAGCCTACAGGCTCTGTCTCCCAAGCAGTAACAGTCTTTGTAGGATGAACAATCTGGGAATCCTGCCAAATCCGCGGAATGACCCTCGCGAGCTCGCAGGAGTGTCCAGGCCCAATGCAGAGAGTGACTCTGGGAGCAGAGGTGATCGCTGGCTGGGCACAAGCTGTTCTACTGCCTGAGCCACCCTGCATGTCCAAGCCAAGAGACCTCACTGAGGCACCTGCATTTGCCCAACAGGAATTGTCCTCAGAAGTCTTGCTTTCCTTGAATGTGCTCAGTGACTGGCAGAGGTCGAGTTTTGGGAGATTTATTATGTGGGGTTCACAAAATAAAATTACTGCTCATTTTTGTTAATAACAGCATATTTATTTCTAGTTTCGCATCAACAAAGCCGTCAGGTGTATTATTGCTCATTTGATGGGAATGAAAAAATTGCATTTTACCTATGCCTGTGGCTGAAAGCAAAATAGTATTTTGTAAAATGGAACCATGGAGAGAAAATAAACAGCAAAATGTGCAAGGGGTGCTGGATAGAGCTATGAGAAAACAACTGCCCCCAGAAGCTCTGTTTGCTTGTGAGCCCAATGCATTACCCAAGTAATACCAAAGCTAACTTCAGCACAACAGGAGGGCACCATCGCAAGTGTCATCGCAGATGTGTTCCTGGACCACCAAGGAGGTCCAGGAGGTCAGGCTTGTTCATTCAGCACCCAAAATTAACAATTATGTGGGGATAACGCAGTGTGGGCAAAGACCTCCACCTTTTTAGCATAGCTGCCACTGGAGTGAGAGGATGAGCTTCTATTTCTAAGTGAGTAATCCTCTTGCAAGCGCTTCTCTGTGCCTGAATGCTCAGAACACAGAGAGAAGGTTAAATAAGGTTCACTTCAAAGGAAAACGCTAGTTAAAAATTAGGAGACTTGAAGCACAAGAAAGAAACAAACAAAAAACAGCCCCTAAACAGACAGAAGTCAGATTTCGCCCCCCGAGGGGCAGATGTTATTCCTGACAGTCCAAACCAAAGATTTGCTGTGGCTTGTTTCAAGACAGGGGGAAAAAAATGTATATTTGGGATGTAATATAAGAATGCTTTCAGCATTATTTTGAGAGACATTTATAGACTGTGATAGGTTTCCAGAAACAAAGTATTTTAGTAACATGTCTTTATATCTGTCATAAATAATCTTTCACAGATGCTATAAAACTCCTGGCTAAGGAACAGTGTTAAGTCTTCCTTTCGTAATTTTCATTTATTTGAATGATAAGATGTAAAAGATACACTCCACAAAGTTAGTTGTATCAGTTACCAGGTCATATAATAACGCAGATGGTAAAGAAACTCATGATAATCATGGCTTATTCTCATAGAAGTTAGGATACCTTATATACAAGCCAATTATTTAATACTCTACAGCTGTTACATGAACAACTACTGATCACTATTAGACATTACTATCAGAAGTTCTTGGGCTTTAACCTAAGCAAGATAGAAATGCAGTATAAGTGGAACTTAGCAATGTATTCTCTATTTTTTTTTATCTTCATATGTCCTTTAATGTCATTTAATGTTTGAGATCATATGTATATATATATGAGCACAGTGAACAGTATAGTACGAATAGCGTAAAACTACTGATTTTTTCAAAGAGGTCCATTTTAAACTGCAGGAAAACACAGTCAATGTCCAAATTGAGGAAAACCTCAACTGCATGCTTAGTTTTGGCCGTCACAACAATTATTAACTTACAATTGACTTTGATTTAAATGGGACAGAATAGCACATTTAGAGCTAGTCTCATGCTTACCACCGTCCCCATGGGTTTCTTTCCTTTAATCAGTCTGTTTGCATTAGTCCACACTTCTCCCCATCTCTAATATCCACGTTAGTGGGAAAAGTCTCCAACTTTTCCCAACTCTGAGCTGAGGACAAGAAAGGCACAAGGCACAGCACTGGCAGCTCAAGGCTAAACCCTCGTGCTTTTACAGCCCAGTGCAATGCTTTGCAGGCAGATCTAGCCTCCAAATTAGGCACCAGTTTTAGAGCATCCAAAGGCCAGGCACACATTGCTGCAATGGTGCCTAAGAGGGGGACAGGGAGTCAGGACAGGCTGTGAAACCCGTCAGGATGAAGCACAGCAGCAGTCCGCAAAGCCATGGAGATGCTCCTGCCCATGCAAACCACGTACCGGGGTGCTCGGTGTGGACCTTAATGGATGCTGCAAATCACCAAAAGTCTCAGTAGGGAATGTTCTCCTGAAAAACAGCAGGAGGAATAAAGGGTTGTGGTGTGGAATAAAGCACCTGGCCAGGAAGTTGGACTGAGAGGGATAAGGGCTTCCTGAGACAGGGGCATTCAAGTTTTCTCCTCCTGTAGAAACTTACAAACTGGGAAGCTGAAAGCGTGCACAAGGGTGAGAGGAACCCCAGGGTTTTGAGGGATTTTCAGGAAACAGCAGGGTCCTGACTATGAATTTGGTTTAACATAGATTCATCGAATGCTTAAGGTTGGAAGGGACCTCTAGAGGTCATCTAGTCCAACCCCCCTGCACACGCAGGGTCACCTAGAGCACGTGGCACAGGACTGTATCCAAGTGGGTTTTGAAGATCTCCAGAGAAGGAGACTCCACAACCTCTCTGGGCAGCCTGTTCCAGTGCTCTGTCTACCATAACTTCATATAAAATGTGTACATAAGCTTGTTCTGGGCTGTACCATTCTTTCAATACTGAAATACATAAATGTATAAATTCTTTAGAAGTAAAACTGGTACTCTTCAGGATGGCATGACATTTATTTAGTAGCTGTACAATGTTCTCTTTCCTGGTAAAACATGATACCAACTTTCTAATCAGGCCAATACAGCTTTGCAGGGAGTGATGGACTGTAAAGTATTTCTTCTTACTTCTTCCTTCCTTTCTTCCTTCCTTTCTTCCTTTTTTTCTTCCTTGGCATAACTCTTCCTAAACAAGTTTCCATTCTTACAACTTTGGTTATGCCAAGAGGTTTGAATGAAACGCATTGCTACGTGTCTTCTGGAGCAAAACAGCCTCCGCTGTGGTCAGAAAGACAAAGAAGCAGAGCCACAAACCGTTAGACAAATCTATCCATACTTACAGGTGTTGCAGGGCTGAATCTGTGCAGGGCAGATTTGCATTACATCTTGCCTCTAGAAACAAGTTTCTTAAATTCTTCTGAAGAAAAAGCAAGACAGTTTGCATGGGCCAATTTCCATCTGCTTCTGGAAAATTTCATTCTGACTGCAAGATAAGAATAGTTGTATTATTCTACCAAGATCCACCCCATATTCACTGCAATTAATACAGCTCCTCTTGCTGATATCAAAAGGCTCTGATTCAAACTCATTGAGAAAGATATAATAAAACCCAATAGTTTTTACAAGCAAAAAAGTCTGCAAGAGCACAAATATTTTTCAATTGTTGGTTGGCTCAGAAAATCCAGTTATGACTCATTTCGTAGAGCTTGACAACTCCATACATCCTGCTCCTTTTTCCCCAGAAAACATTTTGCTGTTCTGCTGGTGAGTAGTGAGATTTCACTAATAGAAAGCTTTTCATAAAAGGAACTTACTCCAGGCTATTCGTTGTGAAATACTACATTCATTTGGTATTTATGGCAATATTTAAAGAAATATGCTCCCCTAATGTGTTTCGCAGGACCCTGGAGTGTTGCACAGAGTGCAGAGATGGCTTCCAGTCATCTTCATTAACAGAAGCAAATTAACATGGCAGAGCTGTCAGAAGAGGAACATGTGGAGATTTGCTGGAATGACACCCCTTATGCGATAAAGATGCCAGCAATAACCATTACGGAGTTTTCTTTTTCAAAAAAAACAAATAGAGAGAGATGGAGAAAGTAAGTACAGCAGCTGGGGAATTACAAAGGCTCCCTTTTTGAGCCTGTGGCTTTATATTGCAGCTACCAGAAAAGTCACCACTGAGGGAAGTGCCCTTTCCCAAGCAAACGGGAGGCAGCAAGGAGCACTCTCACAACACAACTAATTGTGCACTGCACAAACTCATTGGAGGTTGAAAGAAGCCCTCCAGCCATTTGTTTAATCAGTGAGGCCAAAAGCACTTCAGTAATTCTCCTCCAGTTCTTTGGGAGATTTGAAGGGAATAGGGCTGGGGTGGTAATTATGGCAATATCGCTATACCCCAAAGGACAGTAGTCCAGAAAAACATTATTTATTTAATAAAAGAAATAAAATATTAATTTCCTCATCCTGGCAAGGTAAATATATTGAGCATTTTCTGTTGCATTTATATTGAGGTTATTCAAGGGGATTGCAGATTCAATCCTATTAATAATAGATAAAAATGAGATTCTCTTCCATAGTTCAGAAAGGTGCACAAGGCTTCACAAATACAGAGCAGCTCCCTGCTCCGAGTGCGCAGGAGCAGCAGGACACAGAGGGGCCTTTTGCAGCAGGCTGGGAAAGGGTTCGGCTGGGAGTCAGGTGCAGGTGCCCTCAGCGCTGAGCAAAGGTGAGGGGAATGGGTAGGGTGGGATGGGAGAGGAGGAGGACCACAACAAACGGCATGCCAGGCTCGAGAGGAAGGCTCTCGTGGGCCTCAGGTTGGCGCAGATGGAAAGGCAGATGTTCAAGAAGGAGCATTGGGTTTGGAATACAAAGTTGGGAAGAGCATTTTCCTGTTGTTGTTTGAAAAATAGAGAGACCCAAAAGACTGAAGTTTTCAAAAACAGATGCTAAAATTGTGGTCAAGAATCCAGTAGCACAAAAGTGGCATAAGGGCAGGCCTAAGGGTTCTAAATGACAGACTGGGGATTCGATACCTAGCAAGGTGAGAAGATAAGCAGACTTGACATGAACACTAAGCTATAGCCTCAGAAGACAAAAGCCTGGCCTGTCACTGTGGAAAAGGATGGGAAAGCAGGAAGGAAAATGCTTGAAAACCTGATCTTGTGAGTGAACACGAGCCGGAGGTGCATGGTGGTGTTCTGCACCCTGCACACAACAGCGTCCTGAGGCTGAGCGAGCAAATGAGGAGCGAGGAAGTCAAACTGAACCAAAAAGCAATGCAAAACACACCAAAGAGGCAATACCTCCCACGGCAAGGCAGCCTTCCCCTCGGGACGGTGACACAGATCCCGCGTACGGTATTTGCTATGATGAGATGCCAACTGCAAGGTCCTGAACTTACCTGGACCAATCAGGAAATGGCAACACTAATATACACAACTGAGCCTCAGAAGAGATTATAACCAGAAGAACAGCATTTGTTGAAATTCTTCAGATTCTACAGCCCACTATGCTTTCCATGTTGTTTCCTATGCTTTCCATGTTGTCACTTACTATAAAACTGATAGATCTAAGAAAGTCAGGCAGAAGGCAATCTGCACACACAAGAGAAGCTAATCTAATCATTCATTTCAACTACGGATAATAGGTCTTAACTTATCAGAAAGAAAACTTAAAAGAGTATTCAAGGCACAACCCCCAAAAGTGTAACTATATTATATATACAGTTTTATATTAAGATTAAAGTAGAAGAAATCAATTCATCCATCAAAATCAGGTCCTATAATTCAGTGAGTTTCAAAAATAGAATTTAATTGCATGAAATTGTGCTCTGATCCATGTGCTTCCATGGACAAATGTAATTACTGCCTGTTGTAAGCAAGTGAACTGATGTGAGAGAACCAAGATCAAAATACCTTGTTTGTGGACAGCAACATCTCTTCACAAAATGCACCTCGCATTCACAGGAAACACACTTGGGGTGGTGATATGATTTATAGTAATCAGAAAAGTCCCACTGAAACCAGAGATGCTGTGCCACTCTGCCAGGGTATGAGCTGAGAGTCTGCCTCACTGTTTTCCTTAAAATAAGAAAGACATTGCTTCATTTAGAAAAGTTATCTATTCCACCTCTCAAAAAGCATTTTTATTAACATGAAGAGGAAAATATTCTTTTTTTTTTTTTAAATGTATTTATTGAGGACCAAGGAGAGAGGGAAGGTGCCCAGGGTAGGTCTACGTGGTACCCGTGGGCCGCAAGCGCCCATACACAGCCTTGCTGGGCATCGTGTGATGGAACTGGAATGGCACCAGCCGAGAGCAAATCTGCTGGTATTTCTGCACTGGTAGAAAATGCAGAGGTGATTTCCTCTGCTCTTCTTGGGGAAAAAACAGGAGCATGGAATCCTGGGTGTAAAACCAGGAGATAGGCAGCAACTTAATGTTCTTCATCAACTGTAATTAGTTACAATGATTTGAAGTTATAGTGTTAGATAAACACAGATCTCGTTGCTGCTTAGTCCTCCAAGAAAAAGCTGGTTTGTGTAGCTGCATTTCTTCCCCTCACATATGTATAAAACCTTTCTCTTGTACTCCTGTTGGCTGCATGATGAATTAATTTCTACTCTACTCTACTGCACTTCAGGACAATTCAGTCTGACTGCAAGTGCTCAAGGTAAGCTCAGAATTTGACCTATCTACCAAATGTAATATAAAAACAGCATTAAAACAGCTTCCCACATGCAAACAGTTTGGATGAGGCTCTGCTATTTATCATCGCAATAACAGTACACTGGACAGGACTGGGGGCTTCTAGCTGTTACTATGACAAGAACTTATTTTAAGTGAAGCCTTATAGAATAAACTGCCATTTGATATTATTTCTTGCAGATACTGCAATTCTCCCTTCTCTATACTCTGCCAAAATATTTGCATCCAAGTGCATTTGACTGAAAATTTGGTAAAGGAACAGGAGTGACTTTCATCAGTTTTTTTTCAATTCACTGAGCAGGTAGATTAGTCAGGGAAATAGCACAATATATAAGGGCAAAACACTGAGCCACTCACTAACAACTGCCTCACCTCAGAATTAAAGCTTCTCGACCTTTCACTGTAAGTGTTTTAAGGGAAAACAGAAGTTTAATAATGATGTTTCACTTATATCAACACACCACACAGGTGATCTCACAAATGCTGTCTCAATCGCAGGGCAGTGAAACAACAAGGCTTTAATAAACAGAAGACTGGTGGGACATTTTTACTTTAAAATGCATAGGTAAAGTGAAGGCCAGTGCCTTCCTCTTTTACAGGAAAGAAAATCAATGGTGAAGGAGGATGGCTGCAAGGAAAAGCATGAGAGAGGCCTCACACCTCTTCTTTCAACAACCTAGAGTTGTCTGGCCTTTGCCTGCCCCAAAGAAAGGGAGATTTGGAGGAACAGATGGGTGGAAGTTCACTTTACCAGACCTTTGGATCTGACGTATTTAGACACCACCCAATAACGATGGATAAAATCATTTCCACTGCTTAAACAGAGCTTGTGGTTTCCAACAGGTCATGAAATACCTTCTCTCCTGCTTGACCTGCTCCATTCATGGCCACACTCTGCTCTGATACTTGCAAAGTGCTTGAGATCAAACAGCACCTCTGCCATTACCTGTTAGCATTGTCACATTGCAGGTTGCTGAAGGTTGTTCTTAGCACTGCTCAGCTCCCATCCAAACCACTTATGTACTCAGTGCTGTAGGAGCAGCACAACTATTACTGCCATGATATAAGCTTAGGCTTAAAGAACCAAAACTGTAGGCATATTTTATATCAGACTGGCTAAAGTAGCTAGGAAAACCAGCAACCTGAAACCTGAAAATGGGATTGTGGTCAAATGCTTTTCCTCTTTTTCCAGTTTCTTATTCTTTAAATGAGAAGGATACTCTCTGCTTCCAAATTCGTGTCTCTTATTTTGCTCCACTTTCCACTTTACCATAAATTACTCCTTCCACTCTGTAGATGGATCAACCTCTTTGGCTCTGAACTACCTGCAAGCCTCTCATGGCCATCTAGTGACAATATAGAAACAGCAACTCTAAATGCAGCCTGGGACATCGCTCCATTGTTGCATTTTTGTCTTGAAATCCTGCTAAACTGAGTGTTGCTTCTTCTTGGACTTGTGTTTTCCTGAAAATGCTCATAGTACCTGGCAGAAGAGATGCTTTTAACCACCCTCTCCCCCTTTTTTTAAGCAATAATCAAGTTTGTTTTAATCATGTCGCTGACAATATGTGCACAATGCCCTTTAGAGGATGAAAGCTCACCTTTAACTTGCCTATAGTCAACTATAAAAAAAAGGACCAAAATATTTACAAGCCAAAGGTCATAGTAAACGGAGGCTATTCTATTTTATGCAAAACTTGCTTGAAACAACAAAATAAACTGCAAGATATTGCTCTCTAGGCAGACCTTCAAAAGTGTTTAACTGAATACTAGTGGATTCTGGCAAACTTGGCCTCTCCGTTTTTCCAGAGAGTGCTTCAGGAGGTTATCAGATCATGTTGGACGGAAACCAAAATGCAGCTTAGATTAATACCTTGGCAGTTCCAAAAGCCAAACAATCTTTCCTCGGGTCTTTTTCTTTTTATTTATCTTTATGCTCATTTTATCTTTATCTTTACACTCATTCATTTATTTTGAGACATTTACTTACCATATTTTCTTACCATATTTTGAGGTTCAGGGCAGTCTCAATCTGAACGCAGAGGCACTGAAGAGCAGCACAATTTGTGCAGCCTCTGGGATGCTCTGCAAACTGAAAAGAGTGAAGCCAATTGGGTAGTTGTAGAAGGAATCAGATGTTAGTACTGAATTAAAATTGATCTTCTTGACTGAAGGCTTGACAACACATAGTGACAGTGAGAGTAGAAGGCGAAAAAAAAGACAGATTTCAAAGAGGCTCTGCAATGTCAGAAATCCAGCGGCTTCCTTCAGAGCTGGGTGATGCTCTGAGAGAAAAGGTGAGTCAATGATGAGTGAAAATAAAAGGGTTTGGCAGCAATTTCATCACTATTATCAGGCAAGGCTGCAAACCCTGAAACTTACCTTTTATGTCTTAGAAGACAGCTTTCTGCTAAATTATACAAAAGGTAACCCTAGTTCTCCTCTCTCTGACCCTAGGATAAAAATACAAAGATCTGATCGGTTTTATGTGCACTGTAGAGAAGGCTGGTTTCTTCTGCAGATGCAATAGTATCCATATAACTTAACCATGCTTCTCAATCTGTTACCAATTACTGTTACTTGGATTATTTACAATCCAAGTCTTTGATTTTAACTTGTCTAGAGTAATTTCTCTCCCATGTTCTGTACAAACAAGAGCAGCAGCTATGTTAGATTCAGGAAACTATGATGTAAAGTCTCAAGAACGATTCTTGCCATACTGAATGCTGCCTTCGGGCTTGGTTTCTGGCAAGTTGTAATAATGTAACCTGACTCTCAACGATCCTGACCTGTGGCTATTGTCATATACTTTCTCAAATCATCCATAAGATGCGGAATGAACCAGGCATGACTTCTTTTTGTTATGCAACTGTGTGAAGAGTGAAGAATGCAACTTGGTATCGTGGACTGCGTGGCCCAGAATACTTCTATGCGCAGCAATGACTCAGTATCCAGGGAAAACTTTCAGACTTGCAAAGACATGACATTTTCCTGGAAAGCTGTTAAACTCTGACTAATGCATTCCCCTCTTGTCCTTCCCTTCTTTAAAGTCTACTCAGATAGGCTGTGAAGCTCTGAATGCTCCTGGGCACTGCAAACAATGTGAGGAGTGGAGGCTGTCAAGAGTTGGACGTGGTGGGAACTCAGTCTGGATAACACTTTTCATTTGGTGCTTTGAGAGCATTTGGGGGAAATGTAACAACGCAAGTGCCTAGAGCCAGACATCTGGTCTCTACCCAGGCAGCCCCTGTTTCAGGGCACCTGTTTTATTTCCTGTGCTGGAAAATTTGAATCTTGGCCTTTGAGCAAGCTGGTTCTGCAAGCCCAGGTCCCACTTGCTTTGTTGCCGAATACCTCGTGTAATTCCAGTCTCCTGTGTGAAACAGCTAGGCAGGCCCCATATTCTAGGTTCATATCACAGGAATCTCACAGAAATTACTCAGGAAACTTTGCTGTATATGCTTAGTATCACAGATAACCCATATGGAGTTGTGCAACTGTGGAATCTGTTTTGTTGGAAAAGATACCTCACTGGGTCACGGTGGGGCCAGCAGGCTGAGAACAGAGGTACCCAGATCTGCTTGTCACTGGGGTGACCTTGAACAAACTCCGTCCCCTCTCCTTATGTCAGTGCAAGTCTTCCTGAGATAATTATGACCTATGTCAAAGAGAGGCAGCAAAAATTACTAAGATTTGCAGTGGGACTTGAAACATTCAGAAAAAAAATACTGTTGTAGGGCTGACTACCAATACCTAACATAGCAAAATTACCATACATTCTTATGTAGAGCCACAGAGTTGCTAAAGACACTATGTATGGTGTAATAGGTGGGCATGAACGTTAATTACCTGAGCTAGCAGCAGAAACTCTTTTCTCACTGACACAGCCTCCAGCGTGTTTGGATGCAGCACTTTTGTTTTCTCCAGAGCAATGATGACATTTTAGATGATCTTCTGTGCTATAAATGGAATACTGTGATCTGCTGAACATTTGCTGCCTGGAAGACCATTTCTTGGTGCCTGAGTTATTAACTTTCTTGGATGACATTGCCACATCTGTAATGAAAAAAATGCAATGTGCTGCTAATTTATGAGGCTACTGTAGTGCTGGTATTTTAAACTCCTCAGGTGTGAATAGCATGGCCTGGCTGGTATTTGAAATCTCTTTGGCAATATTAGCTCACACTGGATGGCATTTGCAATTGTTCTGGCACTCTGGGGCATTAGAGGCAGACAGAGCAGTGGTAGCCACTGCAGGTGCTGAGATGTTTCCCAAGGTGAGTGCTTTATTTTTACTGATAGGAGAGGAGTGCAAGCCCTTAACAGGGCAGCTGGTCCTCCAACTCACGCTTCGAACAGAATACATGCAACAGTTCCTGCAGAAAAACGAAGCCACTGACTTCAGATCTTCTCCCGCACAATAGACGGGGAGGAAGCAAAACTCGCTCTGTGAGAAAGGCAGCGCTGGACACTAAAGGGTGGTTTTCACTTTACCAAGCAGAAAATGAAATCATTTTCTGTGGGCCTTATTATAAGTCTTTCAGGGACCATTACTACCACCTAGGATGATTCTGAGTATAATACAGGATAAAATTGTGCCCACACAGTGTGCTTGGAGCCCAATAAGTTCCACTCAAAGTAGGCCATCTGTTTGGGAAGCACTGGCAGGCCTGGTTCTAGAAATACGGGGTAGCTCTGACTGCCGTGTCGTATTATTATATTCATTGACTATCCAGATTGTAGCCATACTTCTAGTTCCACCATTTACCTTCTTAATTGATCTACGCTTTATGA
>NW_010580568.1:324764-352482 GCF_000705375.1 Tinamus guttatus | reverse complement strand
TTTAGTACAGAAATGAGAGAATCGCACACACATACACAAAACAGGAGCAAGGAGTACAGCTCATGGTGAGGAATTCACCTTGCAGGAAGGAGAACGCCCTATCCAAAAGCAGCAAACAGGCTGCTTGTGCCCGTGCCTCAGCATCCAGCAGGAAAACACACTAATGCCAGCTCTAATATGGTGATTTTAGAACTAGGGCTATTAAATCATTATTAAACATCTAACCAAGATCCATGTGTGACATATCAAAACCCTTGAGCTTTATTTCAAAGAAATATCTGTAACTGCATGTCACCCATGTAGGTTGATAATCAATATACGTAAGAACAAGACATTATCCTATCTCTTGGGTCTCACCTGATTACCCCAGTGCTTATCCCTTTGGCTGGGAGGAAGAACAGTCCTCGCCTAGCTAATCCCAATTCCCTTCTTTCAAAATACAGAATGTAAATGAGTTTGGCTGCAGATAATGATGTTGCCATTATTAGTAACACCCTAAATAGCTTCAAATGGTGGCTCGGGACTTGGCAGGATCTCCTCTTACTAGATCGTGTGCAGCAAGGAGTGCAAACGGTCTCAGTGCCCTCTCCAGGGGCATGGACAGGCTGGCAGGATCCATCACAGGCTATTTCCTACTCAGATTCACTGCCTTTGAAATCTGTGGGCAAAATATATATCCTCAAAATATCCGTGAAGTTCCTCAATCTGCCTGTCATTCTGAAAGTGTTTTTTTTTTTTTTTGACAGCAAATAAGGATTTGGTGTGACATCCTTCATTTCTGTAACTGCCCAGCAGTCCCCAGAGGAAGAGTTGAACCTGCGGCTTTTGTTTCATGACAACCTGTTTTATAATGTAAATTAGTTCAGCTGCACTGGAAAGAGCAATGGGGACCCCCTAAACCAAGCAGTGAGATACCTGATTGGGAAAAAAACCTTTAAAGCTTGACAAAAAAAAAAAAAAAAAAAAAAAAATGTTCTTCTAGAGGCCAAGACCTGTCCTAGTCCTCACTAATATAACTAACAGGGAATAAACCACAGGTCTTTCATTCTGGCTCAGAGACCTCAGTCTCTTGAACCAAACACCTCTGGCATGATATGATAAGCCAAAGCAGCAAAGCAACACCCTTGCCCTGGGTGTTTCTTGATTAAGTGTATTATATAAATGAGAAAAAAAATGATAAAGGTTTTAAATATTTTCAGAATGCGCTTCTGCTTTTTTTTTTCATGAAATACATATTAAAAGCCATTGCAGTTAATAACTACTTCATATTTCAGACATCTTAAAATAAAGAGGGGAACATTATATTTAAATCATCCAGAACTCCTCTTCCCTTCATGGATTTTGCACAGTGGAGGGGTGAGTGGGTGGAGGCAGGGGGAACAAACTCTGCATTCCTTCTGGCTTTGGAATAGAAAGTTATAAAGCTCTGGAATATCCTAAAAGCCAGACAAGCAAATACTGCCAACATTTCCACTCCCTCTTGTGCTTTTGAAAACATTAAGTTCACACAGCTCAACAGACTTCCATCAATTTGAAGAGACAACATTGTCATCTAATGAATTTCAGTACAAATTCATGTGCCAGCAACAGAGAATCAGCTAAAGATTGAGCCTTCTTACAGTTAATTATATTACAAAGACAATCTAGTTTATTATAATGCTCCTTGGCATAATAAATCTGCAGTGACCTTAACCATGATTTTTTCTGTCAGCTCAAAAACATAATCTTTGTTCTTGGTTAGACAAGTGATTTAGCATGTTCTTCAACTGGCCAGCAACAGATTATTTCATTTATGCCTTCCATTTATTCTTCCAACATCACTGATCCAGGTAATAAAGAATCAGGTTCACAGCTATTATCTCTGGTTAATCTGTCATAATTGTCTACATCCTAAATTAGGGATATTATGCTGAATTGTATTTAATGTAGGAGCTTCACTGTGTGCATAAGACAAGTTCAAAAAAAATGACCTTGACTAAAACACAAGGCATTTTAGATTCCAATTGACTAAAAATATCTCATTTAGACGTTCTAGGCAGCTGCAGACAATGGTCCTTGTCCTTCTGTTTTACCACTGCTTTCCACGACACATTGACACCAGTACTTGTAGAGTGCACTTCCTTACAGGAGGAATACTCCTGATAAATCAATGACCGAAGTTACCATCCGAGGATGAGTGTGCATACACCCACGAGTGTGGTGAATTTTGCCCTTGATTACTCACTCAAATTACACTCTGCTCTGCTCAACCAAGGTTCATTGCTGAGATCAGTTGTGTTCCAAAGGATGCGTTTCTGTTTTCCCCAGGCAAGCTGAAGAAATGAAACATAAAAAAATAAAAAAAGGGCCTACTAGCTTTCTTAAGCTAGTAGGCTTAGTGCAAGATTAAAGAGATCCAGGGCCTTTATCACATCACTATCATATTCTCATATTACTCCAGAAACACTGCATGGCAATGTGGGAATTGTTTTTTTCTCCACTGGCAATCCAACAATACAGGAGGAATAGGCAGCAGGTATATTAAGAGCACAACCAATTTTTTTAAAAAAAAGTATAAAGACAGAGTAAGAAGAGACACCTATCAAGCCAAACCAGAGATGTCGGCTGAGACGCTGAATTTTTTTTCTATTTTGACAAAAAACTTAGAGCACAGAAAACACTGCTACAAGTATGCCCATGCCTGCCATGGAGTGCCTATGGGAAGGTGACATTTTCCTTTTTTTTCTGTATGGTTTTGCACTCTGGGAAATGTAAAAATATCCTCACGGTATGCATAAGAGAGAAGTTAATTAGTTTAACTTCCTGATGGGAATACATTAACAGAGCTCAGAGACTGTCTTTATGACTGTCCCTGCCAAAATAGTTGTTGGAAAGTATTTTTTTAATACAGGAAGCTCTTTCATCCATATGGAGATCCAGATGCTGACGCTGATCTTTGCATGGCAGAGGTCAGTGTCTAGTGGCAGACTTGTGTTTCAGCTTGTGTTTCGGCAAGATGCACCTCCAAAACTGGAGCTGGGAGGACCCTTTGTCAGGAACCGTATCTACAATCAGCACGCTCCTAATTCCCTCTATGAAGCCCAAGGGAATCTTTTCCTGTGTTAGAAGGGAAAGAAAAAATATATAATTATATCTATTTTTAATCAGCAGTCAGTGCTTTTGCTTCTTCAACTCTCTTGTGGCTAAGTTCAAATGCAATTTGTCCTGCACAGTCATTGCCCAAAGTGGGCAACATAATTAATCATCTCTCCTTATGTACTTGTGACTTAAAATGACTTTTAGCTAAACACTCATACCTTGGCTCTCCTCTTGATTAATCCTGAACCATGTAAGCATGAATGTTATTACTAGCTCCCTGCTTCTGTCAGCTGGAATGTCACTTTGGAATTTAATCTAATGAAAACAAGTCACAGGATAATGATTTCTCCACTGTTCTAAAATGCCATTTTTTCTACTTTTGAGATATTTCTTAAAAACAGATTTTTACCAAGCTGGGATGATCAGTGTGATTTTTCCATCAGAAAATACTTTCTAAAATTATACATAAAATATTTGTCCTGCTAAAATACTAAATATGGGTGATGTAGAATTATACTGCTTATAATAAAACCTCAAATCAACTTCCAGTTTCCTAGACAAGAAATATCTTCTTGAAAAGCCCTACAACCTTAAGGTCATCATTTACAAGGACACGGTCTCCTAGGCTATTTATACCTTTATGTGCACCTCATACAAATCTTTGGGTAGGACAAATGATCTTGTTTCTATTTCTCTCCTTTCTAAAGCCAAACAAACAACTACATTTAGCTGATTCTTTCTCTCCAAGAAATGCATTCACTAAACGCTAAAGAGGATAAGCCCTTGTGCGCAATAGGCAGCAGTGTGTTCGTTTATGTTATTCCAGGTTTCCCAATGAAAGGGACAGCAAAATCTTTTTTAAATACCACAGAGTGGTGCCAAATTTCCACACACTTCAGGAGATCGGGGAGCACCTTTCACTGCCAGAATATTTCAGATTCCTGTAACACTGTCTCGGCTGATTCAGCCTCCTCATTAAACTTGCATTAAACAATTATAAAAACATTGAAAGATATCAAGACAAATGCTTGTCAAAACAGAAAAAAAAATCCTAAATAAAATGAAAATAAAATAGAAAGCCTGCTGTCGCTGTACATCTGATCTAAAAGTCCCTGTATTATTTTGCTGATGCATTTATCAAGTTATACATTAAACAGCCATTCTTTTGAAAGGCCTCTCTGGTTCAAAACAAATTGATTTGACACATAAATTGTTCCTATTTTGATGCTTTTCTGTAAGACTAAAAATTGTTGCCAAAACAGCAAGCTTTACAAAAGACAAGTAAACAATAGAAAAAAAAAAAAAGACTGAATTAATTAGAAAGTGAGACCAACTGCTTTCCGATCCCCATCAATTGCAGGATACGGGCCCCAGAAATACAGTCTTCAGGCAGACTCAGATCTCACGTTGGGAAAGGCTTTTTTTCAGGGTGACAAGGTCCATTTCCATCAGCAATACTTTGAACTGCAAGCACTTTATGAAGCAGGCACTATTTTTGGCCATAAACAGTGACACCGTGGTCGCGAGAAGGAAGAAGGACGGAAGGCAGGCAGGAAGGTGCAATATCATTTTCTGGGGCATCTGGCCACAGTCGGCTGCACAAGAAAATCAAATCTGGTGCTATGTCTGAAAGGGAAACTCTGAACATGAGCTTTGAATTTCACCATGCATTAAATGGAGAATATTGTAATCAGAAAAGTAGAAGACAAGTTGTGCTTATCTCCTCTATGTTGTGTGCAGGTGAGGACCTCTCTTTCACAGGAAGGAAGAATTCCTATTTCTCTGAAGCCACCTCCAATTTTCACTGATGCTGAAGACCAAGATCTTCCTGCCAACCACTGAGGGTGGCTCTGAGGGCACTAGACACGGCAGTGTCCTGGGCTGACCCATCACCTTGCTGCTCAGCCTGCTCCAGGGTCTGCAGACTGGGTCCCGAACTCGGGAAACTCTTCCAGACAGCAGTTTGAGTCTTCTGTGCTGGACAGACCATCCGCACACACTGTGCTAAGAAAGTTGACAAAGTTGCTAGCAAAGTAAGGTGCTGGTATCTTGGTAAGCTGATTTCTCTGCTGATATCAGAGTGGCTATACTGATATATTGTACTAGCCCTTCTGTATTCACACCAGCAAGATGTTGCCACGTTTATAATACTGCTATAGGTAAAGTACTACAGCCAAACTCTGGAAAACCATCTTCTATTAGCACAGCTGCTTCCCTGGGACTGAAAGTTGAAGTACTTCTACACATTACTTATTTTGAATGAGCTTAGTATCCCTTTAAGTTCTTCGAGAGCTCTAAATAATTAATATTTATCTGATATGTTTCATTTATTTTAACTTGCAAGAACAACGCTTCTTCCATTACTCTCAGACTACTGTCTGGTTCTAGCAGACATGTAAGTCGTCCCATGGCATATTGAACATCTCCTGTCACAACTGCTCCAGGGACTTTTAAATGTGCCTTGGCTCTTCCCAAGCATTTTTGTGTCTGAGACATTGGGATAACCAAGATCTTCGCAATTCAATTGATATTCTGCTCAGGTAAGTAAACTTATCAGCATATATAGATAATGCATTTCAATAAGAAGCCTTTATCCTTTCCTATCAGTTATTCACCAATTACACATTATTGATCCCTTTTCATTCTGCAAAAATGTAAATGACAAACAGGAGGTGTTGTGACAGCCAACTTACCATCTAGCACCATCTTGAGGTTAAACTGATCCTGGCATTCTAAAACAAATGAAACTTGCTTCATCATAAACCCAGTAGAGATGCTAAGAGTATTGCAGATATTTATTTTTTAATGAAAGAGCAAATAATTGAACAGTTACAAATGTCCTATAAACTTGTTTTTTATGATTTCTAAATCGACTTTAAGACATTTCAGTTTTGTTAATTTTGTTGGTAAGCTGTAAACTTGTATTCCAAAGGAAGAGTGGGATATTCTGTGGTTTTATTTTGAAACTGCACTAGACATCTTCTTCTCCTAAGCTAAGGCAAGCTCTAAGGTCTAGATTGCATAGACAGGTTCTCCCATAGGTATTTTCCATATACATTTGGTCTAATTCTATGGTTTCTTTATGTGCAAAACCATATTCCAACAGAGTACATTATTCTAAAAGGAACTAGGCTGTCCAGGTACAACCTGTCTTGTAAAATTTCTTTCCAAATTAAAATATATTGGTGCAACTGGGTAAGGTATTTTGAAATATAATGAAAGTATCACATAATGCTGTTTAGTTTGAGGGTTCTTCACTGCTCATCATGACTGGAAGCTTATCATGAAGGTGATCATGACATTGGACCATATTTCACATCATGGCTTTGGTACAAATATAGCTTGGAAAGGAAAGTGGATGAAACCCGCCATTTGTTCAAGAAGCAAGGCAGTAGTGAGGAAATTTCATTGAGTTTCTCCAAACAGAGACAGGGCTAAGAAACTTGCACTCTGGGACTTCTGAAAAAGGAGAATACAAACATTAATCCTGCTTTTTTAACATGGAGCTGAGATACAAATCAGCTTTATGCATATTCAAGACAAACCTGATGCTACTGAGCTGAGCTGTCTGATGGAACGGATGGTTCTGTCATGAGAATTTGGGCAGATTCAGTCCCAATTTTATGAGCACCTCATATGGAAGTACTTGCTGGCATGGTCCTTGCTGTGTCCATGAGGTTGTGTCAATCACCACATTTGGAGACTCATCCTCCAAAAATGTTATCACTTGCAACAGCAAGTTGATTTCCATTACATTGAGAATTCAGGAAAGCTATAGAATCTAAGACAGTTTATGCTTCCCAGGGACATTGGAACACCTAGGACACAGAAGAACATAAAATCACAACACTGTTTCAGAACCTAGTGTGCTTTCTCATTTTTGGCTCAAAACCTGCCTGCAAATGTGAATGAAATTAGGAAAAACTAAGTGGTTTAAAATTTACCTCCCCTTCTTAAAGTGCCCAGGTTATATTTGATGCCACAATGAGATGACATTTGAATGCATATGGAAGGATTGGTTACCCTATGAACTTACCTACCTACTCCCAACACATCACATCAAATCCATAAAACTAACTGCTGAATTGCCATTTCCTACTTCATGGCTCTGTGAAAGCACTTTTCATCTTGCAGAAACGTACACTTAAAACTGGAGGATTGATCCTGCTAAAATACTTGGTTTGGCTTTGAGGTTTGAGTATTCTTTAATGTAAATTATATCTGGAGTTTTTCCATAGCAAAGCTAATTGCTTTTTCAAAATCAATTGCAGCCATTGTTGGCATCAGGGAATTGATTTAAAGTCAATGTCAATGGTAAAGACTGCATCACACAAAGATAAATGCAAAGCAAGTACAAAAGTGAAACCAAATACGCAATAATCAATAGCTGACATGGACGCTCAGGAGCTGTCCCCTTCTGGGGAATACAAACCCCAGAGACAGGACAGTAGGTGATTAAGGCACGTTAAAATGCAATCTAAAATCCCGTATTCTGTACATCAAACCCGACAGAGAACCAGGAAAATTGTCTAAAATCCTTCCCCAAAGGCTTTTGGCTGTTCCACTAGGATCTATGGCAATGCTTTGGAAAATTGAGCAGGCTACCGCTATCTTATAATCTATGCAAAGAGATGCAGTCCACAGATCCACACTTGGAGCAATCCAATGGTGCCCAAGACACTAGAACCTCTGAGTTTCCGTGGTCAGAACAGTAAAATGCTATTTAGCCTTCAGTGAGATAATTGATTTGATGCACATTATATCTGCTCAAAGGCAAATGCACTCTTTAATGTGGCAGTTGGTCTCTGAGCAGGTCACTTCGCTGTGCTGAGAGCTCGAGACCACCTATTTTTAGCACAACGAAAGAAAACGTGTAGGTCAGAGCAAGCGCAGGCAGTAAAAGGGCAGCCACTCACAGGCAGCTGCAAGAGCCCGTTACCACTGCATCCCGCAGCCCGCTCTAAAAGCGGAGGGAGCATTTGCTGAGCTAGCCTCAAGATATAATTTCCTGGCTGAGGTGATGTCTAATTGGTGGCACCGTCACGTCTGCTGCAGCGTGGCAGGGCAGCCGGCAGCAGGCAGAGGTACACTGAGCATTGGTCTTCTTGCTGTTAATTTTGTTTGGCCGTACATATCTCCAGCACCCAAGGACAGACAAATATGTCTTCTGCTCTGACTCCCACCGCCTATCTCTCCTCATCAACCACTGGAAGAGCAGGGTTTGGTCCATCCGCTTCCTGCACTTGCCATACCTGAAAGTTCTAGTCCTTTGGTCTAATTTCAATACCTAGGCTTTACACGGGGATATCTGAGTGAAGATGTGGTATACAAGAGATGCACAGAAAGTCGCACTGGATGATCTAACTGATTTGGCCACTCTTAAGCACTTTGGTATCTCACCCAGATCAAAGGATTTCTTATAAGTATTTCTTCTTATGCATTTAAAGACTTTTATGGTTCACATAAAAACACAGAACCCTACCAGATGCTGTTGTTGAATAAAATGGCTGCAGGTGTGTATTACAGAGGCAAAAGAAACAAACAAAAAAGACAGAAATATGTCCAATTCCTTTGTCATCATGTTTTGCAAGAAAAACCTTTACCCCGCAATCAGTCTGCACATAAATCCCAAGCAGCTCTTGCACACACTCCTCTGCCAGGCCCTTGTCCTTGCCCTACATCCACAGTAGGTTGTGCCTGCTTCTTATTAATGCATGTCAATAACAGTATCTTAAAAACTAACTGCACCTATTCAGATGGAGTAGAGCTAGTTCTTAAACTTAATTGTGCATCTATGTGGGTTTTAGGAATCTTATCCTAAAGATGGGTGCAAAAATGGCTATCTTTGGTCTGATCCGACCTCGTAGACCTGGGTCGATGGGGTTATTTCTATAGCTTTCAGCAGGCTGCAGTTCAAACTTATTGCCATTTACAGTAGCAGACGAAAGCTAGATATCTTACATTGATCTGTGTACATTAACGCTATTGTATTCGTATGACAAGGGTCACGTTTTACATGGAGAGTACCGAAAGTTCCTGCCTCAGCATCACTCTGGGACCATGGTCCAAAGCAATTGAGACAGAGAAAAGGCCTTTGAGAAAAGTATTTGTGCAGGGCTCTTCTTCCCCTACTTCCCTCCTCAAATGGTATTTCATTTCATTTCAGGTATTTCATTGGATATCTGCAACTAATGAATATTTTGCTTGGCGATACTATGCCTTACCACCTCTGAAATGACTTTCATGAGCTTCATTTGGAAAAAGAGCACACAAATTGAGCACCAGTTGAGTGTTTCCCACAAGGAAGCTCTCATAGTCATCATAGTGCCGCCTGCAGCAAACTGACCACAAACCCATTAACCTCATGGTGAGCTCCACGCCAGTTGTTCACACCAAAAGAGAGGCATTTTGTGCTCTAACATCATGCAAAAATATCAGACTCTTTGGAGAGAAGACATAAAAAGATGCTTTTCAACAGCGAACAGTTTTCAATGCTCAACTTGGAACCACTGACAAAGCAGTAGTTACTGTACAATAGACCATGGAAAGTCTGGGGACTCTCTGCTATCATTAGGATCCTCATCAGTAGACTTGAACTTTGACAGTTGCAGGGTACAAAACAGGAACCCCAGGGGAACCAGCGACACAGTAATGTGAATGTAGCTGTGTAGGAGGCCAGTATTTCAAGCTGAGTTGTTGTATATGTTCAGCCAAATAGCCTAATATGCTGTAAAAATGTACGGCATCTTTCTGACATGGGTCAGACTCACCATCTGGGATGAGGATTTGCACAGGTTATGACAAGTGAAAAGTAAAAATGTCGTGAAAAGCAATAAAGGACCAAAACCATGCAGTGTAAGCACACCAACCCATGTGTGGTAAGACCCTTACCATAACAGATACTTCATTTTTAACTTGCAGTTTTAAAATGTCTAGTGTAAAGAATAACAACAGTGGGGATGTGATAATACCAAAGAGCACTGGCTGAGAAAAAGAAACAAAAAGCCTCTATCCAAATGTGCAGAGAGAAGAGCAGTTATTTTCAGACTTGGGTGCATTTTGAAGTGGCAGTACAGAGAGAAAAAGATAGAAGCTACCCTCTTAGAGCAGTGCTGCTCAGGCCTTCCTCAAAACACCTCAGGCATCTTCCTGGCCACACTGACAGTCTCCCTCATTCTTGAATGGCCCATGGAGCACAGCACCAACTGCATTCCCATACACAAACCATGACCTGCTGCTCGCCTACTATGGGGGTCAATGAGATAAACACACAATCCTGAGATTCAAATATGTTTACTGCATTGGAAGACGACAGCATTTCTCTGTTGTAAAGGGAAGTGCTTTATGAGAAGATATGAATCCTTATTTTCTCCATAAATAACTCACTAATATTTCTTGTCTCTACTGGTTTTGTTTGGCTAGAGAGAAATCTCAAAATTTAAATTTCCTAATTCCATAATAATTCTATATTATTATGAATAATAAAGAAGACTCTGGCAATACAGGCCGTGAGCAAAATGAGTACCAGGTTTAACATGAAGAATTTCATTTCCACTGAAAATGTTACCCTAAAAGGATCAGGAGTAACTAGCAGTCCTTGCCAGCTGTGAAGCCCACTGATATTTTGTGTCTTTTACACTGTGTACTGCACACGGTTTCCTGTTGAAAATCTGATATATCTTCGGTATGACATTTATTAGATATAAGCTACTGTTTTATCATCCTCACAAAGTACAGAAGGCATCATCAAAAAATATCTAATATGAGAAAGACGCTGCATTACAGAACAACCACAGGATAGATTCTGCATCCATTTCATAAGCAGAAACTAGAGATTTCCAAAATGTATTACTGACTTTTGAGAAAACTCTGTGTCAAAAATGACACTACGTATCTCTGACTCACTGAAAAATAATATGAAAGTGATCTTGAATGCTCAGTATGACAACAGATAAAGCATGAAATAGGGCCCTAAAATGGTATTTGTTACAGACATTGAAACATAAAAAGAAAAGGATGCCGGGTTCTTAATATCTATTTAGAGTTTGTGCACAGAGAAAAAGATTATGCTAAATTGCAGGACTACAATATGAAAGGCATACATTAAAAGACTGATGCTATTCCAGAAGATAATTTCCCAAATCAAACAGCTTGCATCCAGCATGCTTGGAAATCTGTATTAAACTTTACCTAGAGAGATAAAGACTAATAGCTCCTTTAGCTAAGAAAATTGTGATAGCTGAGGTACAACCAATTATCCTATTCCATTCCTTATGTGCAAGCAAAATAGAGTTTAAAACATGATCCTTTAAAGAACCAGTTCTACAAAACTAGAAACAATTAGAAAGTAGATTGGTAGAGAGAATTTAAGCAGAAAAGCATGAATTCTCATTCATTCATTCTCAGAGGTTACAGCTCTGTTATTGCTCCAAATGCAAGGAAACCTCCTATTTTTAAAAGGCTCATTTTAGTTTTGAAAGAATCCATGAATTAATAAGAAAAAGAATACTTATTAAATTAGAAAGGTACTGTAATTGACAGTAATACATATAAATCAAGAGGTAGAAATGAAGAAATTGGAAATTGAAGCAGAAAGAAAAGGAAAATTGTTAGTATAGTTAAGATCAAGAGGAGTTTTAAAATATACATATAGCAACAAAAATAATATTAAGAATTTTACTGAAAAAGTTTGAATGGAAAGTGCTCTGAATACCCTCATTCTTGTCCAAATTTATTTTTATTTGCTTAAAGTGCTCAAATTCCATGGTCTGATTATCAGAAATGCTATTTATAGATAGCTGGTGGGTACTCAACATTTCTTAAAATAAGGCCATTAATTCTGTTGAGCCAGGAGAGTTTGTGCCTAGAAAATCTATGTGCCTAGAAAAGTTTGGTACTTACCTACATCATGGACTTCTTAGGGATCTTGAAACTTGCTCCACATGACCTCATTTTCATCTCTTGCTTTTAAAATCTTGATCCATGGTTTCAAGTCTTTGAGGAAAAAAAAAGCCAAAGGTGAATTTTGTTGCCATATTCATGTTATTTTTACTAATTTAGAGTATTATTTCTAATGACTGTTGGTTTCTCTTCTACACTACCGACTCCAGAGAATATAGTAGGCTTACTAATAGAAGTGGCTTTATCGGCCCAGCTGATGAATTTAGCTTTGGAGCTGGAGGGAATTTATCCTCTGGAATTAGAGGCTGTCAAGGGCTGCAAAAGAGCAATTGCACAAATAAAAGTAGTCAGTAAAAAGCATGTATTTACCAAGAAATGTAGCTTATGCCGTTGCCTCAGTGGAGTTATTGTTTTCTCTCAGGTAAATTGTTTTATGACAGGCAGTGATTTTTTTTTTTATTTCCAATCCTGTAAGCAAACAACAACTACAAACAAACTTGCCCCCAAGGAAAAAAAAATCTAAGAATAACAAATTCAAATGAGATGGAAAATGTGACAAAAATCAACCCTCAGTGCAGGTGAGGCAATTATGAGAGGAGAAATGTACAAAGCTACAGGAAAAAAAAGCATTTTGTTTTCTTCCTCTTTCCAGTTTCACTTGGGGAATGTTTGATCTCTAAACCCAGACTGTACTAATTTAGTTACTATTGTGCGTTCTGAGATGCAGAGCTCTCTGTGGGAGACATTTGCCCTCTCTCCAAGACATTCTGCAGACTTGTAGATATATGGTCTCTTCAGCAGTGGTTTCTTCTAGCCACCACATGCAGGAATGGAAGCATGGACATGAGACCAAGTCCTTTTCAATGGTCTATTGCCTATCACCTTGCAGCTTTGGTATTCCCCTGACAAGCCGCAATGCTCTTTTTCACTAAGTTCAGAAAGTAGAAAAAATGTTTGTGTCTGGAAAAATATCTTTTTGTGCAAGTAAATTCTTTAGGAGATATTAGCGAGTGCCCTTGCATTGCAATGTCATAACATCTCTGCAATGCTCTTGTCACCTATACTGCCCCTTTGGTTGCCTCGCTGAAGTGAGGAAGAATCACAAAGCCCTGAAGTTTCAACTCTATGATTGAATGGCACAGTTTGCAAATGTCTTCCTTGTAGGAGAGAAGGAAGCATGAGAATTTTTCTTTTCCAGTAAAAGCACAGATGTTTTCTTCAAAAATTCTCCTTCAAATAAAGCCACGAAGTTTTCTTGAAGGAGAAGTTTCAGGTGAAGTTTTTAGAGTGACTCAAACTTAATCCCAGATTTTGTTGGCACGTAGATATTATGATTCTTATGATTCTGTGTAAAAGGCTTGGAGCAGTATAAGTAGAAGGTACTTTTCATTGCCGGTATCTTATCAGCAGTACAAAGTAAGAAGCTGCAGTTTTGTGGACATATTCTCCTTTTTATATTCTGGAAATGTTCCCATTTTAGTGACTTGGAACATAATATCTCTTAAAATGAACCAATGACAGGTGTGGCAAAGGCTTAAAAAGCAACCATCACTTCAGCATTAGCATCCATGGCCTTATCCCCCCAGGAGAAACATCTGATTTGCAAGGCCTAGAAGTACTGTGCAGTTGCAATTTTGGCAGCTCTCACTCTCTAGCTAAGCCTTCAAATCCAAGTGAGCAGTAAAAACACAGCAAATCACATGCAATTTATTAATATGATGTGACTGGCAAGCTCTCCTGCAAAGCAATAGGACAAAGCTCTCAAACCTGGCACAAACACACTTTCTGGACAGAATGTATAAGGCCTAAAGATCCATTGCAAATACAAATGGGAAATACAAATTGCTAGTAGCTCGAGGTAGACCTAGAGCACTCTTTCAGGGCCAGCTCAAGATGTGCCATCCCATTCCTTCACTGAATGAAACTCCTCCTTTTCCATCCTGATTGACAGCAAACAGGCCCACCTTCAGGCTCACTTCAATGACTTTGGCCACTTCTCCCTACAAGTCTTGTTTCTTTTCTAACCTTAACTCCTCACAAATGCAGCAATACTTTTGCTATATATTTATACTCAATGTTTTGAATCCTATGGTGTTTTTTCCCCGTTGACTTAGCAAATTACATGTTCCTAAGGCACTTCAGAAAACATGGCTGAGCCTAAAGCAATTAATGTATATCTGTAAATATTCTCTTGTGCTTTTGCACCAATGCCTCATATGATTTTTAAGGTAAACAAAACAGACATATTATTTTCAGTGTTCTCGAGAACTTTTAAAAATCCCACTAGATGCTCACATCCATCATAAGACAAAACAATTTTTGTCAGGCTATTTACCACATGATTTATGACCACTCATGGCCATTCCTAAGGGATTGAGCCTCATAAGAACTGATGATAAGGGTCAAAGATAATAAGATGCCCTGGATTTGGCCATTGAGTTAATAAATATTTTAACTATTGTAAAAAGACAAGCAGTAGGAAAATTAATCTTTGTAATCTGTGGAGATGGTAAAAGCCAGAAAAAGCTGTTTCCTACTCAGTAATTACTCATCTCCATTAAAAAATCACTTTCTGTGTTAGCAGTCCTAACCTAATAACCTAACAAATGGCATATGCCACTCAGGTCCTTCTAAAATATGCTCTACTTGGAGCAGCCTGCACTGTACATATGCTCTGACATGCAACAGTTCTGTGCCTTGGTGTATTCGCGTTATCAATTTATTACAAAATAGCTGAAGGTCTAACCATTAGGCTGGACATAGTTCACCAGACACCGTATACACTCATCAGACACCACACATGTTCGGAAACGCTGCAAGGGGCACATGGCCAAAGCCATGGCTCAGCACTGAGGGAAAATAATAATTCAATTAATTTTACACTGGCAGTTCTGCGTGCACCTTCTGTTACATTTTGTAGATGTTCCTTTTAAATCTATGTAGGAACTACCCACTTAGATAGGACTCTCATGCCATTAGCAAATTTACAGCTGAGGAGATGGACGCCTGTTTTCCTACATTATAAATCCAGTTCACTACGATATTGAGCTTCCTCTCCAAGTTACCAGAGTGTCATGAACATGAAAGACTGTTCTTGCTTCCATGTCTTGTGATTGGATGCTGGAGCTTCGTGATGCCTAATACTTTCAATACTCTTATGTAGCCCTTTTGAGAGATATAAAAGTACAAAAATAGTTATATATTTACTTAAATATATAACAATGCCACTGTTAATTCCTTTTATTTGCATCTATCTGACAAAAAACAGGGAAAGCTAAGGCCTGGATTCAGAATCAACAATGCCAAAAATCTGAAAAGACTTTAAGGTATCATACTGGAATTCACGAGAGATCAGCCTTGGACACGATCCTTTACCTTTTTAAGTTAAAAATCTCATAACAACAGTTCTCACAATGTCCCAGCTGGGTCTGAAATAAAAATCACAAAGAGATCTTTTGAACTTCTAATTTAAGAAAACACATAACATTGAATACCCAACTTGTCAAACTGAACCAAATATGGAAATAATCTTGTTAAACTTTTAGTAATTTGGAGGCACTGTCTTTTTTCTATCTAAGCGTAAGTAATCCAGTAAGCCAGTTAGCATAAGGTATACAGTACTTTGCTCTGAAGATAGTACTGTTTCTCTTTTAAATCATAACATCTGATTTGAAAGGCTAACAAAATTACTAGAAAGCAATTTTCCACTATAGCTCTGTACATGGATATTTGCTCAATGCACTTGCTAAATGGATATTTGCCATTCAGTTTTCAGTTCATTCATCTGTGACACGTCCACATAGCTTTAGATGTGCACAAATGCAAGTACATGTTCCATGAGCCTCATATAGATATTATGAACTAGGAACCTATACACAAAATTCAAGTACATTGCATTTCTCCTCAGAGTCTCATCTTTTGTTAGGTCTTGCTGTAGCTAAAGGAAACGAAAGTTACAGGTCTCTCTCTGCCTTTTTTTGCTTTGATACTACATGGAAAGAAATTATGGATGATACATCTCCTTCATGCTTTTTTTTACTCATAGGATGAATATTTCTGGAATTATATCTTATCTATCTGGCCTATAATTATGTCTTTGCTATGAAAAATTCAAGCACAAATTTCAAATGTTTCCCTTTATCCATCCAGTAAAATCCCAGTGATTTGGTTCATGTCAATACCAGCAAAGTTATGTTTTTTCTGGACTGAATCTTAGAATAATGCATGCAAATCCAGCAGGGAAGAACTTTTTTTAAAAGAAAAATACAGCTCCATTTAACTCTGACAGCCTATGGATCCTTAGGCATACTCCTACAGATGAGGATGGAATATTTGTAGAATATCAGAAAAATTCATTAGGGAGTGCGACACCATTGGAAAGTTACCTGTTGTTCAAGAAACTCTCCAGGTAGGATATCTTCAGCCTGGAAAGCAACATGGCATCATGTCACATCTGGCTCTCTCCAGCCTGATCAGCTGCTCTTCTGCTTGGTGCATTCTCATGTAGGTCGCTGCTCTTTCTCTCCACCTCCACAACCACTCATCTGGAAGACAACAAATTATTCCAGGACATTAGATCCATCACAAATTGGTGCCATACTACAGTCCAGAGAAAAAAAATATATGTCATGATTGTTTTATTCAGATGTTTATTGCTCTATTAACAAAAAAGAGTGGGAGAGTAGGCCTTGCAGCCTATACCGTACCTTCTGCATATGAAGGAAGGTTATCAGGGACTTGTTGCCTGTTGGAATAATTCAAAAGCAATGAGGAGCTAGTAGGCTGGTGTAATTATAATTGGAGCTTCTCTACTGACAGAGAAAAGAAATGATATTTCAGAAGAGTAGAGGTCTGTGGTAACAGAAGGGGGTCATCTTAAAAGTTGAGCTGATGACTGTAAGAGTAACTGTCACAGTAAAAGGTTAGCTTTGCCTTTCCCATGTGCATATCACCTTCCAAACCACAACTTTGTCTGTAAGGGCAATAGCAACACATATCATTCTACACTAGTGATCAGACTGTTCAGCATCCTTCAATCAGGTGTAAATGAAAGGTAAATGAATAGAAACAACATTTTATGCAAATCTATTTTATATAGAATTATGTTTTATCTAAATACAGTAAATGTTGGCTATGCCTTCTGATCTCTCAGTTGCCATATGCAAAATAACATTGTTTTGGTTTGTCCTAACTGCTGCTACGATAAAAATGAATATTTTTTTAAGACTTGTACTGGTAGTAGAAAACACCAACTAGCATAAGAATTTACAGTAGTCGAGGCAAATCCAAAAAAGTAGGACTTTTCTGTATGGTGAGAAAGCATTCTACACAAGAGAAAATTACTCCTTTTAAAAGTTTGTCCTCTTCATGTTTGGAGAATCCACTCAAAAATGAAGTCACTAAAGATGTCACAAAATTGCCTGTATTCACATATTAATAACACACACATAGAGGATATAAGAAATAGGTTGTCAGATGACCAAACAGATCAACATGGATCAACTGAAATAGAATTTAATAGTGTGAAAACATCCCCTGGGCTCAGGATAATCTGAAACTTTTCATTTGGACAGGATACATCTGTGGACAAGGCATCAATGACTAGTAATGTACGTCAGGAAGGGCAGGTTGGAAAACCATACTAAACTCTGGTGTGGATTAAACATAAGCAATGTTTTTAACAAGCAAACCATAATCACAATGGAAAGCCATTTGTCTGCCATAAGAATTGGCATTTTTTTAGATATTATATGACACTAGTTTCCATGCTAACCAAATCAACCGAATGTTCATCCGTATCAGCTGAAAAGGACCATGGAAATCCCAGTCTGAGGCAGTTGTCCATGACAGGAAGCAAATGTGCTTTAAATAATGAAGCACGTAAAAACAGTAAAAAACAAGAAACAGTAGTAAAGCTTGGTGAGTACAGTGACATAACTCACTGAAATCAGTCTTAAAAACGAGAAAAGTGCCACTGCTGTGCAGACATTCTGCCATCTATTTAGCACTTGCAGACATTCTCCAAACTATCTAACCAGAATTATGTGTAATAAGTTGTTTATAGTTTCATTGGAAGGAGATGACTGATTCACTTTGGCATATGTCCACTTTAGTTACACAGGAAAAAGAGATTTTGACAGTAAGATTTCAGTAGCACAGACACTGAACAGGTTGTAGACACTACAAGTCCCAGTTGAATTTGGGAGCTTACATATAGCAGTTACTTTGGTATCTAAAAGTCCAATTAGCTCTTACTAGCCTTTTTATTATTTACTCTCTCATTTTCTCTTGACATGATCATTTGCAACATTAACAAAGGTTTCATTTGTTTAGATTAATTTAAAAGAGAGCATTTAGAAACACACTATTTCCCAGTATACCATATTAAATTATTTTCCAAACAGTCTCAAAGACACAAATAATATACTGATAATATAAAAATTCATCTTTCTAGATACACAGGTTAAGGATTTGCTGCTATTTAACAATTGTAAAATAATCTTAAACAGTGTAGATCTTTATTCTTTCCCAGTTTTCGTTTTGATGATAGAAACAGAATAAAAAGCCCCAAAACAAAATTATATAGTTCTCATTGTTTAGATTTTTTTCTTTGTGTATGTGTGTATCACAAAAGCACACCAGTTTTTAGCACACCACTAACAGCACTGAAGTTTAATTCATTTACAAAGTGAAGTGACATTTTAAAATCTGTTCCTGTGCTGTAAAGGGAATTATTAATCAAAACTGTGCTAAGAACTAGGTATCAAATCTGAAATAGCTTATTCTGTACTGACTCTATTTCTAGAGTAATATGTTACAATTTTTCAAAGGGTGAGAATTAATCATTCTCTCTCTTTTATGTGTTTATACCAACTCATAAATCTGTAATACATGGTTTAAAGACATATTTATGCTGGAGTATTCGTTTGATATGGTCCAGTGGCCAAGCATAAACACTGGATGTAAGTCTTGTCAAGATGCATAAAATCACAGAACCACAGAACAGTTGACATTGGAAGGGACCTCTGGAGATCAACGGGTCTAACTGTCCTGCTCAGAGCAGGGTCAGCTACAGCAGGTTACTCAGGGCCATGTCCAGTCAGACACGCTTATTAAAAAGAAATAGAAGTGCAATGACACTTCTTCTGTATTTTACATCATTAGATCCATGAGGCAATAGTCCAGAATGATTCATCTCCAGAAGTATAGATTCAATGGAAAAACTCTCACTGATACAAATGTGCAATATACTTTATGCTGAAGGACTTCAGCTCTTTGATATCTGGATTTATGTATGGTTTTGAGATACTTTCTTTTTCTTTTTTTTTTTGTCACTGAAAATTGTATAGAGTAGAAAACAGGACTTTGGGAATTGAGACTGTACAGTTAAAACACGAGATAAAGATCTCTGCAAGCATTTAAAGGTTGCTGCATGAATAATTTCAGATTGTCACAGTGGCTTTTCATCCTGCATCGCATTCCAGATTGAGCCTTGACAGGTGCAAAGGCAAGTTCCCTGGCTTCAGCAGAATCAGGATTTGGCACACAGTGATAAAATAGATCAGCTAAATAATAACACAGTTGGCATTTGAGAAGATGAAGAAAAAAATCCTATTTATTCTCTTTAAACTTTGATGAAATTTATTCAACATTTAAATATACATATGCATACTTACATATACATACTTACATTTTTTGCTTTATGTTTAGCTGATGGCAGATTTTAGAACCTTATCAACTAGCTTCTGTTTAGCTTAACTCACTTTCTAGAAGACTAACAAAGCCAGGAGAAAACAGGCAGATACCAACTCCAACAGGAAATGATACATTCCTACAGATCAGATAGCAAAATCTGCCTCGTTTTGATACCGGCCATATCTTAGACCTACACCTTTGACATTAAGCTCGGGATTTGGCTTTCTTAGATTTGTATTTTTAGTGACGAGGGAACCGTGCGGTCATAACATCCCATCGTCCCCTATTTCTGCCATCCTCAAAAGCACGCACATCTCATCTGTTATACAAACAGAGAGGGACAGGAGAGTCATTTGACATTATAATCACAGAAGAGTATCCCTAGCTCTAGAGAAGCACACGCACAACCCAAGGCCAAGAAGGCCTCATTTCCAGGGACGATGAGGCAATTTCCTTCCAAAAACTACTTCAAACTCTCGCAGTGACTGAAGTGGCCACACCTGTGGCAACCACTTCAGAACTTCTTGCCACCAGCTTTTGGCACCAGCAGGAGGGCTTCCCCCGTCCACGGCGGTGGTGAGTGTTCACACGCAGCCGAGATGCTGCTTGGTTAATCGCATAACAGACCGAGCCAGGAGACGGAAGGAGGATTCCCTGGCCCAGGCAAAAATCGAGGACGCACAACATGCACAGAGGTTTGGGGATGCTCGTTCCCAGCACAACCCAGTTACAGTGCAGTTATTCAGCTTGCGAGCACTTTATGAGGGCAATGACCCTTATTTGTGTGCACGAAGCCCTACAGATAAGCATCTTTGAGGACCAGAAGGCAATCCACAAGTGCAGCAATATTTTTTGTCACAATTAGGTCACTTAGACTACTTGCTATAGAAGCAAACACTGCAATTTCCTTGCAGCTGTGAGAAGGCCCTAAGGACTAATTCCTGTAAGTGGGTATTGGAGTAGGTTTACATGGCATATAGGTTATTAGAGGCTTAGCTCTTACCAAATCCTACAGCCTTCTTCCAAGATACGATGCCCCTTTAACCCCAGTGGAAGTTACTTCAGCTGGTCAAGCCAGCAACCTCTATGTTCCCCCATCTGATCCTCCCTAAATATAATGATACCATAAAATCCAGGCCCTGGCAGCACCAGGAGATTTATGCAGTTAATATAAAGGCACTTTGAAATTATCTACTGGAAGAAAAAAAAAAGGCAACACTAGTAACAATAACCCCAGATTTGAGCCTAGGAGGAGTTTGGAAATGCATCTTTATGCATTTACACTTTAAATAATTCAGAGCACTGTATCAGCAGCCCTTGGATGAAGCACTAGGACATTGGTTTCATAACAGCATTGCTCTACAAACATAAGCACTGTGATTCTGTGCAAGTCTCAAGAGTGCTTTGGCAACATTTCCTAACTAATGCCCATTGCTACAAAATGATTATTTTCATTTCTTTGGTTATTCCTCTAGGGCACATGGTTTCATGGCAGAGAGGATTTTCCAAGGCAAAATTTACTATCAAAAAAAGAAATAGCCAGATCTTAAAATTCATATTTTTCATTTTTCTTTTAATTTGTGCTTTTAAAGTGAAATTGATATTGAAACATGAAGAGTACAGGCCAGAAGAGAATGAAAATATGTGGAAAAATAGTAAATGACCAGAAAGTTAAGTTATAACTGATTTAGATATCTGTCGATTGCTAAGAAAAATTCAGTTTATCTGCAGGCCTAATGACTTGGTGCAGACATATCGCACCAACTCCTGAAAGATAATAACAAGAAACATAATTGGGTTTTTGTAGAGTTAGGGCAACATGAGAAAGTCAACAGAAGTGCTAGGTGGATTAGAGAGCATTGCAGGAATGATCTGCAAGCCCATGAGGTTCAAAGAATTATGGCAAACTTACCTCCTTTACAAACACTTGACTTTTTAAATTGATTACCTCAGTCAAGGTCAATGCTTTCATTCTGCAGACAGGAAATGGCCAGACAATAAAAGCTGCAGAAATTAATTCATCAAAAAAGCTGCATGCCATTGAGATTTGAAGAGAATATAAATGTTTTTAAAAATTTGCTGAGTAAAAACATCATCCTTTCTTTACTCAGCCCTGCAGTATATGAAAACTTGGAAAAGTAGTTTAGAAGTCACCTCCTGATATATATTGCACAGGTAAGTCTGTTGGTGTATGGTCCAACTTGCTAGTGAATGCTGTGTGGATGTGTCATGGCTGTTGCAGGTCTAATTCTGTCTTCACAACAAGTGAAGTGCCTCAAAACTCTAGAACTGTGCTTCACTCCCATAGCCTCAAAAAGATCTCCCTGTATTTCAGTTAGCTCTACTTCTTCTGCAGCAAGGAATTCAGCTGAAGCAACAAACTGGGATGAGACAATTATTCATGCTTTGCCTAATTATCTTATGTTTAAGGAGGGCAGTCCTTCCCACGACCAAGTGCTTAGTTCTCCAAGGTAAGCAGACTGCATTATGGCCTTTCAGAATGGGAGAAATGTGAAGGAAAAAGGGGATTTCTTTTCTGTTTGTGGTCCTCATATAAGTAACCTGATAGTTTCTCTTCTTTATATATAGACTTTTTTATTTTCTTGATAAAGTTTACCAAGTTGATCATATATCATTACTGCACAGAGGCCTCTGTATGGCCCTTATTTCTGACCTTTTTCATTTTGGTGCACCTTGCAATTTGTGCCTGTTGTCCACCTCACATGATGCTCAGCCAGGAAGAAAAGAGTCCATACGGAGTTTGTAAGAGTAGGAGAATGTTAGATCATGAAGCCACGGGGCATTCTTTTAAAGGTCAAAATGCTGCAAAATCTCCTACACAAATATGTGAAGTTTAGAAGGAATATCTAAGAATAGGTCTAGAAATGTCAGAAGACATAGACTGTCTGTAGGGTGCTTACAAGGAATTGCAGTGCAGTGACCAGCAGGAAAAGAGATAGTTGTTAGCAAAGAATTCTGGAAGAGACAGATGAACCTTATCAACGCTCATCTAGGGAAGGGCATCTAAGTCTCACAAATTGCATTGAATATGAGAGCAAACTGTCATTTTACCCCTATTGCTTCTAACCTGCTGTTTTGATCTTTCCATGGGAGAAAAATGAGCTATTATGCTCTAGGACTGGTACAATCTTACTTCTCTTCCCAAAGTTGAGAAAAAATGCAGGGAAAATTCAGAAAGAGAATTAACATGAATGGAATTCCAGGCTCCTGCTTTATACGTATTTCTTCATCAAGGCAATCTTTTTCACCAGCAATAAACAGACTTTAAAAGAACTATTTAACAGTTTAACATTATATTGAAAATGCACCTAAACTTGAGGCTTCTTGCATTTAGTTTCTGGGGTGCTTCCACATCCCCACAGATGCTCAGATCTGTAACGTTGTCAAACAAGACAGCAAGCTCAGTCTCCCATCTAAATATTCAGATGTGGTTTAGATGGCGTTCGGCAGGTAAGACTGAGATTCAGGATTACAACACCACCTTTAATGGCCTGCTCTTGGTACAGGCCTGAGAAGGTCCAGGCCCTGCAAAGATACTCCACTTTTATTCAGATATGCTGAATCCAGAAGGATCCCCATCTTCTCTAGAACCTTATCTGGTCATTGCTATACTGGGCATAACATATAAAAAAAAGATTATAAAACCTGAAAGAATCTTTTTCAGAGTTAAAATTTATCTAACCATTGCAAGAAAAAAAAGATCCTTTACCTTTCAGAGTTATTCCACAGTTTTGCTTTCCTTACTGCACAAAGCAGAAAACCATTTCCTATTCTTGCTGTTTTTCGCCTCGATGAAACCCAGCCTGTGTTTACCTTTCCTAGCTGTGTTTGCAAGAGCCACAGTGATGGTCTAAAGCTCAAAGCAGATCGTAACAAGCCCAAGGAGGAGACACATTAACGTCCAGGCCATCTGCTCTCTTCCAAGTTTTAACTGCACTGAAGTCATCCTGAATGATGCAAAATAAAGCCACACCTGGGACACAACATGCACAATGTTAACACCTACAGACGCTAAATTGAAAATGTGGTGAGAGGCACAGAGCTCCCGTGTGTGCTCTCGGCAGCAGCTCGCAGGTTCCTTCCATCTGCCCAAGGCTCTGCTGACTCTCAGACAAAACATGATGGAAACCAAACCACCTGGGAAGATGTTACAGAAGGAATAATATGCAGCTCCGACTCCCATCTTTAAATCCCATTGCTTTAAAGAGAAACATTTTGTATTGTTTATGACTTAACAGAGAAAGGTGGAAGAAAAGGAATGGTCAGACAAGATTTGCCAGGTTACCACTGGGGGAAAAGGAGATCTAAAGATATACATTATAGCAAACAATTCTGAGTTTAATTCTGTATGCACGTTTTCATTTTAAAACCTTCTCTACAAAAAATAGAGCATATGCTTTGCAACTGAAAGTTTGCAAATTACTTTAAATATTAATTCTTTTAGAAATAATACCGAAAATATTCGATTTCAACTATTTAGAAAAAAAAAAGGTACTACTGTGACATATAAGAGTGATTGGACTTCCTACATGATCTTCAGTTCATAGTAACTCAAAGGCCTAATCCTGATTCTACTAAATCCATACAGTCTTTACCCTTAATGCTGCAGAAGCAGTCAGCTTCTCCGTTGGCTGGATTTACATGTTGCAGACCATACGGAGAAACGCAGCAGCAGGCTGAGGTTATTAAATCGTGCAGCTCTTATTGCACACGCTTGCTCGGGCCTGCTCTCCTCAACCACGCTTCTGCTAAGCAGGTCAAAGGGATCAAAGGGCCTCTTTCCTCCAATATTTCTGCTGAATAGAGCCCTTAATAAATTGACTAGGCTTTTAGTTCAATCAAGCATTGTGCACACAGTGCAAAAAGAAAATGTGGAGCAGCTTCTGAATCTTCTTTTTATGTCTCGCTGCTTATCATTGCTGGAAAGAGAAAGACCACTGCCAAAGAGTACAAACCTGTATAAAGATGATATGGACTTTCAGCTATTTTTGAATGCTGAAAACATCAATAAACAGGGCAGAGATTGGAGTAGGTCAGTCATTTTCATCCACAAATACTTAGTGAATACTGAACACAGCACCAAAGAGTTTTCCACTTTTGATAATAACAACAGTGATAATAAAATAACACTAAAGCTGACATACCTTAATCGTGATGTTTTCCCCTCTACCACAGACAAATCCACATTGTACTACTGGGACTTGCAGCTGTGGGATTTGTACAAGATGAGGTCCATATTCAAGGAATAAAAAAGTCTCCAAAAGCTGAAAACTAAGTGAAATAATAAGTCTTGGGCCACATGTGATGAAATCTTTTGCTTCACTGTTATTTGCCCCTTTGTGCATTGCTTTTCAAGCAGTTGAGTGAAGATATCACTGGAAGAAGAAGGATAAAAGGTTTTAATGATTTCAGAAGCATTTCAAAAAGTGAATATAATGTAATATAAATATTGAATAGAATGAATGGATATCACTTCAGGCTTCTGTGATTCAAGATTCATTTGAATGAAACTTGCCAAAAAATAAAGCAAAAGTTTTCAATATCCTGCCAGGTCAGCTGTAGTATAACACTGTAACATATAACACTGTGTTCTCTAGAAGCAGGGAATGGATATTTCTTTCCATATCATTTATTTATATTTGCTCATGAGTGCATCCTTAATGAATACATCTACCAAGAGCGTTTAGAGGGAAGTCAAGGTGAAAGAAAGCAAGAAATGAAACCACTCCACCTCTTCCAGTTTAAGGTCTAGGGAAAAAACAACACATGAGCATTTACAGCTGTAGTATGATGGACAAGATGAAAGCATGATATCCCCTGGAGCATTGAGACCAGTTGGAAAGAACTGATGCTCACAAAATACAAGACTTCTCAGTAATTCACTAAAAAAGAGAGTTTCAGAAAAGAAAGACATTACAGATTCTAGGCAGTGTTTTATATAAGCATAGCCATTAATAAAAGAACCGAGACAATAGAAAGGGTTCAATGTGAGTCAAAAAAAAAAATTTCCCTTTGATGGGACCACAGACCAAGTCAAGTGCAGGAATAGTGGGGAGGCAGAGGAACAGGAATCACAGAATTGCTGCATTTCCAGAAGATTCACCTTCCATCCAACTTTTATACTTCCCCAAACGTCTCCTTACACTCTGCTTTGTCATGTCTCATTTTAAATCAACATTGTCTTCTTACTTTTTCTAGCCCATCTCTTTATCCCAATTTAACTACTGATCCTTATATCTTTTGTTTAACATTTAGCTTGTTAAGTCTTTTGCACTTGGAATATCCTTTGCTTTTGAATTCTTGCAGTAATTGGCACAATGGAATTTAGTAGATTCAAAGTCACCTGTTCCAGGTGCACAGAAGAGGTATAAAACTTAGCAAAAACTTAGCTTTAAAAAAAAAAAAAAAAGTGTGGCCAAAGTAAATGCAGAGGTTTATTGGCCAGAGAGTGGATGTTCTGTCAAGTGAAGTAGGAAACCTCTCACAGAAAGCAGAGGTGAGTAAGGTTCTTAGCTGGTTCCTCCCATACATCCTATAAAGTCCAAATTGAATTTGGAAAGAGCATTTTGAGCCCTTCATGGCTCTTACCTACCAGGCTTAAAAATAAATAAAAAGTTATTACTTGGGGATTTAAAAAAGAAACCGCACAAACCAAATTCACTTTTCCCTTCTTCTGCAGCTCCTTTATGCCACTCTGCCACCCCACAATTCCAGACCCGCCCCCCCAAAATGATGCTGAGTGTTTCAGACACAAGAGAGTCACTCCTTCAGCCTTTGCACTTGAGCTATGCCTAAAGTCTCCCAAAATCCATGCAGCCTCCCTTTAGCTGCTGGAGTTAATGCTGCTCAGGAAGAGGCAGGGGGACGGAAGGCCATTAAGTGGAGACTGGTCTCCACACAGAGACCTTTGCTACCTCCTTAAAGATGCCTTTGCTACCTCCTTAAGCAGAGTATTCTTGGCAGAAATTGCCAAGTTCTTAGCCTGGGAAGTTTAAATAATTCTGCATTACCATTTAAAGACACATGGCAGCAGCTTATACAGGCTAATTCTATGCTTTCCATGCAAAACATTGTGATATGATGAAAGCCGACAGACACTGATCTGCAGTGCTGCGTTCCTTGGTCAAGTACGATCCCACTCCAGCGTTTTACTGTGGGAGAGTAGGAGTGGGAGCGTAGATTGAACAAAATACTACTTGGTGAACCCCAACAGCACTTTCCTGGTGTCTCCAGTAAAACAGGATCCATTTGATGAATGTCAATGCACTTTATTGGATTAATCAGGAGAGCTAATCAACATCACTGTTTATATGGCCACCACTAAATTAGGAGATGGCACTATTTAATGCTGTTCAGTCAAGCAATGTTCTTATGCTAATAATAAAGGGATAAAAGTACCTTCGGCCACTTCCCCATGCTGTCATCCCCCACTCGCCCAGCTGTCATCACTCCTTTCCCAAGAATGCAGAGCTGCTGATTTACACATGCTATGCATCTGCCCTGTGCTGTGGCCTGCAAAAATAAAGCAAATGAAAACAACATAAATTTGCCTAACAAAAGAGGCACATACAAGCTATGCCAGCTCCTGAAAAAGTGTCCTTGAACCATTTGCAGTTTCCAAAACATGCTGTCTGCCAGCTGCAGTAGTAGGGAATGCACATGTTAACCTCGCTGTGGTTTGTTCCTTTCTCTACTCAAATCGAGTGAAAACAAAATGTGTGAAGGCCACTGAATACAAAGAGTGATTTTCTCTGTCTGATGTGATATCACAACCTGTATCTTTACCTTTGAAAAAATGTTTTTACCAAAACTACTTGCAGACTTGATCATGGCTCCAGTAAACATCATGATGAGCATCGTTTATGGACATCTGAGGCATAACATCACAGCAACTGCTTAGAGGCCGAGGGAAAGCACATTTCAGATGAGCTCTATCAGGGGAGTACTCCATGGCGCAGCAAAAGCAATCCAGCAGCAAGGCTTGGCCACTTCATAATCCTGCATGGGAAAAGTCACAGGAGGG
>NW_010580568.1:240452-324754 GCF_000705375.1 Tinamus guttatus | reverse complement strand
AGAAATTAGTAAATCTCTTAATTTCTCCATGTAATGAATGTAACCAGTCTGTCACCTTCTGACACAGACACAAGATCTGAGTTTAGATGAGGAAAGGAAGGGGTCAGAGAACTCTTAGATAAGCAACATATTTGCATACCAGATGAACTCCATCACAGAACACCTAAGAGTCACTTGAAAGTATCTCAGGACAATTTAAAATCATTTTTGAGAACTGGTCAAGGACAGACAAGGTGCAAGGTGCAAGACAACTGCAAAAAGATAATTAAATGCCTATTCCTAAAATAGGCAGAAGGTAAAGAGTGGAGGCTGGGAAGAAGGACCATGAAATTAGGTTAAATTCAGATTAAAAGTGTCTACAAAGTAAGCAAAACCCAGTATCTGTAATCAATTGAAAAACAAAAAGGACATGAGTAACAGCTGATGTAGGTTTATCAACAAAAATCAGGGCAAATCCAGTTTATTTTGTTCTGTCAGAGTAATATACATGAGAGAAGTAGCTGATGTCAAGTACTTAACCTTGGAAAGCCTTCTGATGCTGTCTCACATGACTGTCCTAAAAGAAATCTTTTTTTTTTTGCAAGTGAAAGCACTATAAAGATAGGTGTGAATCTCTTACATAAAAATACTATTTTGATAATGCACCAAGAGAGACTTATCAACAGTTCAGTATAAAATGGAAAGATAGAGTGAATGCAATTTCTCAGGGGGTCTATCCCACATAATATTCAATTTTTTTCTTGCAAGATGAAATAAGAAACATGTTTTTACATTTGTATAATATATGAAGCAGGGAGGGATTACAAGGACTCGAGTCTGTACAATGGAGGACCTTTAGAAAGGGAAACGACTTTGAAAATGGGAGAAATGCCTAATAAAACAGTGGTTCAGATCAATGTACCAGTTTAAAGGTAGTACTTTGCTTCAAGAACATTCAGCTCACAAACCCTCTCTAGACAGGATCCAAGGTTGCAGTGAGGCTTGTCATGGGACACTGCTGTGGAAGGCCATGGTCACAGCAGCGCTCCCCACCATGTGGACAGCCCACAGGAAGGGCCAAGGTGCTGCAGAACGGGCACTGCTCTGGCTCAAGTACTACCCAGAGTGTGGGCACATCCTTCCAGAAAGCTCTAGAGCCATGAGGAAGCACCTGGAAGAAAGCAGAACATCAGGATTTTTGAAGCAGCAGAACTGTTTGCTCTTAGGGAAAAAAGAGAGAAAGGAGCACAGAACTGATGAAAAAAAGGAAATGAATCTACTTCCTAAACATTGGGATAACGAAGACAACATGTAACAGGCTAAATTACAGCAAAAACATTTAAAATCGACATTGAAAATAAGCAATACTAGTAGGATAAGCACTACGGGAGGAGAGTGCCTGGGGAGGTTTCTGGTACTGGAGTTTTCTAAGAACACGTCAGGCAGTGTCTGTCAGAAATGTCTTGGCACGGCTGATCACGCTGCGGACCTGGAGATGGACCATACGACCTCCCACGGTTCCCTCCAGCCCCACAGCTCCCGTGACGTCGATTGGAGTGGCTGCCTTCCTATGGTAACAACCGCAGAGGTGAAGCAGCTGTGAAGAAGCGTGTGCCCAGGAAGTCCTGCTTCCTACAGAACAGGTAGCTCCTTGCTTCAAGTGAATATTTATCTACTCTAGTTCACAATGGCCCCAGCATCCTGGACAAATGTTTAAAAAGATGGAGATATTTTGACCTTTGTCTCCAATACTGTGACCACACAAGATGGCTGTTCTTCTCTATCCTTCCCTTTGTAGAAAGAAAAAGTTATGATTTCTACTTCATTAAGCTCTAGAAGACTTAGAAAGACATTTTTTGTTTTCTGTTGCATATCTCTGAGGAGAGTCATCTATGAATGAATGTGAAAGATAGACATTTTTTCATTTCTCAGGTGATCACTGTTAGAAAACTCTCATGAGGTATTTTGTTTGCCAATCTCCAACATTTTATTAAAAAGAGTCAGCGCTTAAAACGCAAAGCAAACAGATAAGAAAAACTATACTCTAACCTATCATCCTTTATTAAAAACAAATACAAGTGAAAAATTCCTATGGCTGCAGTGAATTGCTTGTTTTAATGACTTTGGAAAGATTATGCAGGAGTAATGGGAAAACTCAGTTTGCTTCAGGTTATTTAAGAAATAATAGCTACTCTGCTATGTATTTGCCAAGCCCTCTGAAGCAGGGATTTAGAACTAGCATTGATTTTACGTTGGATAAGATAAAAGGTTTCTGTCGTAGAAGCATAGAAGCTCCTGTACTGTACCAAAATAAAGAACAACAGTTAATCTAATTCACAGAATGAATTCGGTTCCTTTCCCCAATTCCCTGTGTTTCAGATGCTGATATACCTCTGTAATTACATGCAACTATATGAGTCGCTGTAAAAAAATACTCATAATGAAATTTGAGCAACATCTGAGCAATTCAGAGGGGTGTAAGGCTTACAAACACTTTATTTCACCCAGATTGGAATTTTTTTTGACAAAGTATCTTCCAGCCTTCCTGAAAATCTGTTTACCATCCTCTGAAGTCATCATAGGACAGACACTGCAGCCGATCTAAAGCGCTGTGTGCAGCCACATCCCAGCTCCACTGCATCTGGTTCGGGCGCTCGCACACACTTACAGTATCCCCGTTTGCAAAGAACCAGGACAAGATAAAGGAATGCTGGAAGTCCCCATCTAAGAAAGAAAAAGCAGAATTTAAACTGCTCCACTGCATTTTTGTACAGAGGGGATTGCGGCCCACTGACACCACTTGGCACCTTGAGGGACATTGGGTGGGAGGAAGGTCCTAGTGCAGAGCCACCCACCCATGGCTTAGAAGACCGAGGGCAAGGTGCATGGAAGGGTGAGACAGAGGATACCTGAGCTGCCACGTTGGGGTGAGTGCACGCGTGGGTTATGCAAGCATCAAGCACACAAGGATTTCTTTAAATCGATCAGCCCTGGGGGGAAAAATATATATATACATATGCCTAAAGCGTGCTCACCCTTGTCCGTGTCCTTCTATGTGTGCCTCCAGCCTCTTCTCTGGGCTCATCTGACATGGAGATGGTTCCAGACAGATCAGCTGAAGTTCACGCTTCACTGACACGGTGCAAGGCTGCCAGCTACGGATGGCAACCTTAACTCTTAGCTACTGCAAAGGAAAAGGTGAGGGAGACCTGCTCTGCCTGCAAAGTAAGAGAGCAGCCTTCTTAGGTAGCCTTAAAGCCAAAAACTTATTTGCTGTGGGAGTTGTTTCCACAGCATTTCGGTAAAGACCTTCTAAAGTTTTGTTTTTCTCATTCCTCCACTTTTCCTATATCCTTTTTTGGCACAACATAAAAAAAGAAGGATTGTTATTTACAGATTTTTTTCTATTTTTCTTGCTGACCTTTTTTGGTAAACTTAACCAAAGGTAAAAAGGGCAGAAAGAAAAAGCTAATCAGAATGATTCCACAGGAAGAACTTTTAAATGTTAGAGAATAGCCAAAGGTAAAAAAGAAAAAAGTGACCAGCTTATGCAGATCAGGTCTATCAGTCTACATAATAAAAAATGAAAGAGGAGAGGGTTTTTTTAAAAAAGAAAATGTAATTCACTAGGATTGCTAAAAAGCAAATTCCAGTAATGCCAAATAGCAGTAAAAAAAATGATTTTTTTTTTCTGAAATTTGCTTTCCATCTCCAGGCATCTGGATGAGGCATCTCCAGGCCCAGGAGACCTCAATCACGGCTCTGAAGAACGCACTGCACTTTCCTGCTCTAGAGCAAATTCCTCCTGTCACGTCCCCATTCCCAGCTAAGTTTCCCAAGCAGTTTCTAACGCCCTACAAACGCTCTTCCCAAGGCAGCCCCTGCCCCAGGGCGCCTACACACTGCATTAGATTCAATTACCCACGTCTGTGAGCAGCAACGCGCATGCATAAAGCATCAGCGATGGGAGGTCTTGTCATAAAATCCTAACAACCCCTTTCCCTTGCTAGGGAAGGAGCCGTGCCCCAGCCCCGCTGCACTGGCACGGGGATGCCTGGGGCTTGGCAGATGCACAGCTGAGCTGCTACGGGAATTTTTTCATTATTTCTCTTCAGTTCTTTGGAAGGCTACGTAAAATCTGACCCATCTCCACATGCACGCCGCAGCTAGGAGAACAACCAGCATTATTATATTATTATACCGAAGAGGAAAAGCTGATCCATCGTCCAGCTAAAAACTTCTTTTCTGCTTCTTGTTCCTCCTTCCAACCTCCCTTCAGGTCCCTCCCCTCACTTGGAAAATAAGATTGCCACCTTGGAGGGGGCTGTTGGGGTCAGTTTGAAAGGAGAGCTTCACTTGCAACGGCCATGCCAGCAGCGTTCCTGCAGAGACACCACGGCAGCGATCGGCACGGCCAGCACGGCCGTCTCCGCTTGCACCATGGGACAACCAGCGCTTTTGGAGCCACCCACATGCACTGCACAGATTGCAGTCCTCTCCAAAGGCATGCAGGCTGTGGATAAACCTCTCTCTATTTATTTCTACTATTTAGGCCAGATGCTGCCGAAAAGGAGGAAGTTCCCATAAATTCTTTTCCTATTTGGTGCAAGTTACTCCAGAAAATGTTTGTGGGGGAAAAACTTCTATCATCTTTTCTACAAAGCTAAGATTTGTGACCTGACTGCATTCATGTCCTTTTCAGAAGGCAAAGTCTACATAATACTAAAACTTGCCTTTAGACAGATTGCATTAACAATTACATTCATGCAATAACACGAGCAACTTCCCAGCTCCTGTGGAGACCATCATCCATCTCATGGTTATGCAGGTTCCATCTCCTAATAAAATGGTATTTTGATTTAAATATAAATTAATTTAAATGAGTGATACTCAGTTGTTCAGAGAAAAAGAAAGAAAAGGAAAAAAATATATATTAATTAATATAAATTAATTTTATTTTTAAATCAAAATACCATTTTATTAGGGAAATAAAATTAATTTTATATTTAAATCAAAATACCATTTTATTTCTTTAATGCAGGAAGAATATATGATGCACAATGCCAGCCTATCAAAATGCTAAGGAAACTGGTATCCATCACCCACACAAAACCTATTTTTAAGACCAAAGGTCTGTAAAATTAAGGACAGGATTTGTCCTAGAGAAGCGTACCATTTCTACTCAGTCTCCATTTGAAGTCATGCAGTTGGATTTTTGGTGACATAGGATTTTAACAGAAGGTAGAAGAAAGCCTACAGCTTTGGCAAAGTCAGACTGTTACAATAAACATCTTTTAATGCTTACAGAGAATTGGCCAAGATCTCTATAGATGCAAAGTCTATGGTTTCAAAATGCTACTCTTGGGATTTATCTTGCTCCAATGGAATCCAAACTATCGCTCATTGACCTCAAAGGATCAGCACTGTGCTTACTTCATTAATGGGGAGAGCTACTGGCTTTCTGCTGATTTATTGCCCAAAGGAATAATTTTAATTGGACTTTGCTAATTTTCTGCAATGATGGCTAATTCTTTCTTAACTGCTGCCTTTTTTTTTTTTCCTAAGCAGTGGAGCACTGAGAAGAATTACTTTAATGACTATGTAGGCACAAAAATGTCCCCAGATGGACTTTAAATATCATTAATTATTTTAGCTCCTCCTGAAAATACTTTGCCAGGTGCTTAGAAAAAAAAATACCCACACATGTCTTATTTCTGGATTCTAGTTGCACATTTTTATATGTAAATATTACTCTAGAGGCAAAAAAAAAAAAAAGTTTCTGCAATACCTCTTCCAGGTAACTTTGCTTCCTTAAGCCTGTGGGTTAAATCTTCATTTGCAAGTAAACGTTTATACCTGCTGCGTGCAGGTAGGTTTGAGTGCTGCATTTCTTTTCATCCAGGGTTGACCTCCCACATCTGTGTTCCGTGAGAAGATCCTTTTTCTCTAAAAACATCCCTCATTTGCACATACAAGGTCTTCTGCTCTCACTGCAGCCTAACTGGTGCTTACAGAAGTTCCCCTAAGGTCAGCTGGAACCTAAGCTGGAAGAAAGTCATTCCTACCACAGTAACCAGTTATGTGCATGGTTTTTTACCCTGAATCTACTGAAGGCAGCTCATGGCCCTGGGCAGTGCAGCAGTAGATGGATAACAGCACCGCGGGCACGGTGCCACAACGAGACAGAAGAGCCACTTCTGGACCAGAGCTGGCCCCGGTTCGGGCAGCTCAGAACCATGCACAGGGGATTTCACGTCTGGCTACCCCTAGGCGTATTGACGTAATCTAATTTCACATGCCCAGCTCTCATTTTGAAAATTAGGAAAGGAACTCTTAAGACATATAGACCTTAAAATCTACTCTCTCTGTTCTCCATGCATCTATTTCCCCTTTTTCCTCTCAGATCATTTGCTGTAGAAAATACAACTACACTTGTCTGCAGTCACAATTTCAGGGGATGGAAAAAAATGTAGGCAAGTTAGAGGCCTCCAACAGGGAGAAAGATAAAAGGTCTCTGAAAGGGCAATTCAAGAAACTGAAATGAGATTAAAGAATTAAAAGCCTTTTAAATAATTCCTGACTTTAAAGAGCACAGTATTCGTAATTTCTATCAATAATTTAGCATGTATATTCTGTGATTAATTAGAGGAAAAATGCTTAAAGGATTCCTACAGGCATTGCCCTGGATCACGACTGTCACAGGGACCGCAAACAGAACTGCCACTAACATCAAAATCCTGAATAACAGAGGAAGTTGCTATTGCCTTCAACGTTGGCTCCATACATGGGCTTCAAAGACTAAGATTTCTTCTCATTTTATGCACTCTCATGAGAAGTGCTTTCACAATTCAAACAATACACAAAAATACGAGGTGAGATCCCAAGCCAGAGGGCTCCAGGTCCTCACCTGCATGTAGAACAGGCAGGAGAGTAATCGGGAGAAGGCAGAGCCAAGCTTTTCTCTAGTGATGCAAGCGTGAGCTGGGAGTCACTGAGCTGAGTGATTAGTATAATCCCAGATTTATGCCAGGGCAGGAGAGAATAACAGTGTAGAAAATCTCCATTCCGCAAAAAAATGGAGGTCTTATAATCTAGCTTGTCTCCTGAATGAGCAAAGCTGACATGATCTCTCTTTTATCCACCTTTGCTAACAGCTGCTAGATGATAAGAGATGCAAAAGAAAAGGGCATGCTTTATGCTTTGGCTTTAAAACGGGTGAGATTCTTAAAAGAATTGCACTTTTTAAACCCATCTTTATATGCCGTTGGTTCTAACTTTTTGAACTCAGTTTCTTTTCTTCTTTATCACAAGCCAAGAATAGCAAAGCCCAACACTTAATGAGATTTGAAGTGATACACAGTTGTTCAGAGAAAAAGAAAGAAAAGGAAAAAAGATAAGAAAAGAAATAAAAGATTTGGAGGGTTTTCAGTGATGAACTTGGCAAGAAACCAGGCTTGTCTGCCAAAGGATCTGGAGCAAAGAGAAAATTCTGACCCCAGCAATTGCCATTCTGGCCCAGCCAGTGCCTTGCCCATTCGGCAGACATCTGCTGCGTTGCTGGTGCTGTCAGCAGCAGGCTCATCTCCCTGCTCTGAGGAACACCTCTGCAAAATACCTGCTGCAGCAAGACCGAATGGACTGGTTGGGCAGGAGAAACAAACGACCTGCTGAGGAAAATCCCTCACCCCAGTGCGCTCGGAAAGCTCGCCATCGCTTTGGAAGGGCATGTTACTTGTGATCATGTTCTACCATTGCCTCCAATTATTTGTTAGGGTCTTTTTTGCTTACTGGAAAATAACCGAATCTGGAACTATTCCCTTCCCCACATGGCAGTAGTCAGTGCATTCATTATTTCCTTGAATCTCGCAAAAATATTAGTCACACTCGCCCTCCGTATCAGAATCACAGAATCGTTAAGGTTGGAAGGGACCTCTAGGGTCCTCTAGTCCAACCCCCCTGCACACACAGGGTCACCCAGAGCACGTGGCACAGGACTGCGTCCAAGCGGGTTTGGAAGATTTCCAGAGAAGGAGATTCCACAGACTCACGTTTTCCCTAATCTTCCTTTTGCCGCTGATATATTTGAAGAAGTTCTGCTTGTTACCTTTAACATTCCTTGCCAGATTTAATTCCAAATATGCCTTAGCCTTCCTTGTCACATTCCTGTGACAGACCTGGGCAAGACCTGTGTTTTTTTCCACATTCTGTACACTGCCTTCTTCTGTTTGAGTTTTGCCAGGAAAACTCATCATCAGTCAGGGCTGTCCAGTGCTCTCTGCATAAGATGGTAATTCAGAAGGTGGGAAATTATTTTGTGCCACAGAAGGAAAAGGGTAAAGTTTGATCAGCGATGAGTAAAAGAGGAGAATATATAAAAGTATATGGAAATTCCTTCTCTATAGCTAGAGTTCCTATTCACTTCATCTGTAACTTTAACAGGTCAAAGTAATAGAAATAATCAGAATGCAGACTTGAACCTTAAACTTATACCTGTATCCTGTTAGCTGTGGCCTTTTCTAGAAATATTAACAAAATAATTATTTTGCCAAAAGGTTTCTATTTGGCAAAAGGTTTCTATTCAGGTTCAACTGAAACTGTTGAATGTCACCGAAAATGACAACTCTGCTCAGCATCACTACATTTACCTTTAATCACTGCTCCCCAGACTTTACTCTGTCTTCTATTCTGTTGGCTTATGTCCATTTTAAATACTACGTTCTTGAGTAAACATTTTCTGCTTTTCCGTTTTTCCCTTGAGCAATATATGGATACACACTAAATGTGCAGAGATTTAATTACCTACTCCCCCATAGTGTTTGATGAGAAAAGTCAAAATTAAAGTCAAAAGCTACATCTGTATTTTCTCACATATATGATAAAGAGAACAGTACACTGTGTAAGGCATCTTCTAATCCAGAACATTCCCCACACGTGATAAAAAGGAAGGTCTGTAAGTATATAAAATTTTTTTTTCCTAAGAGAAGAGTGTTTTTCTTAAGATTTAAACCGAGTCAAATCTCAGGATGATTTCTAAAAGAATTTATTCTCATCTATACAATAATGAATTGTAGGATGAATTAATAATTAAATTCTATAGATATTCACAAAAAAAAATCCCTTAATTATCTAGAAGAATTCTGGGCTACATCAAGGCAGATAGACTACCAGTGGGATTTAAGATTAAAACTTGCATTTGATGGAAGAGACTTGCAGGAATTCAGTCCTATTGGGTCTCATTCAAGCATTTAGTCAAGTGCAACAACTTCTTGTTCACCAAGTGTCAAACTTACCACTACTCCTATTTCTTGAAGTTAAACAACATCATTTTATGCTTCTTCTGTTGCATTCCTACTTGGTACCAGTATTGCTAGAGTGTTTCTTTTATGTGTATGTCAGACAATTTCTTGACTTCAAGAAGATTTAGTGCTGCTGAGTAAAACAAATGTTGTAGAGAGCAACAGCTACAACCTGCCTGCAGGTTTGCAGAAACACACTGTCATTTACTCAGTTACCTAAAGGATTTTCATTTTCAAAAAACTTGTGTCTTTGGACACTGAGCTTTCAAATTTGGCAGCAGCCATGCTAGTTTCTCTTATAGTGCTATTCCTCTTCTACCTAATGGAATATTGATTTTCTTAAGCAAGTCTAACACAATCAATACACTGAAAAAAAGAGAAAAAGGAGGTGGTAAGAGAAACCACCTCCTTTTTCTTTTGATAAATAATTGGAACAAAGAGCAGTCTGAAACTAACAGACTAGAAATCTTAGATGCTAAAAAATATTTTGTGCAAAAAAAGTCTGATGCAAAGTTTTTTTCACATTTCATTGGCATGATATGGGGATAGTTGGTGTACACCAGACTCACAAACTTATGCTCACGGATCATGAGACTGTCTGTGGGAAAAGAGCCAGCACAGTTTAATCTGTAGTGCAGTGTTTCTGATATGTATTCATGATCTTGCTAATAAAAATAGAGGGGAACATAATATGCAGCTCACCAGGAATCTGGGTCACTCTTTGGAGATCCTACTGAGTACTGAGAAATAGCCTCAAGTACATGCAAGTTAGAGCAAGGTGGGATGAATTCCAGCACAGCAACTTATCTTTCACAAGCAACTTTAACCCAAAAGCCTATCTCCACTCTCTATGCCATGTGCCATTTTCAAGACCTCCAGTTGGTGGAGGCCAGCAGAAGGCCACTAAGGTGGTCAGAGGGTTGGAGCATAACACTCTCCCTGAGGAGAGACTAAAGGGACCATGTTTCTTCAGTTTGGAGAAGAGAAGGCTTCTGAAGCCATCTTATTATGGCAGTCAGGTACTTAAAAGGGGGATGATAGAGAAGATAAGACCAGAGTCTTCTCAAATATGCACAAAGAGAAGCAACAGTCACAAGATGCAAGAAGGGAAATTCCAACTAGGCATAATGTAAACAATTTTACACACCAAGGGTGTAAAAGGCTGCCAAGAGAGCCTCTGAAATTTTCATTCTTAGATATAGAAACATAGCATGATAGAATCATTAAGGGTTGGAAGGAAGAGATCATTTAGTCCAACCCCTCTGCATACGCAGGGTCACCTAGAGCAGGGGGCGCAGGACTGTTCCCAAGCGGGTTTGGAAGATGTCCAGAGAAGGAGACTCCACAAACTCTTGGCAACCTGTTCCAGTGCTCTGTCACTCTCTCTATAAAGAAATTTTTCCTTAGGTTCCTGCGGAACTTTTGGTGTTTCAGTTTGTGGCCGTTTCCTCTAGTCCTTTCGAGATACTCAAAACTCATCTGGACAAGACCCTGCGACTAACATTCAGATTCGGTCTGCTTTGGATAGGGAGTTGGATTTGATATCTCGTCAGATCCCATCAACACCATTACTCCATATTCTGTATGTAAAAAATGATTTGTACTTTTATTTAGACTGAAGATCATCAATATTACAAGAATTTCCAAAGCCAGCCAATAGTCCTGCTAAATTCTCTTAAGCCCTGATTTTTCAGTGATTATCCAGAGATTAAAATTATAATGGATTTCTTAATGAGTGACTCTCTGTAGCTCTTCCTTGTTACATTTTGGGTGTTGACCTATTTTCAACAATTTCTTGCCAGCACAGTCAGTCACCTTAGAGTTTCTAGGTAAACTACTTCCTTCCCTTCTGGAGGACTGTTACCAAAGAATTTCCATGCATCAAGTTTCTGCAAAGTTATCTGCATCAAGTTACTGGCAAAGTCATTGCCTAGCATTAGATTTGATCACCAGAGCAGAGAATAGCTGAAATCCCAGCAGTGCTGTTGAAGAGATACTAAACGTGGTTTTGTTCTAAATTTATAACTTAAGTTCATGTCACACACACTCATGTCATTTCTCCTTACCTCAGAATTCATGCCCCTTTCTCTGGGGAGCAGACTTTGTAGCTGTTCCTCCATGTACTTTGGTGAAATCTGCTGAGCAGTGGAAATAATTGAGCTTAATTTGATGCAGTCTGGATGTAACACCCACAGAGTGAGACCTAGAGCTGGTATTAGGCATCTCAGGACAACACCTTGCATTCCCGAACGTTACTCTGACAGCACGTGTGTGCACCTACATTTCCCAATCAGTCTCCAGAGCCCAGTGTCTGATCCATAGCCTCCTGATTCCAGAGATCCTTAAACTGCATAACCTTGTGTGTGCTTGTACGCTCTAGATGACCAGGAACTGAAACTTTGCCCTATGTCATCACAGAATATATCACCCCAGTTTTCTGAAAGTATCAAGGACCTGACATTTGATTTGCAGACAATGATAATATGAGAATTCCCAGCATTCCCATTCACTTTCACTTATATTACAAAACCAATCCTTTAATTGCTGAAGTTGGAATTAAAATCCAAAGATAAAACACCTTTTAAAATTTCCATCACATAAGTTTTGCTAAAGACTTTTTCCTTTATGATTTCTTATCTTGTTCATTATTTGATTTTTTTTCTTACAGCCAATTAAAGAAGGACTATTTACTTGGAAAGGATGGGAAGAATAAGTCTGTGTAGATGCAAGCACATCATGGCTTTGACTTGGTTGGCTTTGATTTTTCCTATTGATTAGCCATAGCTCTGTGTCGGGTCATAAAAAGTCTTTTCATAGAGAAAAAATGTCTCTCTGACACTGTATAAACAACTTCAGAGTGTCTCACACAGCCTGGAAAGGGTTAAGGTGCTATACGAGAAGAGGAACTTGGATGTGACAGGAGGTCTGAGTGAGCAGCAGGAGAGGAAGGCAGGGATCTGAGGGCATGCGGAGCCAACTCTTCCTCAGTCACCTCAGCTTCCAAGGCACACCAAGCCAAACCAACAACTGCACAGATAACAAGAGTAATCAAGTGAAAACAAAGCCACTCTGTCCTTATGCTTGTCCTTTTCCTGCCTGTGTTGCCCAGTAGAGCACAGAGATTATCCCTGATTACAAATTCTTTGCTGGATCAGGTCAGTGCCCATAGCGTTTCTCTATATTAAAACAAGTCGAGGATGTTTCACTTAGGATTAGAGCACATTTTCTTACAGTACTCAATTCCCCTGGACTTGTAAATTAACAGAAGCTCCATTAAGCTCTTATGAGTATTTACAAATCCAATGTGGGCATTCAAAAATCTCTTTTTTTGCATACTTACAATGCCTAAACATTATGCATCCCCCAAATTTAAAGGAAAATTCCACTAAGAAAAATATAGAAATGGAATTTGAAAAGCTTGAAAAAGCATTAATTATCATCATCTACAATAACTTGTGGTAAGTTTTAGGTACAGGTCCTGGAGCACAAACCTGTCCTTTCCAAGCAAAAGGACTAGTCTCTTCATTAGGAGCCCCATCAGGTAGAGAATAAGACATAGAAAGTGAATGTAGAAAAGAAATTTAATGATAATTGCACTGTAAAAGGTGATTGTGAGAACAAAAAGAGGGATCTTTTTTCCCCTCCTCTTTTGTTTAAAAAGAAACGTTTATTCTAGCTTGGGATGTTAAGCTCAGCACAGTGCTTTTCAGTTACCTCCTACCTTCAAGGGATGAATGTGCTTCTTTAGTCTGGGCCACAGCAATGTGCCGGCCTGGTTCATGAGGGGCAAGATCCTGCTGGTTCATGGGGATCGAGAGAGCAGTGGACGTGGTGAGGAACCAGTGACCTTCCACGTTCCCGAGACAGCGAGGCTGAGTGTGAAGTCCATGGTGAGCTGGCGCCAGATCATGTCTGAGAAGAGAAACAGAGAATCTGAGAGAGAGGAAAAGCTCTTCCCTGAGTCAAAATACACAGAAAATAAAATAAATAAATAAATAAATAAATTTTTAAAAAATGAAGAAACAAAATCCAAAGGCTGAAGACCATCCGCCAGAAGTGTTCCTATTTTTTTCCGACAAAACTTATTCTGCCTTGCTGTTTCCTAAGTGCCACTGCAATCCAAGCACATCCAATCCCTCAGATATCTATAGCCCCAGAGATATAGGCCAACTGCAAGCAGCTGAGAACATGGCCCCCTGTGCACGAAATGATGGTTTAAAATAGAACAAAAGCAGTCAGCTAGACTCTGGTCAACCACTTACATATGTTCCCTTCATCTCTTTCTGCCCATTATCTCATTATTCTCATGCATATCAAGGAGTTCTGTACTGTATTAATAAAACGGATGAGAGATCTTTCTGATATTCTCCAGCTGAGTGATTTACAGTGTAAGATCTAAGAATGAGATCACCTTATCGCCAACTTTCCCAAGATGTTGAATATAGAACTAACGGAAATTAGTTCTGATTTTTCTTGCTTCTCACCAGAGTACCGTGCAAATCACCACAATTCATTCCTTTCATTCTTTTCTCTAGGGTATTTTCAATATGGCAAATATAATTTTAAAATTCTTAGATCAGAAGAGGCAGCATTAGTTGTTTCAAATTGCCTTTTAATTCCTATGTGTCTGTGACGGAGAATAAGCCAAAGGAGGTACAAACAGACAAAAAAGGAGAAAATTGGACCAGGCAATCTTCTTGGGGCTCTATCCTGACATCAGTCAGAGTGTGCCAAATTGATATCATAGGTTGTCATAGAAATAAGATACATCTAACATAGAAGCAAAGAAAAACTATTCAAGAGCAATTAAACAATAGATGATAAAAAGCAAGAAGAATTAATATTTCTCAGTAATGGAAATGCTGGCAAGCACTGGATGTAGTGTACACTACCTCATCCAGGAAAGACACAGAAACATGGTTAATTTTAATTTTAACCTAATTTGAGACTTGAGCATGTGATTCGCTGCCCCATTTAGTTCAAAATTAAAATTAAGCAGGTGCTTAAGTGCTTTGCTGGACTGAGGCCATATACAAAAGTTATATTGGTCATGAATATCTATTGCCATAGCTTGACAATAGAAAAATTGAAGTTTTAAGATAAGAAATCTGGGTTTATTTATTTATTTATGCTTACCACTGGAACATATTGTTAGCAAGAAAAACAGTAGCAGTTGTAAGGTTCCTTCTGAGAAAAAAAAAGCAAATTTAATAAAACAGCACAAATACATCTAGAAAATTCCCCCCATGTAGAGGAAAAGTCTGCTTCTAGAGCCTGATTGCAGTGCCCTTTGTGCCTGTGTGCATTATGGCCACCAGGTTTACGTATTTTTTTCTTGCCATTCCACACTGCACAGTTCACCATCTCTGCTGAACACAAGGCTGACAAAGAAGCTGCTATGAACATCCCAACACAGCAATCTGGGACACAATTTCTGGATGACTTCTCTCCTGGTTATCCTTCAGCCATAGCTGAAGAAGAGACATTATCCCTTCCCATACCCAGGGAAATGTCATTTCTAATGTCACCTTTCAAGCACTGTAGCCAAAATGCCTTTCAAGGCCCAATAAATTCTCCAGGTGAATGCAGAGCAGAAATGGAGCCACAATTCTGTCTTTTCCTTCCTCTAAGTGATTAGTTACCTGCAAGTGCAAAATGAAGTGCGCACAGCGAGATTCAGTGCAGTGGAGCATCCCCATGGCCAGCCTGGGAGTCCGCAGCGCCACGTTCAACTCGCTTTCAGGGCTCCCTTTGGGAGCTCTGAGGCCACCCAATGCGGGAAATCACAACCCACCACATGGGGGCTTGAAATGAGGCACATCAGACAAGGATCCCAATTCAGAAGACTACCTATTTCTTGAAAGAAATCTGGTAAGAGAAGGAGGAGCGTGTGCAATGGATGCTGAAAACACAGAATGATTAGGAAAAGTACCTCCAGGTCAGCTGGAGATCTCCTCACTTGAGCACCCTCCTCGTCTCTTTCAGTTCTATACTTCACACACTAATGAAGCCCAGAAGATTTTGGCCTATCAGCCAAAATTCTCAGCCTGGAATTATTAAACCCTAGAAATATGATGCTTATATAGTGTTAAGTGTCTGACCATAGTCCCAAAGAAGAGGAAGCTTTGAGCTGCAATGAAAATAGTTAAAGAAAAGAAATTAAAAACAAACTTGCCAAAACAGTAGCCTAGCCGAAAGCAAAATCAAACTTTCATCTTTATGGGCTGTCATTTTGCCTTCACAACTTTGCATAATAAATTGCATCTCTGGGAAATGCATTTATAACAGCAATGGAAGAGATTTGGAAGGGAATGGAAGGGAATTGTCAAATGGCCTCAGTTGTGTTACTGAGACCACCTTGCACCAAGCAGGTCCTTGTGTCCACTTACTTAAAAATCCTCAAAGCAGAAAAGCCCAACTGTAAATCAGCATCACGAACGTGGATTTACACACATTTGTCTGCAAGTAAAGTACGTTTAGTACTTCACGGACCAGGGCTCCAGGGAAACAGATGGTTGGAAGCTTTTTAAAATGCCGATCTGGGACACCCATGGCAGCGGTACCTTCTCTGGGCCAGGCACCAGGGGCTGCCCCCTTCCCTGCACTACTTCACAGCCTTCCTATTCCCTGCTCTCTCCTGGTCACACAGGCATAGCAACAGCTTCTCTCTTTGTGAAGCGCAGGCTTTGATCACTCTAATACCTACGGCTCATTCTTAAGGTATGTGGCTCTGCTGGCTGTCTCATCCTCACACTGCGGCCTGCCTCTTCGGGACAGCTCCGTGTCCAAGCTCCCTGCCTGCTCTCTGACCTTCTCCTGCACTTGTCTTCTCCTGCTCTTTCAGTGGTAACAGAAATATGTGAGTCTTAGATGGCATTTGCTGCTGCTAGCTCTTAACTACTTTTTCCACAAAGGAAATCAGTATATTTAATCTCACTTTAGAGGTAAGGATGCTGAGTAACAGAGATGAGTCATTTAAGGCACTTTCCAGACAACAGACATGACCCGAGAACTATTGCAGTGCTCTGTTGGCAAAGTGGTGCTGAAAGAATTCAGTATGCATCTCTGAACAGAGCTTTTGCCTATCAACAAACACCAGGAGAAAAGTATGAACATTTTATACCGACAGCAGGAGGAATCACATTCACCTTACTGCTGCCTCGGGCAGCCTGCTAGCTCAGCCCCCCATTGCCCACCCGGGGAACCTTCTTTGGAAGGTCACGGGGCACAAACCGGGTCTGCTTGGGCTGGCAGTGGGGCACAGAGGTTGGAGCCCTGGTTCTGCTTATCTGATGTAGCAGCTGGAGCAGCCTCACAAGCAGGGGAGAGGCACGCCTTGCCTCTCTGCATTCCTACGTTCATCCAGCGTCACAGGTGTCATGAAATCAGGGGTCAAAATCTCTCTTTACAGGCCAGACGGATTCCAGGAGCTCTGCATACTATGCATGGATTACAAAATCGTAATCGTGGCAAATTACAAGGAAGAAAAAGGCTTGCTTACAGAAATCAGATGGATTTCCTTATGAATGTGGGAAATTATCATGTATTTCTTTGTTAGTATGTGCTGTCTCGCAGTCTCCTTTGCAGCAGCTTGAAAGAACATTTACTGAAAAAACATTTACTGAATGCTTCATGTAACTGAACACTACAGCTCTAAACAAAAATAAATGTGGATACGTTTCTGAGTTTCCTCCTCAAGTCTTTGTGCTATAGCACTATGCAGGAAGATACTACCTATGCATATAAATGGGCAGGGAGAAAATTTACTTGGGAATTTGCTTGCTGATTCTTTTCTTCACTAAAGTGGGACTCTCTACAGAAAGGGACATATTTTTGCTGTATTTTTCATGCAAGAACCTCTTATGGTCCATAGCAGATGTTTCTGACAACAACAGGAGGAAAAGAGATGAGATTTATCCATTCCCAAACTAGCAAGAATCTCATGCAGTTTCCCTAACCCTGACCTCAATCACTCTTGTTAAGCTGTCTCCTTTTAAATATTCATTAGGTCAGAAGCTGTGCGTGTACTTAGGGTAACCATCTGTCGCGAGGGCTTTAAAACCCAAGTCAAGGTTCTTGGTCTGAGCCAAGGACTCCCACAGGCCAATTCACTTATTCTGTGAACTTTTGCTTTCACTATCTCTGAAATAGCTCTAGCACTTGCAGGAAGGTTTAATTCTCCCCTCAGTGTAAATTGAAAACATACTTTTGAATGTCTTTTTTTTCCCTTTTCTTTTTTCAGGACACATGTTCCTTCTGAAATTTTCTGGTGAAGTTCTTGAAATTCTAAAATTAGACATCTCAGCTGGAGAGAAAATAATGATTTTCTCACTCTGGTGGACATTATCATTTAGGGGAAATGACTTTAGGGAGCTCTCCTGTAAAGATCACTGCCCTGGAAAACAACAGTATGGTTAAAGCTTCTCCCTCCTTGGAATTAAAAAAAAAAAATCCCAGTTAATATAAATCTACTCTACACAGCCAGGTCTAATTGCTGCCCTTTTTTTTCTTTCTCTTTTTTTTCCACCCCACCAAACATCACCATCTCTGTTATTCTGCTTTCTTCGTTTTGCCCAGGCTCCTATTTCCTACCTTCCATTCTCCTTCCAACTGCACCATATCATCAAGGCACTTAAACATACGCACAAGCAATAGCCCATTAAAGTTAAAATGTCCTCAAGCATCATGACTTGCTAGACGAGGATAGAGTGCTGAACTGGGGTTTGGGCTGACAACTGTGTAGGACAGGATCCAATCCCTATAAATGGCTCATTGTACTACTTATTAGTCCCTAGAAAACTAATAAGGTTCCAAATGGTCTCCAAATCACCTCTTGAGATCCAAAGAAAACACTGGGGACTTCCTCAACTTCCAAACATTACTCAAGGACTTCTCTAAGGATTTAATGAACAGCAAACATTTATGCTGCTAAGACTTTTTTTTTTTTGGTCTTTCTCTTTCATCAAACATGATTCGGTTATCAGAAAATCATATCAGAAAAAGTATTTTTGTTTTATTTCTAAGACCATGCATCTGATTCTTTACAGCATCTCAATGACAGAACTTCACTCATGTGAAATCCAGGTATTATTGAAATGTCTCTTGGAACAGCACATTTGTGCAAAGTTGTGCATCAAGAAGGCAGGAAGGGGCTGTCCTGTGGTCACCTCATCTCACACAGCTTCTTATAAATTGTCTTTTTCATGCTGGAGACTGACTTGGGCTGGCCAGTGGAGGCATAAATCACCAGAATCTGCTGAAGTTAATGGAACACCACTGATTTACACTTACCTGGCTCTGAGCGTCTACTGTGCTTATGCTCAGACACACTCCTTCCATCTCTTACGCTGGCCTGCTCCCATGAAAAAAAAGTATCTGATTAATTAACATTTTCAAAGGCTTGAAAAGATGGAAGCTGAGAAAGTAAATGCTGAATAGGGCACAAAAAGTTCAGGGAAGTCCCACACTTCTAACCTCTAATTTCTCTTACTGGCTTTCTAAGCCTCTGTGGCATTAAATGCACATACGCAGGCTTTGTGATTTGTAAACATGAATTAATGTTCTACATAGAATCAGAAAACATAATTACATAGCTAAACCAGGTCCCATTTAAAGTTAGGCCACTGGCAGAGAAACAGAGAGATAAAAAGACAAATAGCATACAAAATAATGCTGTGGGCAAAGCAGACTTAAGCAATGTGAAAAAGAAGAGAGGAGGAGATAATTACCTAAATGGAACATAATAACCATTTGTTAAACATGCACAGCTTGATCTAAACCCCACTGATATCAGCAGAAAGATCCCCCCTGACTTTAGCGAGTTTTGAATTAAGCTTTTAAACATTAAGGGTAGAAATACTAGGGATTTTTCTTTTTAGCATCTCATGTTTCTTCAATGCTCCCTACCAGATCGTTCCTCGCCCTCCCTCAACACTGCCTCACTCTGGTCCTGCTTCAAATTGAGATGCAGTTTTACAAATTCCCCCACCTTTATCCCAAGCAAAGATAAAGCTAAGACATTGGACTGCCTGAAATCTCATTTTACCGTTTGAGTCCATCTCTAGGAGAGAATCTCTTTGGAGATCTGTTCAAAACCTTCAATATTTAAAGAGAAAAGAAAGGGAAGAGCTACGTGAACAGCCAGGGCACCGGCACAGCTGCTCTGACGTTAACAGGCTGCACTGAGCAGGACACTGGAAGCTGCCCAGAGCGCCCTTGATCTGAGACACACAGAAGACAGGAATGAAGTTGTCTTTACTGCCAGAGAACAGCGCCATCCATGATGGATATTAAGACCAAAACTGTGTCGTGGAAAGGGAAAATAGAAGCAGAAAGGAAGCGAAGGGAAAAGGCCTGGGAAGCATTGGGGCAGATAATAACTGAGATGTTTAGCCTGCTGCCCCCCAGGACCTCAGATCCTTTTCGGCAGAGCTGCTCCCCAGCCAGTCAGTCCATGGCCTGCACTGTTCAGTGAAATTACAATATAGACACAATCCTAGAATATATTAATAAAACTTCGGTACTGCTGACCCTTTTTTAATTGCTGATGGATGAAATGGGTGACCTACTGTGTTCTCCCCAGCCTTGAGAATAACTTTGGGTAGAGCATGGCTCCGCCTGTGTCTCTGCAGAGTTATATCAGTTTGGCAAGTCTTCAGAAGAAACAAGTAGCCCATATCAGAGCAGGTCACTGGAGACCAAACAACCTGCAGCATTCGCCAGGTCAACAGGCGGATACTGACTTCAGACAGCTGTATTCTACTTTACACCAAAAAACTCTGTATTGTTTTAGCAGCATTTATAGCAGACACAATTCATCTATGGGGGGAAAAACCACATTTAAATAGTTCTAAATACATGCAGCCCTGATGTGTTGTTCAATGAGGCTTGCTGTTGTTTTATGAATAATTTGCAGAATTCATTGTAAGTAAATTATATCAGGAATTGGGAATAGGCTCTGGACTGCAATGCAGTAGGTTCTTCCTTCCTCCTGCCTCCTTACAATATATTCAAAGTAGTTGTTATAACCACAAAACATGATTGTGGTTATACTCAAAGACAAGCAACTATAACGTAAAAACAAGTTTCATTTCCCATCAGATTGTGACTTAAACAATAGAAGGAGCTGAGCTAGCAAGAATGAAGACTCTTTCCAATCAGTGAACCAAGCAAAATGCTTTTCTGACAGAGAGCTGTAAAATATAATGACAAATTGTCTTTTTTTAAAAAAATAGGAGACAGTAGCATTCAAGTATAGGAAATGTTATGCCCTTTCCTCCCAGTTCCTGGGGCAGGTGCAATAAGATTCACTTAAATGAAGAGTTCTTTCAAAATACACAAGTTAAACGTAGCTTGAGCTGAACTCCATTGTCTTCCCATACTGCTAAATGCAGAGAACATCTCTGAACAGGTCATCCTCCCTGTAACATGACGGACTACTGCAAGTCACGCACCATCTGCTATAGAAGACATATTTGCCTAGCAGGAAATGAAGGAGGATCATGCGGTGAAAGCAGATAACATGCACTTCACTGATGCAAACATCCTTCCAGCAGGCTGGGAACAGAAGGAAGGCCTGTGTCAGTCATCGCTCCCTCGAAGACACAGATCAAAGCAATATTGCCATCACATCTTTCCTGCTCTTAAAAAAAAAAAAAGAAAAAGAAAAAAACTTGTTATTATTCATTTTGATATTTGTACAGGAAGAAGAGGCTGATTTCTAGTTGACTTCAGAATCAGTTGTGCATTTTCAGTGGTGTGCTCGCTTAGCAGGTCACCCTATTTGTGCCGAACTACCCATTAAAATGCCTGCAGAGTAGTAAATTACATGGGAATACACTGATCTCCTGCCGCTGCTTCCTGACTGCCAGTGGCCTTGCTTGTGCAGCCCAGAGGCGCAGCGCGCTGCACTCTCCAGGCTGGCTCTCCCTGCTTCTCAGAGATTTGTCTTTCCTCTATGAGGACTATGCAATAAAAAAAAACAATATTTGTGAAGATATGCAACAAAAATCATGGTATTTATATGCTTACTACAGCTCTCAGGACTTATTTGGGCTTTAACTTCCCTACTCTGAGGTTTACTAGTTACAAAATAAAAACCTGCATAGAGTACAAAGTTAGGGCAGTTGAAAGAAGTGTTGAAGTCATATGGATACATAGGAATTGAGGCAAAATACAACCGTATTAGACTCTTTGTTCATTATCTTGAAGGACTATGAAAATCATAGCATGCACGGTATACATTACCCGTGTTCGAAATTTCTAACTCTAAGCAGTTTGATAGCCAATCCCATTAAAAACTGTGGAACCCACATGTCCGAATTTCCTGAGCCCTGCTGAACTCTCTCCTTTCATGTATATTGATCTGTTTGGAAATCAGCTAAATAATCTGCACATTCAACTGCTTCCCAAACATCTGGTCTGCAGGATATAGCCAGCACAGTATTGGCCATCAATTCAAACTACTCCCTTGAAACTACTCGCTCCACTTGAAACCCATCATCTCACTAGTAGAAAAGGATAAGGCACCTAAAAAAAAACAAAAACAAAACCGAACAAAAACAACAACAACAAAACAACCACACATGTTCCTCTACTAAATTGCTCCCAACCCTGACCTAGCATTTACGTATAATTTATCTTAAAACACAGGCACTGTCCCACTAAAAGAAGACTCAAGCATGCACACAAAAATGCACATGGCATTGAAGACTCTTTGTGGCTGCTTCCTTTTTCCTAATTGCTTCAGAGTCTGTGGGGAATGTGCTGAATACTGATAAGAATTCATCTGGTCTAAACCCCAGCAAGTCATTTTTGATCATTAAAAAAAACAATTCGATCTTTTTTTTCTATGTGTTAAGCAGGTTGCGTTGCCCAGAGGTATTCTGTGAGTCATCTGGCTAGATTACTCTTTGAAGTTGTTGCTGTGTTTACTATTAATTTAACCTAAATTTCAAATCATGTCTTCAAATGCAGAGATATGGTAAATCAGCAATTCAGCTGAGGGATTTACTGCATATAGCTTAGGGGAGCCTTTCCAGCAGACTTCAGGGGCTGTTCTCCACTGCCAGGCTACTAGAACTTGGAGCTTTCCTCCCTTTCATATAAAGCAGGTAAATATATAAATTAAACATTTAGCTTTAACACCAAGGTGTTAGAAATGTCTGCAGAAGCAAGGCTCAGATAATTGAAACTGCATAATAAACATTCAGATTAATGACATGTTGATGTGGTAACAATAGAAAACCATTGTAGAGCACCCTTACAACAACACTGAATAATCTGATATTATAGCACTAAAAATCCACTTGATTAGAGGCCAGGAAACAATTCCCTTAGAAACATATTCTATGCTCAATAGGCTGATTCTGCTGCTAGGTAATGAAATTGCTGCATGAACAACTGCTCACAGAACAACCCAGCACTGAGATTTAGCTTCTTTTTGCCAGGCAGAGGAAAAGACTATTATACCAAGTATAATCCACGCTCCAAGACAGGGTCTCCAGTCAGCAGCGTTCCTCCTCCATGCGCTTAGGAGATGGGACTCTTCAAAACCATCAGTTCTAGAGCACTAAAACCAGTAGCATTAGTGCCGGGTCTGTTTTGTGCTATAGCAGAACCCAAACACAGTCAAGGTCTCACTGAGCTGGTGCTTTTCATTGACAGACCAAGTCCTTTTGCACGGAAGCACCTTGCCCTTGGCATTAGAGCTCTGAACTCAGCTCAGCTGCACCCTGGCCAGTCCTTCCTATCGCATCATGCTGGCCCCCAGTGCAGACACAAGGCAGGAAGCACTGACAACGCACTTACTGTAGGTCTTGGGGATGTTACTTTACGAGAAAAGGCCATGTTTCTCCTGCTCTTTTAAATATCAGAAGACTTGCATCTTGATTCCCACCCTCTTTTTACCATAAATCGAGAGCAACTTCCCCTAAGCTGATGTAGCTACACTGATATAAAGCTGGTTGCAGAGAACTCTAAGTCACACCGCTGAGATCCAAAGCAGAAGTTATGTGGAACTAATCATGCAATCACCTCCCACACAGCCAGCACCTAGGTAAGATCCCACCCGAGCATTCATAGAGCCCAGGAAGAGGCACATAAAAATGAAAACAAAGCACTTAAAATAATTTGTCCTTGCAGATTGGTCTTATGAACACGTACACACACATCCTTTCAGGCATGGAGCTTAGGCAGAGGTTCGTTACGTTACACAGCGCGTGAAGCCCTTCTATTTCACTCTCAGAATCTAAAAGCAGCTGCTCAGTGTCGATTCTAAAGCAGATGTAAGTGTCGTGAGCGTGTGCCTGCACACACGTGCACGTGTAAGGGATGCTTTTCTTACAGACAGCTTTTACAGCAACCTCTAGCTTTATTTCCAAAATACTGTGTCACCTCTGAGCGCAATTCAAGCCTATTTTGAAAGAGAACAATTCCCTTGGAATCGGCAGAACTAGAATCACCCACTGAAGATAAGGGTGAGTTGGAAGTGTGTGTTGGTCCAGAACAGAGTACGGCAAGAAAAATCCTTGCATTTTACCTGTGCACTTTCCAATCCCAGAACTTCACGTTGCCTCACTAGGTTGCTCTTACTCTATTACCCTTTTTCGGTCTCTATCAGATGTGGGGCTTTAGCAACCAACCCCATCGGACACTTCCTCCAGGCAGCTGAATCCCACTCGGCCCCACCAGCCCCAGAAATCTTTCCCATCTAAGTTGTTTGCAATCTGCTGTACAAAGACCGAGTAGATCTACTGCTGTGTGATATATCTTCTAGAATTTGGAGAAATAATTTTGAAGCCGGAATGGTACAAGTAGTCTTCTAAGGTTATTGAAATAGAAAAAGGAGAAAATTACATAAGAGAGATCAGCTTGGCTGAATTGGTTTCTCTTTGAAAAGATACTGATGACTGTATGTGAGGCAGATTGTATTCAGGAAGGACTGACTTTCTTTCAAAACCATGCTAGATTGGTTTGTGTGGAAAATGTGGTTCTGGGCGAGAGAGAAAAACAAAATATATAAATAGACTGGATAGATTCAGGAGGAAAAGGCAATAAATCAAATTCCCATAAACAGCAGTCAGAATGACGTACCATACAAAGTGACCTAAACAGCAGCAGAAAGGAAAAAAAATTGGAAAGCATGAAATTCAACACCAGACAATTTCAAGACAGCAAATGGTGCATAATTTATACGCAAGGTGAAACTGCAGTGGTAGCAGGAAGAAGCAAGAAAAGGGAAGTAGAGCTTTCCACTTCAAAGTTTCCCCGTGAAGTGCAGTGACTGCAGTTGTCAAGGCTTGGGAGGATGCAAGCAAGACAAGTGCAAAGCCCCCTCTGTTCTCTCTGATAACAGCTCCTGATAGGAACTCCTTGATACAGGCACAACAGCAGTGTACCAGCCAATCCAGCAAGCGACTCCACTGAAGGTACTTCAGTCATCGCTAATCTTGACATTAGCAATGCCATATGGCTCTTATTTTATCTATCTCAAAGTGCTCCATACACTTTGCAAAGACACGGGAAAAAAAAAAAAGCAGTTGCTGCTCAGGAAATCCACCATCTAAATACACTGCAGAGAAAAGTGACTAGCACAAGGTCATAGAGGCAGGCTGGAGCTTTTTGAATGCAAGTCACATGTTACATTAGGGGGCTATTTGATCTCATTTCCTTGCATGACAGGCGAGAGGAGAGGAAGTGAGTTTGACCTAACTCTTTTGAAAGTATTGATGAGTGTTGTTCTATTGACTGTTCCACTCCCATGAGCACTCGCTTCTTAAACAGGAGTAGAGCTTTGGGGTTCAGCATCCCTCTGAACAGCCCCTCTCAGAGCCCAGAGAGCTTTAGCTTTATTTTTAACGCTCTCACACACTTACATCACTTCCTTATCCCTATTTTATTCCTCCTCTTGTAGATATTCACAGAAGTGTACAATAAGTCAGTCTGGAAAGGACCTTGGGAGGTCACTGACTCTCCTGTCAAAGCAGCTTCAGGTGCAAGATCAGATTCGTTAAGGGCAGGTGTCAAACTAGGATACGACACCACAGAAGAGGAGACTTGTCAGAACTGCAGCTGTAACTTACACCAACAAGTTATTTTCTTCCCTCCAGTTTCCTTTTAACCTCATTGCAACTTAGAATAACCAGGAGTAGGAAGGAACCTGGGGAGAAATCAGCCATTCCCTACTACTTTTGAAGAAGGGAATTTGTATATAGGAATCAGCACAGGATTGGAGTTGTTCAGTTATGCATATAACTGTTCCACACAGATATTCTGGTCCCACAAAGATGTTCTTGGAACAGCAGCAAGCAGTCATGATTAGATGAAGGATCAAGGTCAGAACCATAGTTACCACAGAATAATTTTGGCTGTATGGGCCCTCTGGAAGTCCATAGTCCAACCTCACAACTCAAAGCACCTCCTATTAGATCAGGTTGTTCAGGGCTTCAGGTTGTCCAGCTGAACTTTGGTTACCTCCAAGGAAGGTGAATCCACAGCGTCCTTAAGGCCCTCTTCCACTGTCTGTCCATAACTGCAAGGGAAAAGCTTTTCATTTTATCTCGTTGCTAATTTCACATGTTCCAGCTGTGACCATTGCCTCTTGCTATGCCACCTCCGGGAAGAGTCTAGCTCCATTTTTGCCACAGCATCCGACTAGATACCCGATACCCACACCCACACACACCCAAGTCTCTATGTGGGACTGCAGGAAATTCATGAAGTCATGGCCAGTGCTTCAGCTCAAGTTTCCATAAGGGCCACGGTTCCAAAAAAGACACTATGCAACAGACAGCTGGACTGCAGGAGCTTTCCAAGCCATTGGAGGGATCTTCTTACCTGATAACAAAAGTGCTATAGTTCTGAGTTGCAAAACATATTTTATTGATGTAGTTGGAAGACACTACATTTTGAAATATTTACTCAGCAAATGGACTTCACATTAGCGGATTACACTGCTTTGCTCATTTGCATTTGACTTCCAAGCCTGTATCCATTATGCAGAATTTTTCGAGAAAAAAATTATGTTTTGCATTGTTATCTGAAGCACTTACAGATTCACAAGAGGGTTTGCAGTGCTTTATAAGACCCAAGATCGAGCTCATTTGTTCATTATTGTTATTTCATTTCAGATTTCATAGCATTTAGTCTTTTAGCAAGCCACAGCTCCTAGATTCAGATGATCTGATGACTGTTATCTCTTATCTGATTGCCTGTTTTTTCTTGCTGAAAAGAACATTTTTAGATACCTTGATACCTTGATTTAACCTTACAGTTAAATAACTGTAACTGTGAATGTAAAAGTTTAGAAACAAAGAAAAAAAAAGAGGAAGAAGAAGAAACCTCATTTAGAAAGATACTCTCATTATTTAAAGCAAATCTATTATTTGGGGGCAAAAAATATGAATACTTAGCACTTGCCTTGGCACTTTGGAAGTTGTACACAAAAGGTTAGAAACATTCTTCTCCCCTTCTATGGGCTAGATAATGGTAATAATCATATTCCAAGGAAATGACCTGCCAAAAAGGAAAAACAAAACACAGAAGAAGACATATTTCTATCAAAAATATATATTGTGATAAATTACTTAGAATCTATTACAAAGATAAATACTGTTCTTTTGCTTGAACAGCTAAGGTTTTAACCAGCTATAAAAATACTGTGATTGCCTAGTAAATCCTAAGTAGTCTGTTATTAAAGCTGACTTTGCTTTAGACTGCTTTAGAAAAGCACAGTAAAATATAGTTAAAAAAAAAGAGAGAGAGAGAGAGGCAGACAGATGTCTAGCAAGGGAAATCTTAAGAGTAAATCCCCTACATATAAGTATGGAAAGTATCAGGTAACTTTAAACATAAATAGTATTTAAAAACTAGCATTAAAAATAGCTAGCTTACACTAATTTATTTTTAAAGGTCAAATGAACAGCTAGGCTTCAAAGGAACTGGAAAACTATTAGTATGACTATTTTATATACAAGAGGTAGAGAAAAGTTCAGTGATCCCATACCCTAGACTTATTCTATTACATTCCTGTCTTCATGGTGAATAGCAAAAACTTGAAAGGCAATTTATATGGATGAGAAAAGAAAAAAAAGAAAACAAGAGACGAACGGACACAGAAATACCAACAGGAACATTGAGAATGTGTACTCTGATCCACTGAAATGTAGCTCTTGCTACTGGGAAATGTCTTATCCCTTTAGGAAAAACAAGCAAACGAAAAAAATCCCTCAACATTCCCTCAAAAGCCCGTTAAGCCCCGATGCATAAAGGACTGGGCAAAACAAGCACCTTCTCTGGCTTCTCAGACCTGTGCGAGCAGCACGGCATGAGGCAAGAAGCCAATCCTCTTCATAAGCGAATAAGCCACAGCACAAACATGCAAGCACAGGAATACTTCTCTAAACACAATGTTCAGTGGACTTCATGCTTTTTTTCTTGATTTTATTTTAAGCACAATACAAGAGAAGCAAAACATTTCTTCTGAGTTTGAAACAGAAGCACTTGTCCCATCCATGTCCATTTAAACCCAGACAGTATTAGCTTGACATCGAAAATGCCAGCTTAGCTGTGCACCTCAATTGCGTAGTTAAAAAACTGTTACTTTTCCCTTATGGGATACATCTCAAGCTTGTCATCATCGAAAAAGAAAGCCTTTATTTTTGGGGGGAAATCAGTGGTGCTTGGCAATGTAGCAATCACTGCCAGCATGAAAAATTCCAGGAAGCCAAGACCTGTATTATCAACTTAGAGAGGGAATAAAAGTGCGGCCGAGACAGTGCAGCTGCTCTTGGAGCCTCTGCAAGACGACGGAGCCCAGGCTACCTGGACACCAGCTCATATTGCTGCCGCTGCCTTTATTTGCTCTAAAATACAACCTGGGATTCGCACCGTTTATGATAAGAATCCCCAGCTAAGAACAGTTGCATTTACAAGCAAGAAAACGAATCCCAGGTGCTCTCAGAAGCTGGGTTTCCTCCTCACCCTGCTCCTGCACATGCACGTGCTCCTCAGCATCCACAAGGGAGAAGCACATGGCACGTGGTCTATATGTCACTGTACAGCTCGTGTGCCTCCATGGAGAGCAAGCCTAGTGCTTAATAAAACCCACTCTCCACGTGAGCATCTGATTCTAACCTCCCCACCAGTTTCTATTTCAGACACCTTTCCTTTCTTGTCTCCCTCCATCATGGACTATGGTGACCACATTCAGGGAGACAACAGGAAGAGGAACCCTTGGATGACCCACGCTGTCTCCAGTGGAAACTGCTCACTTTACTTTATAAGTGACCTGGGGGACACCAAGGAACTAAATGAGCACAAATGGCATCTTGTATCCCTTGTACCACTTGTGACACACCCAGCCGCTCTGCTTGTGGCACCTCTGCACATGGACCCCAGCGTGAGACACGACGTCATGGCCATGGTCCTGCTCCATGGCCTGAGTGTGAAAACAGACCTCAGTGGCAGCCCCGCTGCCCCCTGCTCTGGCTGAGGAGCAGGGGCAAGAGCCTACATCGTCGTCAGGGAATTTAGAGACCAGTCGCTGCCCCTGAGCCTTCTCTTGCTTCCTGGGGCATCATCGCCAGGCGGCCTGCATGCTCCTGAAGCCTTGCTCAGAACAAGATCAAGAAACCACCTGTTGGTGATTGATTTTTTGTTCTCGCAAAGCACTGAGTTAAAAGCCAACAAGCCAGAGGGAGAAAAGAGCTGCTCTTGAAGAAAAGATCTACTAAAGGAGATGCCTGTTAAAGTAGGTTAAATTTCTGGCCTGCCCACTTCTACACACCTCTTCAATCATACACCAGAACAGGGAGATGATTGGTGCCGCTGAATTAACTTCTGCTTTCTTCTCAAATATTTAATGAGCATTGGATAACTCTGACTGATGAAATGAAACGACGGCCAAGCATTTGGAACATTACGTTGTCCCTCTGAGGAGCCCGGGCTAAAATGTTTTGCCATGAAATGCCTGCACTGGAGTGTAGGGACCCGCAGAGCCGTTATCCCTGCGATGAGGAGGCACAGGGAGGAAGCCAGAGACGGAACCGGTGCGGAAGCATCGGCGTTAAAACTGTATTATTGCTTTGGTAAATCAAAGCTACTGCCAGCATAAAAGGAACTTTCAAAGCACAGCTGCTCTTCCAGCTCACATGCGTGTGTGAAATGTGCAAGCCCGTGCCTAAAGCTTACGGCTTCTCAACATTGCTATAAATGCCTATAAATTTTTCTCTATAGGAGCTATTGCATCAGCGAGCGGTGCTGCCGGTGCCATCCATCTGCGTGCAGCAGCGGGGTGGGCTGCCGAGCTGGGGCTCAGTCGCAGCACGGCGCACACCGCGCCGTGAGGAGGCGATGAGCGTTCAGCGAACGCAGAGCGCAGCGTGATGAGCCAGCTCGCTGCGAGCGGGCAGAGAGAGGCAGGAAGCGCCAAAGAAAAAACCTAACTCGCAGCGCGACAGAGGGAGCAGAAGGGAAATAGAGAGGCTCCTAAAAAGAGGAGACGGGCTGGGGAGAAGGAATAAGGGACTGGAGGATTTGAGGAGCAGAAGAGGGACCCATGTAGCCAAATGCGAACAGGCCAGGCTGAATCCTGGTGACCTTCACAGATTGGTAAGGGCACAACAGTAGCTTTAGACAGAGGGTGAAGTGCAACGTTAGGGAGCACAGAAGAAAGCAAAGCACTTCTGGATGGTCCAGCCAAAATGGGAGCTTGGAGAGGAGAAAGCAGGATCTAATATTTCAAGCATCCAAGTCTCACTGGACCATGACATTCAGTGATTCCTTCAATGACAAGTTTAAACAGCAATCAGATTAATAAACTGGAGATACAGATGCCACAGCTCCCATTCTGAGCATCTACGAGGATTTTCTCGGTCTGGTCCCTTCTGCAGTCGGAGCATCTCGGCCAAAGCAGTGGCTGCACTGCCCTCCTGCAGGCCGCATTACATTGCACAGGCAGTAGGTGGAAGAAAGTTGTAACTTTCTGTATTATTTCCATATTGTCTATTTTTATTTCCAACCACTTAAAATATCTGCAGAATAGGTCAAGCCTTAATTTGTTTGCCTTCTATATCCTAATTTCATCCTTGCTGAGAAGCAGCAGTAAGAGGCAATTTATGTGAATTGTTCAGGTTTCTCAGAGCTGAGGAATTCGTTTGTGGGATACATGTCAGCCCACGCATTTTAATTTACTTGTCATGCTCATTTTGGGAATCTTGGTAACACCGTTTTTCCTGCAAGTGTTTTACTAGCTACTGAAGTGCTCTGTCCAAATACCACTGAGTATTTGGGAATGGGGCGTTGAAAAAAATCCATGGTGCACACCTCCGGACAGGCAGGCTGCAGTTTTCATTCCCAAAGTGCATGTCCACCTCCCATCAGGGAGACTGGGAAAAGAAGATCTTCACCAGTGGAGATGGGAAAACTGCTTTGTAACCCCAAGGATTAGATGCTGCCCTGAGACTTAAAAATGGGGCAATTCAGAGACCTTGGAGATGCTTGAGGCTCTCTGGAACTTGACCAACAGCGCCACAGAGCCTGTTCTGCATGTCCTTACACCCCGTTCCCTTAGCTAGTTCTGCAAAGCACTTTGTGCGACACAGAAATTTCTCTAATAATTACGTGGCAGAAAGCCTACCTTGGCAATTGACCTTAATTCCTGGCACAAAGCTTTTGAACCGGCCTCCCTCCTGCGAGCGAGACCAACGTGTTCGCTCGCGCAGCTATAAATAACCCCCTGCATCATGGGGTGCCCAAGGGAGATGTCCCGAGACGCGAGCGGGGAGAGCGTTCGTGGCGCTACCAGCCAGCCCCGCGAGGGCACGCGCTGCAAGGAGCCGGCTTCATTCATTTTATGAAGGATAATAAATAAATCTGCCCATTAATCTAAAGGCTTTGGCGTAACCCTACCAACACTCTGTTGCCTTGATGGCTTTTGTGTATTTTAAGAAAGGCAACAACGATCCTGTGGGAAAATCAGCAAAAGAGACGGTGACTTAAAGAGGAAGCTGGAGAGCAAATAATGCTGTTTCTCAGGGGCAATTTGAACCTCCCATAGAGAGTGATTTGGTTCACTCCGTGATCCAAGCTGCTGCCCCTCAGAGTGTCACAGCACTTGCTGCCTTCATGCTTTCCGCTAGAAAGCGCTTGGTTTATGAGAAAATCCTTATCCTAGAGGCCAAAGCTCATCCATCAAAGGCACCCCTGACTTGTTCCCATAGGAAAACATCATCATGAGTTTCTGATTACCCACTTCCCCTTGTCAAGGCACAAGCTCAAAAATTCATAGGCAAAACCTCGGTATTTCAGTGGCTGCTGATGGTCATTTCTGTGCCCTCAGGTGGGGAGCACGACAAGCCTCATCACCTGCAAGGCACGCAAGGGGTGTCAGGAAACCTCCGAAGGGGCGGCTGGGGAAAGCAGTTGAGCTGAAAGAGCAGGTCTCAGGTCACCCAGGTCAGAAGTGCAGTCAGGTTGAGCAGAACCTGAAGCCACACCAGCAAGTAGCTCAGACACAAAAAGTGGCATTTGAACGTGCGGGAGGAAAGGGCTGCTGGAGCAGCACTAGGGAAGGAGGAGAGCATCCCAGAGGGAAGGTAGTGTTAGTTCCACCATTCCCGGGACCGGAGCTCTTTCCATTCTTCAGTCTTATTTCTGTTTGGAATAGAAACGCAGGAAAATAACCTGACATTTTTGCTTCCATAGCACATCCTGCACCAATCCTAATGGTGCGCTTTGGTAAGAACTTGCAAGGAAACAGAATAGACTAAGCTTGTCTGGGGCTCTTATTTTATTCTTATTATCTTCCGCGCTCTAAACGAGTCCTTGACATTTTCTGTTATCCTCTACATTTCCTAAGAGAAGTACAGCAGTTTCACAGTCTGTGTTGTGTCTCTCTTCAGTATTGCCCAATTTTACTGGGAAATCCCCTGTTCTTCTGCCATCCCCTGCTTTGGGATGCTGAGAGTAAGGTCCCTAATGGAGCTCAGCTCCGTTCAAATCAACCTGTGCGGTATTGCAGAAGACACAGACTTCTAATTACTCCAACCGTATGGAAAATTTACATCTGGACTTCTAGGCCCATGTCAGTGGTGTTAAAGTTGGGTAACTTAAAACAGTAACGCAAAAGAGGCTGCCTTGCTGATGTGTCTAGGCCACCACAAAAAGCATCAAGAAAGGACAGATCTTCCCCGGAGCCACTCCTCCTCTTAGTACTGTCCCCTAAGAACCACCTCACGCATATTCCACACCGCGGAATTAGCACCACCAACCTGAGACATGACATCACCACAAGTGCAATGACCCAACAATTCATTAGGAAGCACCTGCAGAGGATGCACAGAGCTGGTGGCAAGGAAACACACAGGTGAATTTGGAGCAAGCAGGTTCGTTATGCACCAGAACACAGCAGAAGAACCTCACAGAAACCTACACAAGATCTCTTGAAGCTCACACAGCAGAGGTGTTAAGTGAAATGGGGAGAATAGGAAAAGAGGAAAATGAAAAAAGAGGCAGGACTAGCAGAAAAGAACTGGTATGTTCTTCTCCTGACCCTCAGGAGATCCAAAGTATAGAAAAGCCAAACAAACAGGAGACCCTTTCTTCAATATTGACCTTTCGTCATGGGGACAGCAAGCATTCCTGGGGAAAAAGTTACTGCTATGACAGGAAAGCAGTGACTCACAGGACAGCCATGCCCAAATCACAAATAGAGGCAAGACAGTGTGTTGTCAGGAGAAAGAATACATATTCTCTTTCAAATAGAATTATATATTTCAAATGTGCAGCCTGCACTTCTCAGATACCTGGTCTGCTTCCCTTTCATTTCTTTCCTGTTTCAATCACCAATCCAGAAATTTCATTATGTGCTCAGCTCCAATTACAGATGATCAGACTTCATACAAAACACAAATTGAAAGTCACTTCATTGGGCTTTTATCTGATGACTTGCAGAAGAGAATCCATTTGAAAACCCATTTTGAAAAAGGGGGTTTGTGTGTATTTGTGTGTATTATTTCACTAAGACAGCAGTAACAGTAACAGCATAACCATAGCTACTGCTCATACTCACATTTGAAGGCTAGGAGCATTTTCCCCTAATCAGGCCCACTTATGATGAGTCATAAAATTTCATCTCGTAATTCCTCCATCAAGCCCTAACTCCTAGCTCTGCAAAAGTGTATTCTTTAGATATATCTTGACACATCAACAGTAACAGTAGAGAACTATGCCTGAAAGTACTTCTGATTCCCTTTATAAATAAAACTTTTTACATCATGAAGGAAGTCACTGCAACAGACAAACTGAAAAGGCAGATTGTTAGTTGTCACTGCAGAGAACATCTTACTGTGGCTGCTTTTGTTTTTTGTTGTTATTGTTTTCGGTTTGGAGGTTTTTTGAGACTTGAGGGAGGGCTAATAGCAGGGCAACATGGAAAACTTTCATCAAAGCAGTCTTAGAAAAGTTTTGGTTTTCCTTATCACAGAAGAAAAAATAAGCGTTAAATTCATAGCAGCTGTTATATCTCATTTTTTTAAACTACACCCAGTTCCAATGATTAGTTGGGCTACTTGATCTTTTGTCAGTCCTTATTGTTATTAATCCACAAATTAAAACATAGGATGATGTTTCGTATGAATTACACAGACATTGCAACAAAAATTTGATAAAATTACTTGTTTCATTCTTTTCTGTTTTGCAGACTCATCTATGGGATGATTATTTTGTCATTTAGCTTTGTAATTCCCACTATAGAAGCTTACTTTGCATCTCACGCTGGACTGTGAACATGCCCTTTGCAAAGTGGCAGTTCAGGATTTCCCAATTTGTTAGATCATCTCTCTTCCTTGCTTACAAGCTAACAGTTTATTTCAAGAATACAATAATTCTCCTAATCAAAGATTTACAAGAGAAGGCAAAAGCTTTACAGGAAGAAATCCAAGCCCTTAAGGAATGGAAGAAGATCAGGAAAGAAAATCTTAAGTCACTACAGGAAGAGACTAGGAATATGATTACAGCCTTCCAAGAAAAAAACAAGGCCATTTGGGAAAAGAACATGACTCTCTGGCAAAAAAGCATGATCCTTTGGGTCAATGTCAAGACGCTACTAACAGAAGAAGTGGAGATCTGGGGAGAGGATCTAGACCAGTGGAAAATTGGGTTGGATCTCTGGAAGAAAGAGTTGGACCACTGGAATGAGGAACAGGGATTCCTGGCAAAGTAAAACCACCACTGAAGGAAACAGCCAACATACATAAACTACTGTTTTGGCTGTAAACTGATATTTAAGGTACTTAAAATGCTCCTGCCTTCTTAAGCTAATAAAGCTTTGGTGGTTGTGTGGACTCTTGAACCCTTTCTTGGCAAGTTTCCTCTGTCGATTCTCTTCCATTTCAGATCAATCGCTCTGATGCAGCAGAGGCATTCGGCTGCCCTCCAACTCACTTATTGGTGTATGGAGATGGTGGGCTTGCTAAATCTTAGCTTCATCATGATAAAACTTAAATATGAAAATTCTAATTCTCCAGATATAATTATACAGACATTCCTGGCAGTTCCTACATATGAAATGAATTCTTTGGGAATAAGGAAAGAAGGGCAGGGAGAAAGAGAGAGAGAGAGAGAGAGAAGAAAGGAGAGGGAAGGGATCTAAGGCACAGCAAAGAGAGCAATCCAGTGTAATAAATGCCTAAAAGACATGCAGAAACACTTCTACAGCCAAGTTGAGCTGGCTACACAGAATGCCTCCACTTCTACAGTGACTGAACACTCACAGCTCCATACAACTGCCCTGCAAACTCCCTTGAAATCATGTCTGTTGTCCCCAGAAGGAACACAGCTGTCTAATTCTCCTTCCTCATGCCCAAAGTGAGCTCTGATCAAGGAGCCCTAACTGATACTAAAGTTTCCAGAATAATTACCACAGATATACAACAGCCCCACTTTTCTCATAGCTACACTTGTCTCTCTTTGGGATAATTTCATTAAATGTTGATTTCAGTGAGAAAGTAAAACATTACTTTTTAGTGTTTGTTCATTCATGTTAGCCTGAGGTGATGCAGATGTCGTGCTTGATGACTTAATCCAAAAGTTGCTCTGAAATCTCTGCACTGTTCAGCTGCCAAAACAGCAACATTTTAGGACCAGCAGTTCTTTGCTGGGTACAAAAATATTTGCAGTACCCTGCTGCAGAATATTTGAAAACAGATATTAGAATCATTGAGTAATTTAGATTGGGACCTTTGGAGGTCATCTGGCTCAATCTCTTCCTCAACGTCAAATTTACATTTGCACCAGAATTAGAAACTCAGCATCTCAGGGAAGATTTCTGAGAAGTACTAAGAGATTCTCTAAAACCATCAAGTTTTCCAAGATCACCAGTTTTTGACTATGCCTGATAACACTGAAACCCAACCCATGTGCATACACTGCAAAAAAAAAAAAAGAGTACACTGCTGTATTTCCCTCACAACTTTTCTCCCTGTTACTCAACAGGGATAAAAGTGATTTCCATTAACTTCAAGATCTTGATGGAATTCCTTGAGTTCCTGGGGTAGGGACAGAGAAATGAGCTACTGAAATTCATTTAGAAAAAATAACAAAGAGCATTACATGAATCCTCTGATCATGCTGATTTTCATGAAGAGTTAACAGACTCCTAAGTCAAATGAAGGTGAATTTTCAGGAATAAGGAAAAGAAATATAAAGAAAGCAAAGTCTTTCTGCATCTAGCATAGCAGACTAGATAAAATGCATTGTGTGAAGATTTCTGATCATGTGGTAGTTGTTCTGCAGAAGCTATTGCAGTTAATAGTATTAATGGTGAAACGCAAAGCTCTTCACCCAAACAGTGTCTACTCAGGTGAGGGCTCGAACCGAAGCCTCATACTGGATATTCACATTTTTTTTCTGGATTTTTAAATATGTAGATATGGAATTGTTCTTTTAACTCACTTACCAATCTGGCCAGGTAGCTGTGCCCTGCTATGCATTCCTGGTTCAGATTTAAAGAACAGTAAGAGAGAGAGTCCTGAGAGAAGGATAGTGACAACAAAAATAGTTGAGCAACCCGATCCAGCTATTTCCCTGCACAACGTAGTCATGTTCATGGTGAAAGTGCTTTCTAGAAATGCAGCATTTACACATCCTCCTCAGGTATCATATATAAAGATTTTCAAAGGGCACCTTGCAGAGATAGCTAATCAAGCGAAGTTGATTTTCAGAAAGCAGAGCACCTAGTTTCTTCTTAAAATACTCGTCACAGTTTTTACAATATATGGTACAAAGTTTCGACAAATAAGAGTTTAAAGCTATTTTTCCTGCCTTTCCATTCGCCTCCCTTATGTACCTAGTAGGCTACCAAATTCTACCAAAGTGGACATGCAGGAGGCCAGGTGAGGGGCCAGGTGAGGGGTTTTGGTTCGTATTCCCAGACACATCCCACTTCTCAGCTCTCCACCTTTGCTGCGGAGTAGAATTACCATAACAGAATTATCACTCATGGACTGCATCACCCCCAGGAGCCAGCTCACTTCCAAGCTTTTTAAGCTTGGAAACGGGTCGATTGCAAGAGACACCGTCTGTGAGTCAGCCAGCAGCACTATCTCTGTCACGGGAGGCTTCATGCAGAGTAGCCAACTCTCTGACCAGGCCTTTGTGCTAAAACTCCTCAAGATTTGCCAGGCCATTTGAACTAGGTTGTTTGTACCAGCATTTGCGACACTATAAGACCTTGCCGGGGTGGCCCAGCATCCTGTAAAAGGCTGGTTGCTAAAGGAAAAGCAGTATTGTGTGACCTCACAACCACTGAATGTTTAGCAAGCTCCTACTCCTTTGCATTCTAGATGTGACATGGTGGCTCCAGATGCTCCATGACACTCTCGTCTTGAGGGTGCAAGCTTTGATAGCAACGGCAGCACAGGAGCCTTGAGCACAGTCCAAAACAAGCAGGTTAGTTACAATGCATGAAAAACATCATTTAATAATGAAAATTTGATTAAGAGAGAAAGATAATAAGTAAGCCAGTCTACAAAAAAAGCTTCCAATATGTTTTAAATATGAATCCCTGAAAGGCAGTATTCACACAGTATGAAGAGCTAGCGAGTGCAAGAGGAAGCTGCTGATCACTGCACCCCTCTTGAGAAAGGCTTCGTAACTGCTTTTCACAGTAAAGTGTACTCTGAGACCTTTTGTGGGACAAAATGAGGCTTTTCTTGGATAAACCTGCCCAGTGTTTTCTCCTTCTTCCAAGCAGCAGAGTTCATGTATAGTCTGAGATGGTCACTGAACGCTGACAACGGCAGATTTTTCTCCCAGCCATTACAATGAGAACCTGTTGCTTCTCATTCTGTACAATGTGATGTTACTGGAGATGTAACTCCACTTCCCAAACAACACAGTAATAGAAGTAGCTACTACTTCAAATTATAGGAATTTGTACCTTCAAATTACTATACTATGCTAACAAGCAAAACTTGCTTATATGCCCATGTACAAACACCTGCACTCAGGTACGCTGACAAGGGCCATCTATGCAGTGAAACAAAGGGGAATTGGGTGAAAAATTCAGCAAATTTCCATTTAATCATCAATTCATAAGCTTTACAAGAAAAGGTCTAACACAGGAGATGCAAAAGTGTTCCTGAAAGAATGATCAAAAGCAAAGACTATTTAAACACCTGCACAAAAGAATTCAGATCATCTCATAAAACGTAAGTCATAGAAGAAAGACAGTTCATTCCCTTATGTTACACACATAATACCCTTAAGCTAGAAGTAGAGATAAGAGGCATAAGTATTTGCTTTAATTGTAATTTCCTTTAAAATTAAAGCATGCACTGGCCAATAATCACTGAATAAATTTGACTATGCAAATCACAGCACAGTTTTAAACTATTCGGAACAGAATTGGTGAGGAAATAATATACGGCTCACTCCTGAAATTATTCTAAATGACTAGTGATTATGATTGCCATACTGCAAGACAAGCTCCTTTCATGTACATCACATTCAGCTCTGAAAATAGTTACCCAAATCATTTGTCACTTCTGAAAACTATTCATGGCTAATTTTTAATAAGCTAACTCATACTGCATTTATAGAATGACCTGCTCAGTTTTGACAGTTTCTTTACCTCATATAGCTTAATTACAGTCCATGGAAGTTATAGCTAATGCTACATGTTTTGTTTTAGGGGTCTTTACAAGTTTCTCACTTTCTCTGGGAAAAACAGTCAGCATCATGCACAGCAACACATTCGTACTGCAAAGGCTTGTTGCTTCACCCAGTCAGCTCCAGGCACCCGGTTTCTCCAGAGTTAGTTATAATGTAATGGAAAGAAAGCAAAAACCTGAGCAGACGATGGAGCAGGTAAAGCAAAGCAGTGAGATACCTCCGTTCTGCTATCCAAAGAGAGAGAATAAGAACTTCCATTCTGAGCTGTCCAACTGCCACAAGAAGCAGCTTTGCAGGAGTTTCAAGGAAGAGAAAAAGAACTTCAGGGAGGAAATCAGAGACTTTTGCAACACAAATAAGAACTTCCATGAAGAGGTCAAAGCCTTTCAGGAGAAGAAGAAAGCCAAAGCCTTGCGGAAGGAAATCAAAGCCTTCCGGGAGAAGAACAAAGTTTCCATGGAAGAGATCAAGAAATTTTTAGAGGAGAGCAAGAGCTTCCTGCAAAAGATCATGGACTTCCAGATGAAAACAAAAACTTCCCAGGAACAAGTCAGTAGCATTCAGAAAAAGCTTGAAGAATACCAGAAGAAAATGAAGGCTGCCGAGGAAGAGATTCAGGACCTTGAAGAAATGAATAAGGCCTGGCAGGAAGCAGTCAGGGATTTTCAGAAAAAGACTAAGGATATCCAAGAGAAGAATAAAGTCATGCGTGAGAAGAACAAAATCCTGCAGAAAAAGAATGAAGCTATGCAAGAAAAGAACAAGGCTTTCTGGAAGGACTACATAGCTTTCTGGAAAAAGGACAAGATCTTCTGGGAGGAAGATATGAACATCTCAAGGAACAAACTGATTCTGTGGAAAGAATCCATAGCTTTCAGGGAAAATGATCAGAACATTCAAGAGGAAAAAGGAGCACTGTGGGATGTGGTGGAAGCACTGTGGGATGAGAAGTTTTCCCTCTTTAAAAAGATGTATGTCCCTCCAGGACAGGAGAAACTACCTGAAAGTCGGGAGGACAATGGCCGCGGCGATTACAACCCAGCCACAGGCGCCGGGAATGGAGCTTCACAAGAAGTCGGCCAGATCTAAAGAAAAACTGCATTTTCTGCCAGGACCTACATGTCAGCACGCGCATGCAGAAACAGAGATGGGTCCTCTCATCCTAGAAGCTTAATAAAGCCCTGGTAGAGCTTAAGAAAAAACAGAACAAAAAGTTCAGGTTATTATTTTAGCTGTATATTTACTTTTAATATCTTTGATTTTTTTTCTTATTTGTTTCTCATTTCTCTTGGCTTGACTTGCAATTCTCTTCAAAATGTGTCAATAAGGAGAGTTCTTGTGGATTATACACAAACACCCACTGGGGCCTCTTTGACTGAAATGTTCCTGGTGTTCTCTGAGCCCATGCCAGGTGGTCCTGGAAGTCTACTATTTACTGTTACTCACAATTACATTTTTGTTATCTGCATTTAATCAGATCTCCATCATTTTAAATAGTTAACTGGAGAGTTTCTGAAGTTCAATTTAAAAATGAAACAAGATTATGTGGTAATTGATTCTTTTTTTGGAGCAATCATATTAAAAACAACAACAAAAAATCCCAGTCAAGTCATAGAATCCTGAATCATTATGGTTCGAAAAGACCGTCAAGATCGAGTCCAACCACAAGCCATGCCAGCTAAACCATTTCTTCCCCCAAAAAGTCACCTAAAAATAGACAGCATTTGCTGCTATTTGTGAACAGTGCTTTTATTGCTCAGTTAATTCAGTTGAGCAATACTAAGACAAATCCATCAGCTGTATAGGCAAAAGTTGCACCGAAGGTTTCCATTGTTTCATTGAGCTGATCCATTCAGAAGAGCAAAGTGATGTAGCTACCTGCCTGCGACGCCCCAAACACCAAACAGGACCTTATGCAGAGAGTGTGTGTATGAAGATAGAGACAGAGGGAGAGAGATGGAGCTGGGATGACTTGGCAGCATAAGGCTGGTAAGAAACTGATTTCTGGCTTTCAGCCCTATCTCTTTCTTTATATTTGCTTTGATTCTTTATATATCAACCCTACTTCTTTCTTTATACTTGCTGTGTAGAGAACACCATTAACGAGATAGCTGGTTCAACAGCATCAGTAGCAAATCAATAAAAGTCAGCTCACAATGCCCAATCCCCATCTGCTGCATAGCTAAATGACTGGAATATGCGAAAGGAATCAACTGATTTTAATCGATGAACATTCTGTGAACAGGAAAATGAGTTAATTTCAGAAGTACGATCACTCATACCTGTCACATCGCTGCAACATTACAATTCCCACAGCGTTGCCTATCCATGTCACTAAGTCAAAGAAATGCAAGTTCCTGAAGCTATTTTAACATATGTATGTCTCATAATCAAAACAAAATTCCAGTGGAAGCTGCCCAATACATGAAATAGGACTGTTAAGAGATGTTCACTCACCCACATGAATTTTCGGAAGAAGTCTAAAAATGACTTATTGCAGGGTAAGAACCATTATTGAAGAAATTGCCTGTTTCACATCTTTCTTGGTCATGAGGATACCATTAACGTGAAGAAAGAAAATCTTTCCCTCAAATATATTTAGCAGAGGATTTCTTATACTAGTCCTAAAATTTACTCTGACTGCACTGCTTAGTAAGGACACAGCTGTAACCTTCAGCTTAAGAACGTAGCTTTTGCAGAGTATCAGCCAAAACCAAGCAAAGAATTTCTTTATCTCTTTAGGATCTAAATTATTTACTTTGTGGGCATGAAGAATATAGTCCAAAGGAATGACACAGTGGAGGGCCTTTCGTTATTGCTGATCAGGAAGGACTGCAAATGCGACATGACTGAAGAAAATGCCTTGATACAGGGTTTATAAACTAGACAGGAACTAGAAGGAGATAGAGACAAGGCCAGATGTAAACAAGACTGCAGGAATTAGCCTATAGAGCAGTAAAAAGGAAAAAACAAAGACGCATAATAAATGATATACAAGATCTGACTTCTGGTTTGACAAGCAATCAGGGAAAAAAAGCCTAATTTTTTAGACATGTTGCCAGTCAAGCCGAGAACCGTGAACTTGTACGTGTGGGAGAGGAGCTGCGGGACGGGTGGGCTCACGTCTCTGTTGGGGAGCTGCCTTCTGGATGTTCCAGGCTGACACATTCTGTTGTGACTGGTCCTGTCAGGTTTTGTCACTCATATCATGTCTCATTGGCTCTTGAACTGTAATTAAATTTGACAGAGGAAAACAGACCAGTTGAGACTTAACATGCTGCGGCAGCTAATAGATATGCATATTTGTCAATAGCTTTGCTAAATAAACCTCACTGGGTAAAAGATTATTTAAAGAGTAAAGGCAAAAACATAACAAGCCCTGTAGCATGTAGAGAGACATGATAAGATTCTCTTCAATAGCTGGAAGGCCTGCAGAGAATCTCCATGACTTTACATACAAGGACACATGCTGTCTGGGTGCACACTATAAACCTTTCTTAAAGGCACTCTGAAAACTTATATTATTTGTTCCAACGGAAGAGGCAAAAGCAAGGAAGACTGGAGAGTCTCTGTCCCCTCACCTCTCGCAAGGCTACGTCCCTGATAACCAGAAGAGCCACCAGCTCTCTGCAAGGGCTTCCCTGTGACACCAACGGCTCTTTCCAGGAAAGAAAGGGATCTCTCCCGACCATGACTCGTGCACCAATACCGCACACCCAGGTTCAACTAATCCCCACCAAGGGGATAATCAGAGGACTTTGGACCACAGGAAATGTTCCTAGCATGAGCACACTGATGAAACTGTACTTGTGCCCACCCAAGTGCAGTGCTGCTCAGTCCAGATCCTTCTCCTGCCCCAGAATGAGCTAGAGCAGGACCCCACAGGCCCCTTCTGTGGGGCAGTAGGGTCAAGCGTGTTCTGCTAACATCCATCTCAGCTGGTTTGTAGGCTCAGCATCAGGTACATGGAAATCATGGTGCACTTAAATGGATTTTTAAACATAGTAACAATCAGATGTATTCTGACAGATGGGACACTGAGGAGTTACCAATAATGCCATTGTTAACCTCTGAATTTTCCTGAGAAAGATCTATGGAAACCATAGAATCACAGAATGGTTGGGGTTAGAAAGGACTTCTGGAGATCATCTAGTCCAACCCGCTTCTCAAGCAGGGTCATGTAGAGCAGACTGCCCAGAACCATGTCCAGATGGCTTTGGAATATCTCCAAGGAAAGAGACTCCACCACCTTCCCTGGGCAACCTATCGCAGTGCTCGGTCACCCTCCCAGTAAAGAAGCTTTTCATAGAATCACAGAATGCTTAAGGCTGGAAGGGACCTCTAGAGGTCATCTAGTCCAACACCCCTGCACACGCAGGGTCACCTAGAGCACGTGGCACAGGACTGCGTCCAGGCGGGTTTGGAAGATCTCCAGAGAAAGAGACTCCACAACCTCTCTGGGCAGCCTGTTCCAGTGCTCTGGCACCCTCACTGTTAAGAAATTCTCAACTTTTCTTCATATGCAGACAGAACCTCGTATGCTTCAACTTGTGCTTGTTGCTTCTCCTGTCTCTGGTGCCACAAAAGTAGGGAAGAGTGCAAACGCAAACATTGCCTCACACTGTGCAGTGAAATGAGGCACCACGATCATCCCACACTCAAGGGAAAACCACCCACCTGATCATGCCAGATAAGTAGCAGGGAAGCAGCAAGTTGGCTCAATTTCATAGCTTTGGTAGACATTGCTAATTTACTCCATCCCATAGCAAGTCTGTCTCCATGGCTGCCCAGGAAAGCCATGAGAAAACGGCACTTTTCTAAGTTTCCTCCATAATATTCCCTACTGAAGTAGAGCAGCAGTTAAATCTAGAGTATTATCTATTAGCTGTATCTTGGATTTTGAAAGCTCTTCTCAAAGGAAAGATATACTGACCACAGATGGCCCTGCAGTGAACTGTACATCAGCTAGATACAAAGGCATAAATTGAGTTCTTCCTTGTTCTCTCTAGCAACCGATTATGCAGACAAAATAAAGCTAATGTGTCTCCTCCAGTGAAACCATTCTACTGAAAGAACGGCCCTTTTCTGAGCTTCACGGGTTCATTCTTTCATCTTTTTCAACTCTTGACCTGAGTCAGTTTTATATGATCTTAACTGGAGCACAGAGCAGCTGGATGCAGTAGGCAACATGGGAGTTAAAGGGAAATCCTAAGAAGCTGTGTTTAGATTAAAAATACTGAAATTGGGGGGGAAATGTCAACTTGTTTGCTTGAAATTTAAATAGGATAACACAGGTGGATTCAAAGAACATCTTATGTCAGGTTATATCACGTCGTCATCATTAGCTTGGTTTTGAGGACAATCAGTACTTGGCAAATCCTGCTCCTGGAAGATGCTAACCATCCTCAGCTCTAAAAATAGCAGCTCTCCAAAGACGATGATTGGTCCCAGAAGCTATAAAAGGCAGAATCTCAAGTGACTGTGTCATAACAGTGTCATTTTATAGAGCTTAAACTCCACTGCATTATTAAATGAGTAAATAAGTTGTAAAATAATTAAAAATGAGCCACAGTGAAGTCTGCTATAAACATTTGTGCTTCAGTGCTAATTGCCTCTACTATAAAGGATACACGCCAGCTTGTCCTCCAGTGTAACTCTAGTGAATACATACAGTTGCACTAGGGATAAATTACACTTAATTCTCTTTGCATGGCCAAAACCAAATTGCATTGCTGCTGTCTGGTCTCCATCTTTGCCATCTTGAAGCAAAAAGGAACATCAATATAGCAGCTGTAGATGTGCTTCTATCAACATTACAAAACTCTTGGCAGACACTGTTCTAACCGAGCTATGCAGATACAGACTTCACAGCACTGAACTGCTCCTTTCAAGAGTACCAAATCTGTTGAGAAACAGGGATCTGACACATAGAAGATCTGTTTAAAATTTGCTATGGAGATGGATAAAGAAGCATTATGCCTTAACAGAGACTGAGCTCTTCCTACAGATGTTCTTCATACCTATTGATCAGTAAAGCTAAGCTGTAAACAACTCCCTTTGGTTATTTTCTGTTTGTTCACACTGAGGAGTTCAGCACAGGATCTGTAACACTCTGTCCATGGACAAGTGAATTTCAAAGGCCTCTGGCTTTTTTAATTCTCCTTTCTTTAATTTCTGTGTTTCTGGGATGTCCTTATTTCCTGACTCACTGTCCTTGATTTCCAATTGCCTTCTTTCTCTCCCTATCTCCATCCTCTTTCCATCTCGCCCACTTGCCCTGTCTTTTCCTCCTTATATCTGTTCCCTTACTTGTGCCTTTGGGCTTCGCGTGCCCCTTTGCAGACTCAGAGCCCATCCTGCTCATGTTGCTCTCTGATATCCTAGAAGGGGCAGGATCAAACTTCTCATCTGGGAGAAGAGGTTGAATCTCATTTCGTTTTTCACAATTCCACTTTTGTTTTTCCTCCAGCAATTCCATGACTGCAGTGTGCTTCTGTCACTAGGAAAAGAAAAGTCATTATGAAAAATCTAAGACTACAAATAAAAGCTGAAGAAGTCTTACTGATGAGGAAACTTTGTTGTTTTCATACAGGTATTTTCAAGCCGATATACCTCTTTATTTTGCTTTGCTCAGTTACAATGAGCTGAACATGGTTAGTTGTCAAAGACAGGAAACTATCTTGGGAAATGTCCGGGAGATCACCGAGAACAGTTCTGTAACTTTGGCACTTAAAGAAAAGGGGGCAAAGGAAACTTCAAAGAAAGAAAAGTTAAAATAACAACCACTAAAATAAATAAATAAAATAAATAAAATAAAAATAATAAATAAAATAATAAATAATAATAAAATAATAATAACTAGAGCTCTGCACCTTCCACTGGATGCAGATCAAGTCGGCTATGAGCTTTAGTTAGTTTTCGTGTCTCTCTTTTCTAATTAAAGATTGACAGATGTTCACTTTGCCAGTGGCACATCCTGTTTTGGGCTTTAAGCCAGGCAGGAAATGGCCCATTGACTCCCAGCTCCACAAATCCCATCACTTAATTGTAGCTGGAGTGATTTTAAATATTCACCAACTGCCTCTGCAGCAAGAGCAAATGATGGGTCCCTCACTCCCAAATATGCTCCTGGGCTTGGTTTGGCTTCATTTTAAATGGACAGCTATTTTTCCTGGCTTTCAGTGGGATTTTTTTTTCTTCTGCAGTCCTCATCAGCGAAACTAACTGAATAATTCATAGCAAGCTAATTTGTTGATTAGCTGGTAATTTTCCTGAAGTTTTCAAGTTTTGAAAGCCTCACCTGCATTCCTAGAGGAGGCGCTGGAAGCAATCTGCCTGCTTGGGCGAAGGAGCCTCAACTCTGCACATCCGCGGCAGCGGCGCCCACACTCGGAGCGCCGTCTCCTGCTCCAAGGGAGAACCCCGACATCCGACAACCTGCCCTTACCCAGTCCCAGTGCATTCAGTTACGTGACGAAAATGATGGGTTGATGCCATTTCCTTCATCACTTCAGTCTCCAACTTGCTTCGGTGATCAGATATTCTCCCTACATGGTACTGCCATGGGAGGAGGGAGAACCACTGTGGAATTAAACTGGCTTCATTTCAAATCCAAGCAATATGGCGAATAGGGCAACAAGAGAGGAAAGCCACAGCTACAGCTCCACGTGCCTCCCGGACTGCAGCTTCTGCAGCACTAACCAAACCAGCTCATCAAATTCAGTATCACCTCATCTTTATCATTATCTCCGCGTCCCTTTGCCACTGGCAAAGGACTGCCTCCTCAGAGGACATTGATGGTGATTAAATCTAATTTCAGATGCTTTGCCGCGAATTTAAAGCTGCCCTTCTATACTGTTCCATTAAAGAGCAAAAACAAAACAAGGCTTTCTGTCTGGCATGTAATAAAATGCATCATGTTCACTGAAACAACATTTTTTCGATTTGTTTAACTTGATCAAAAGATGTCAAAGTTGTATTTCAGTCAAACTCAGTTTTAACAGTCACATTTATATCAGCTTATAACAGAGCAGAGAGCTATAATGTACACATAATAAAATCACATCATTTGAAATTCTTCCATAAAAAAGAGGTGCAAACGTATAGTCGGGCAATGTTACAGTGACAGGAGGAATACATTTGACTTAATCAAACACTCTAGATGGGCTAATATTCCCTACCATTAGGACGTAATCCAGACTTGTTCCCTCTTGCTCAAAAGACAAAGTCAAGAGGACTGGAGCTGTGTAAGGGTTCCTCCACTCCCAGCAAAGGACTTTTTCACCTCACCTTCATGCCATCATTGCAACGTTAAACGAGTCATGGCAAAGAGCTCAGCTCAACACTCCCACCTCAGGGAGAACTTCAGCAACCACTGGCCATATTGACCAAACCATACAGATGAGTTTGTCTAAAAACATTTAGTTTAATCACTAAAATCAGGAATGTTTGTTACTGTTCTCCTTTCACTGCCTATATACATGTGTACCATGATAGAATTCTTTTGTTTTTTCTCTTTTTTGGGTGGGGACAGGACAACAATTCCCATCATAAGCGAATATGGGCAAGACACTTTCCCTGAGAGGAAGGCTCACAGTCAGCAAAAGTAAACAAAGTTGAAGCAAATGAGCAGTTTTTAGTATCACTTGAGTCTGTTGCAAACACAATAGTTTTGTCTATGGGCAACAATTTTTCTGTAAAGTGCAGGCTTAAATATTCTCAATTACTCCTCTGATATAAGCACATTTTATTTATTGGTACATGCTTCTTCCTGCAAATCTTCTGCAGGACACCAGACCAAACGTATTTCTGCCATCACTCTTGTGACTTCAACAAGAGGCTAAACGAGTCCATTGCCATGTGCTTGCCAAACCACTTACACTTGTTTGCTAAGGTACACAGTGACTTACTGCATCTCAAGAGAACATTACCACTCATTACTTCATGCATCAGATTATAGCTAAATTATTGTTCTCATAGTGCGAGTCTCATGTATTATTCAAATTATAACCAGAGCATTAATTCTGCCACTCAGCCAAGATTACAGCTAAAAATAGGTAGTACATGTCCTACTTCAGGATGTGCTTAATATTACTACCAACAGCACCTCAGGTTTCACATGTGCTCAGGCTTCACACTTTTGACCTTCAAGAGAAGTTGAAGAGTGTAAGCTAGTGATGGTGACACGAATAAAGGAAAGCCCATAGCTGCTGGCTGTGGTGGCCAGCTAGCACGTGCAAGTTGGTATAATGAATAATAGAACATATAGACAAGAAAAAGGATATTCTACATGCAGGTCAAAATTAGAATGATGAATTTCAAACCTTTCCAGATTCACACTAGGGATTTCCATTTGAACTTCGGTGTCCATCCTTAGGAATTTCATCTTGAAAAAAGGCCTAGTTTGGATACTGTGAGTATCCACAGAAAGGGCTAAGGAATATTAGCCTTTCTCCCCCTCAGTTACAATCAACTATGTGACAAATATTCCCCTGTCAGTAACATATCCATCCTTTGACCCTTCTCACTCGCTTTCTCCCGTTCTCCTCACCCAGATCAGCACTGAATACTTAGGAGTTGGTGAAATTCCATCCTCCAATAATGGGAAGACTTTTATGAGAGATAAGATCCTGTCTGATTTCTACTCTTCATGATGGCACAGTTCCTCTATACCTTTTACCACCTACATCAAGAATGCTGCTAAAGCCTCTGTAGCATTCCCAGGTCATCCAGTACAAAGTTCATTTTCTTGTCATTCCTGTTCCTGCTTAATTTCTGAACCACAATGTCATCTAAATCAAGGTAAGAACAGAAAGAAATAGGAAAGATATAAGAATGGATATTATTCCCAACAGTTTACTTTGGAAGTAAGGAACACATTTTCATAAATCAATACTTTTTCTACTATCACCAACAACAAAAAACAGCCCAGGTTTTGGCAGACATGCAATAGCATTCTAATATAGCACACATATTAAAAGATAATATAGTTATTTGTCCAAAACGAACATGTAGTTCATTTTACTCCCTGCTGAAAGTCTCCTCACATAAGCTTGCTCCAGTTATTTTCCTTTGTATCCTCCTTCCTCAGGATTTTGAAAGTTGAGGGGCTAGGAAGAATGAGGACTAGTCCAGGACCCTTCGAACGGCTCCAGCTCAGATCAAAGACAAAGAGTAAAAACATTTGCTATTGAATTTTCACCTTTACAGGCCTCTTCTGCATATTTGATTTGCCATCTAACACAGCACTCCCTGCATTTTTATTATGAAACTCAGGGTGTTATCTGTGACAACTGCACTATTTAAAGTGATGATTAGATAACAGAGAAATTTCTACAAGGCAGAAGTAGTCTATATCATATCTGTGTTGAACTCCGTGTGTTTATTTCAATATAAAGCTCTGTTAATTGAGACTTTTCTGTAATCATATTTAAGATATCGGGACTCTCAGGCTATGTATCCAAACGTATTCTTTCTGGAATATTGTATCATATTTCTAGTCAGCAAAGAGTTTCTGCTGGCCATTACATCTCAGGTGGTACCTTGGACATTTTGTGATGAATAAATGAAGGAGGTCCCATCCTGAACCAGGAGTTATTTACTCCCAAGAGTAAATCCATTCTTGCTTGTCACAAACAGCAAGGCAGGTGGTTATACTATTGTTACTGTGACACACAACAATTGTGTCAGAGTTCACAACAGAAAAACCTCTTCAAAATTTCATGGCACCCTCGGGGCAGCCTTTGTTTCCCGTTCGGCTCTCGTCTTCCTAAAATCTTGTTCCACCTCTAGTGGTTTTCTTTAGCTTACAGAAACACATAGCAGAGAACAAGCCTAGTTAAAATTGGTGTTTATTGAATAACAGCACTGATTCTCTAGCTCTTGACAAGTAATAGCTGCAGCAGGAGCACTGAAAGCCATGGGCATCATTTCTCTCTGCGTACAAAGCCTCATGCACCAGGTCTTGATGCAGTCTGTGCAGTTATGCATCTTGCCCAAAAATGCTGAGACAGGCTCATGTGCACAGAGACTTATCTGGGCTCCGCAGATGAAGGCAAACCTTAACTACAGCCATAAAAGTTACTTAGGGGGAAAACAAAAATCAAAAAAGGGGAAAACACCAGTGACCAAAGCCAAAGAAAAGCAACATGATCCCCAAGCAATGCTCTTCCTGGCCAACCTCTGCAGGGCAGCACGTGGTTGACCCACAGCATTTCCCCCGTAGTAGCTCTGCGGTTGTCCTCAAAACCCAACCAGCTTTCTTCTGGGTTGTCCCTGCTGCCACAAGCACCAGCTGGGCCACCCTTTGACCTGGGCTGCTGGTGCGGGCTGCTTGTTTGCTCAGCTTCGCACACGTCTCTTCCTGGGTAGCGTAAACCCAATCCACCACCAAGAGTTAGGAAACGGCAGGGAAAGGGTGGGTTTATATCCTGGGGATTTGCTGAATGCACTTAGGCAAGTGTTCAACCTTTATAATGAAGATGGCAGTAGGAGTCTTCCTCTAGGCCTTTTTAGAACTTTCTCCAAAAGTGCTCACTGGCAGGCAAAAAACAAAACAATTTCTTTCTAATACAATTTGATTGTTCTTCAACAGACTTAACTCATCCCAAGGGGGGTTGAATGGAAGGATTTATTTTTTAGGGTTTTTTTGCTTGTTTGTTTTGAAGTTTTTTTTTTTAGTATCTCCTGGCAAAATCAAGTTTTTTTCTGAACAACACAAAGGTTCTTTAGAAACAGTTCCCTTAAGTGAAATAAGAAAGCTAAGCCTCTTCTATTTTCTACACAGAAATAACTTTAAGAAAAAAAAAAGAACTGGATGGTTTGGACTCTCATACACAGTACCAGAGGAATTGCAATCTGGCACAGCTCCACTGGAACCAGGTAACTTGCCTACTGCACTCTCTGGAGCAAATCAACAGCCGTCACTGATTCCAGCGGATCTATGCTGACAAATTCATCTCAGACAGTGTCACAGGAGCAGAAAAAGAAGAATTAATACTCATCAGTGCTCTGGAATCTCCAGAGTCTAGAACTGGTCACTGTCACCAGCCTGCCCTTAGCAAAACCATTTTTCTTGCTTCTGTAGAGTTATAAATGAAAGAGTGGAAGTTTTTATTAAATGCCTTGTACATTAATTTAAATGTTTCGCCACCTAAACAGATTGAAGTGTCAGCCAGAACTTAACGAGTCGAAGCTGTTCTCTCACCAGCGAGACGCACAGGAGCATCTCGTAGCATTTTCCCTTTATCAAGGCAGACAAGCAAGCTAAGCAATAAACACATTAGAAATTAATTGTGGAATTCATCATGTAGGGCCTCCAAAACAACATCTCGCACAAATAAGGATACAGCACTTCCTAGACCTTTAAATGACAACTGATAAAACCCTGGCTGCTGGGGGGTGGAAAGGGTTTCTTTGTCACTGTAAAGCTTTGCTTTCTTCCCCTGTCCTGCAACATACGTTACTGGCATCATTTTGCAAAACTCCATTACACTTCTTGGCAGTTCTGAGATGTGGCCAGGGAAAAAGCACTCAGAATGTCTGAAATAAAGAGGCACTTCGCAGCCCATCTCTTCAAGCGCTCCGAGGAGGCGCTGCGAGGAGCCGCGGGGCAGACCCTCCCGCAGAACTTGTAGCCCAAGCAGCCTCAGAGACCACCACGCTTCCAAACACGCGGGTGGGATTCGCATCCCTAACTTCAACCTTTCCCCCCCACCCCGTTGTCTACAGACCTCCTTTACATCCAGCTGAAGGAAGCAAGCATCTTGGCATCATTTATTACCCGATCCGCTTCCAGTGCTACCAAAGGACGCGACTAGCACTTGAGAAAGGGCTTTTTTTCCCCCCGTTTACAAAGGGAATCCAGTCTACAGAAAATTAGCTTAGACAAGTCCTCTCCCAGCAGACTCACAGCACAAGATCCATGAGGGAACGCACAGTCAACTTGTGAATTACTCCATGTTTATTTTTTACAGGCAGGAGGAAATTATATCATTGCCAGGACAGCAAGTTAGTATGGGCAGTCGTTATGTAGATTGATAGTTAGCTGTTTTAAATATATACCATAATTCCTTATTTATATTTTTCTACATAAATATTTTTAGTCCCTTAGTAGTACCATGAAATTTCACATTTACAGTAGGAAGAGACAATTTTACGGCTGAAAACCTGACCATCCACACCCAGCAGAATTATGGAAGTACCTAATTGCCAGTATAGCTCAGCTCAAAGAGAGTTGCAAGGCCATGAGCTGAGAGCTACAAGATACAACATTTATTTCCACTAATATTTTAGCTCTAATTATGCTTTAAATGACACAGTGTTTTGAAGGATAACCATGGCTAGCATAAGTTATTTTCAGAGTTATGTTGTGAGTGCGTATTAGAAGATATTCTCTATGGTGAAGATCAACTCCAAGGGAATTAATAAATCCTATATCACCTTGCCATAACTATATAAATTTTTGCAACCCAAGAGATAAATCTTCTCTCTGTTGCTCTATGAATTTTGCAGGACATAAATCCCTAGGACACAAATAAATGCACTTCAGAAGAGAATGAACTAATTAAGGAACTAATTACAAAATTCTGCATTCAGGGAAGAGGCTCCAAAACTGCTCTGTACTGCAGCTTGAGTGTTTCTTCAGTGAAAGCAGAAGTACAAGAGAGCAAAGGCCCGAATTCAAGTCACTGCATGAGTGGTGGTTTGCTCAGCCCTGCAGCAACCACCCTTCTGTCCACCCGACCCAAGCAGAGGTAACCAGGCCCAGAGGCTGCAGCTCTTTCTCCAAGACCGTATTTTTCCAATTCTGCTGCAGCAAAGCTCTGTACTCACAGTGACACAGTATCTCCTATATTACCACTGCCACATAGGAAGGTAAAAATGTTAATAGTATCCATAAGTCCTGATTTTTATCATTCACTAGATACCAGATTTACAGGACCAAAACCAGGAGACACTGAATAATATCCTGCTCAAAGTCTGTTCATATTCAATTCTGCCTGTAACTTCCACGATATATATTACAGAATTTATCACATCGTTAAATTCGCACCCCTATTTTTATAGGTAGTTCCAGTAACATTTTAAAAGATTTGTCAGTAGTATGGTAAATTATTGAAAACTGTTAGTGTTTTATGGCTTTTGATAGAGTATTTATCAATGCAGTGATTTACCACTTCAAGCTTTATAAAAAGAACATGTGGAACAGCCAAAGTCCCTCGATACTAATGTTCATTAGTGCGAAACTGAGCCACAGTTTAATCTGGACAGCGCTGACTAGCTGGGATTTGAGAATGTGTAGGGCACATAAAACCCAGGATCAATCTTGTAAAGTGAAAGTACATAAAGATTGCTGTACTGTGTTTATCCCCAACTTAGAAATCCCCATAAATTTCTCCCATTTTCCATAGTTTTAGCGTTGCTCACCGGCAGAGCTGTAAGGTAAGAGCGGGCACTTCTGTAATCTAGTGCTCATCTGAGATTCAGACTTGCTTGCATTCCAGGTTTAGGTGCTCCAAAACATGTTAGGGCAGTCAATCTGGGAGGTCTTTGCCAAGAAAAAGTTCATGGAAATCAGGATCTTCCTCATAGACACCCAGGTACACAACCATCTTTACCAGCTACTGCTCTCAAGGTCACCCACGTGTCAGTTATGTTGAGACTTAAGTCCAGATTTAATTTGGATAATATTGCATATGTGGGACCTGAGAATAAAAAGCAGGTTATTACTGCAGCAGTATTTGCTGGTGCATTTACTTACTGCATTATACCAGGCAAGCTACCTAACTGTAGAGCTTGGAGCAGAAAGTAACTACTGCAAATAGTCTAAATACTTAGGTGAAAAAGAGGAGCTTACAGTGGTAGCTCTAAGAGCTCCATTATCCACACTATACATTTTATTCAGCAACTTGAAAGTTTCTTTTTCCCCATTCCTTCCCTATTATTGCAAGTAAGCAAAACAACAAAAAAGTATCACGTATATTATAGCTAATAGGCTTCTGCATATTAGAGCTGACCTATATTAGGCACAGTGCTGCTTCATGTGCAAGTAGCATTCAGCAGATGCCTTGCTGTAGAGACTGTGACTTATAAGAACATACAGCTTCCCTAAAAATACAGTCTGCAGAGAGCAATAAAATTTATACAGACTTTAACAACTAATATTTGGGATGCTCTCATTCCCAGGGAAAAGTGGAGGTTTGCCTCACCACCGCAGCACACACAAACAACACACGATTCTTTCCAAATCTTGGTCAAAACTGCAAAATTATCCACATACTGCAGGCTGCAAGAGAGGCATCCCAAGTGAACTGTCCACATTCTTAAAATTACATGCACATATAAATATCCTATTAGATGAAGTCTCTCATGACAAAACAGAAAGTGGAGCGTGTGAAGAACAGGGACTGGTTTTGAGGTAGTCACGGACAGCGGCTCAGATCAGGCACCCTGGTCAAGAGGCAAGTGGCAAATTGGCTGATGGGCTGTGGAGGGTTTTACAACCTGCTGCGGCTCTTAAACGCTGGGCCAAAAAGATTCCATCTGCCAGGAGCGAGTTTGTGCCCTGCACTTTAACTCTCTCAGGAGCGTAATGAACGATTGCGTTTACTTAAGGCTCATTTCTTTAAAATTTTTTCCTTAGCCAACATGGCAAGCAAGAATCATCTCTTTTTCCACATTAAATTCTTTGGATAGTGGTTAAAATCACAAGAGAGCTGTATTCTGCACCTAAAAAGGGGTTGAAAACAGGAGGAAAGGGAAAAAAACAAACAAACAAACAAACAAAAACAGCAGATAATCTTGTGGAGTTTTAGTGTTTCTGTATCTTCTCGGCGCAATCTCTATTTGCACTCTGTGGTCTGCCAGGGAGAGCTGCTTCCCCAAAGAGTCATTCCTGCCCGTTATTGTGGAGAAAACACTGAAATATCTGTGAGGGCTGCCAGGTAAACCCTGGGGAAAGGCAGCACAGGACTGGGCTGCAGCCCAGGCCGCAGGAGCAGGAACCAAGTCCTGACCTCCATCACCTCCCTCCAGTGTTGGGAAACTGCTCATCGTGGAAGTGCCTGTTTTGCAGTGCTAAAATAACTGTTCCTCTTATACTGCTGTAGGTCTAGAATCATTTAATTTGTACAAAAGGAGTTCATTGGGGGATTTTAGCCGAGGGCAGGCGCATGCATGTATTCGCCCTGGCACTCACACAGGCCCACGAAGAGGGCAGAGAAAAACATCCAATAATGAGTGAAGTCAAAGGCAGGTCACCAGAACAGTTAAATTACAAGGGAAAACACAGCAATTAGTAGATACAAAAAAAGACAGTGAGATTAAGGAAAGCAGATAAGTGATGAAACACGTTAAGTGAATAACTACAGCCTGCCCCTAGTTCTCTGGTAATTAATCGATATCCTCCAGGAGGAACCCAGACCCTGTCCTCACATCCCAGTTGCTGCGACCAACACGATGCCGCCCGGGCGCTGAGCCTCACTGCGGGTACCTGGGCCCCATGTTTCTCTTGTGAAGACAAATGGGAACGATGTTGATGCTGCAATTACCAAGTAAAATCAATAAGAAAAAAGCCTTGAGCACTGGCCTACTTCAGCCCAAGTGTAGGAACAGTGCAGAGGCTTAAGATGATATTCAAAAAGAAAGCTGGAAATGCTCAAGAATTGAACCCCCTCTTGCTTTTCCAGCTTCCAGAAAAATTTGACAGCTTTTGCCTTCTTTGAAAGAGTCATGGATCTTCTGTAACTATTGTCCATCGAATGGTAGCTGGCAATGCCATGGCTTTGCATGATAAAATTACGAAATCTTTAATTCAGATAAATTTCTACCCAAAAGTTTACCAGGGAGTTAAATCTGTAATAGAGAGAGCAAATGCTTAATAGCAGTACCATCTCATTTCATAGATAGAATAGATAGATTGTAGAGATATACAGACCCGAGTCATCACGACCCTCTTAATGCTAAATAAAAGAAATATAAAACCAAGGGCCAAATTAAGATCATCTATATTTATCATTTTTATTCCATTTCCAGGTTAGAAACCAGGACGCTACAGTCCTGACAGATCTTACTACAGGAAGTAAAATCAAAGTCTGATACTACAAAAAGGCCATATGTTTAAAATATATAATAAAACCCAAAGAAATCACCACACTTTCTATAGGGTATGAGTGTTGATTTTTTTGTCTATGCTACTGCTCTCAGGGTAAATTAGAAAATCCTGCTTTGACAAAACAGCATATTCACTTTTTTCTACTATAAGAATTCCTAAAAAGAAGGATCACGCAATCAGCTTTATCATTTTCTCCACTGCTTCTGAAAACACCTGCCATCAGCAATTCCGTCAAAATCAGAATTTTTTAGCAGCTCCTTTCAGATTGAATGATTCAATTCATGTGTTACAAAGCCTCGAAGTATTGCACATCAGGAAGAGCAATTGAAAGGCACAACACAAATGTCTGTGCAGCCAGCCCTTCCCAGCTGCAGCAGCAGCTCTGCTCCTCAATAACTCGGACCACGGAGACTGACTCCATCATGCACTACCTCCTACAGCCCTCGGCTCCGCACAAGGGCGGTAGCAGGAATCTTTTTTTTTTTTTCCAGATTATGCCAAAAACAGTAGAAACTATTAGTCTAAATCCTGAATTATTCTCATTTCTCAACATTTGTCCACACTGCTTTTTGACATAAATTCAAGGTGCATGAATTATCTGAATTCTTTAGCTAAATCCAACACTCACAGAAAGGGAGCAAGACTAGTACAGAAATAGAATTCTAGTCAAATTTCCAACGTGGATGTTCAGTTTTTATTCCACGATCCATTTCACTCAGGTGGTCAGTTCTTTATTGCAGTATCTTGACCCCCAACCTCTTCTGATCTCCTGCTTAGTCATGGGCCACAGCTAAGGCCATGGTACACCTACCTGCCTTAAGCTTGCAGCCCCTTCTGTTATTTATGTGCAGATACAATACCTGGAAACATGGAGTTCTCAGAAAAGTATCCAGACGCTGGCTTCATACTTTTTAATTAAATTACAGAGAGAACTCAGCCAACAAAAATGCTGTCTGGCCCACGTATAGAATTCTTCAGCTGGATATTGGCAGGTTTCTTCTGCTGTCTTCATTTCAGGGCAAAAGGCTAAATTGGCATTTACCATTATTCATCTTTTATAGAGAAATCTTTAAAATAAATAAAAGATTAGGTAATTTAAATTCCCTTGAAGTGAATGTCTAGGACCAGCAAAAGACCATGGCAACATTTAAGCAATGCTTTTTTAACTTTTAAATTAAAAGCATTTAACAGAGTGAAAAAAAATGTTTTCTGTTCACTTTCTAAACAGGGAAAGTTCTTCCCCTTCATATTTAACATCTCAAGGAGAGGTTAAAATTATTTAATAATGAGCTCACCTGTACAAATCCCAACACAGTGTACGCAGGTTAAGATAGTGATAATACCTCATGGTGGTTATTGCTGCCACCAAGCACTCAGTGTGCTGCTCTGTGCTCTAAGCTGATTCTGAGGTGTAGATTGAATCCTTCATTGAGAATCGATTCCACTCTAGCCTGGAATAAAAGACAGATGTTTCACTTTGTGCTTTTGCTGAAGCCATCTCGGGTTATTATTTGAAAGTGTGACTGAAGAAGAGACTGTCCCTCTATAAACTGTTGTTCTTGGAAGCGTCCAAGAAGTATTGTCACTCCATGACTCTCTTACATCCCAGAGACATACTTCTTGGGTAACTAGAAGAAAGGAATGAATACTCATTTGCAAATAGAAACAAGACCAAGATTGCTCCAGAGTGCAGTCTCTGCACCACCACAGAGAGGTCTCTGTGCCTTTGTTGTTACAGAGACATGCAGAACTTGTTTGTGCAAGAAACAGCTGTGGCAGGAAAGAGAACAGAACCCTCCACATCCTCCTATCCTCTTTTACTCTATCCTAGTTTCATTTGGTTTACTAGTGGTGCAAACAATGCTATTTTTTAAGAAATAACTTACTTGTTGAGAACGAATGCATTCCAATGACTAATAGAATGTTGCTTGTTTGTCTTTGGAGGGGCCTCCCATTCTCTTTTTATCTCTTTGCACTTACTTGCCTTGTCTCTGCAGATGTGAAGCCGCTCTTCCTTGAGGAAGCACTGCCTGTATCTGTAAGATTTAAACAACACTCCACAGATGCTGGTATTTTCGCAGTTTCTGAGCACACGCTTTCCTTGCCTCGCTCAAGTTATCAACAAAGCTGATGCAATGAGGTGATGACTTTCACAGTAATAATTTGTGCTTGTGAGAAATTGGGATCATGCAGTACTTTGTGGATTTTATTTGATAAGGTTCCCTTTCTAAAGAATAAAGGCTCCTGTAAGACTGGAGCTGACAAGGCTGCTGCAAAGGGAAGCTTAAGAGACTGACTCTTACAAGATCACAGCTTTGCAACATTGAAAGATGCAATACCTGAGCAGTGTGCTGCCGCCTGCACTGCAGTCTGAGAGCAGAGTGGACAGGAAAAGAGAAAAATAAAACAGATATCTTCTGTTCTTGTGGCAAAGGCATCTGCTGATGTAACCCCCTGTTCTGTGTATTACATGCAAAGCATTAAGCACTTTAGACAGAGGTGTTTAAATATCACCATTTCCCAGAGCAACAGCTTCTGAGAAAGCAAAAAGAATTTCACATAAGAGCAAACACAGCTGTATGCATTTCTTCAGGGTGCTAAAACAGAGCACAGTAAAGAAAAGCACATCAGCAGGTGCTCTCAGTCACTCTTTTCATCCCTTTTGGGTGACAACATTTAAATCACTTAAAGAAATAGAAGTAGCAGAGGGGATGCAGGTTCATTCCTCTGCTCTGATGAAGGGCAGCAGAGCAGTGAGTTCCGCCACCAACCCAAACCGTGTGCTCATCCCTCAGCCCCTACCTCAGTTTGCACCTGGGCTACTTAGCAGCGCCCCATTCCTTGCAGAAAAGTCATACGTGTGCTGAGGGAAGGGGGAAAAAAGAGAGAATGAGCCTTAGTTTCAAATGTCCGATCACAGAACAGTTCAGAAACACAGGAATGTGAGGCAGGTTGAACGCAATGGCCTTGGGGCACATACGGAGACAATCATCTTCAAACCGGGCTGCATTAGCAAAGATGCAGGCAGCAGATGAAGGGAGGTAATGCGATTATTTCCCTCCACGTGGCACTTGGGCAGCTGCATCTACAAAACTGTATCCCATTTTGGATCCTCTAGTATGAGAGTCATGGACAAGCTGGACAGAGTCCAGTGAAAAGCCACAAAGCCCTGAGCAATTTGATCCAACTTGAAGCTGGTTCTGCTTAGAGCAGAAGCTCATGCTGGAGGTGCCTCCAACCTCAAATACTGCATGGTTCTGTGACTAATGCTTCGTTTGTCTGCTTCCCAGAATAACAACATATCTGTAAAATAATTCACACTTTTTATATCAGGCAGGAAAGAGAGGCTTCTTCTCAAATAAATACAGATGTCTAACCACCTCCTTAATCCTCCCGCAAAGTCAATTGAGAGCAATAAAAACTTTAGGATATAATTTTTGCAAACTATCTAGATGTCCAGTTCTGTATAGTTTGAATCACATGGCATTTTGCCTTAAAGAGTGAAGAAATTGCAGAAAACAAAGGTGCTTTTGTTCCTCCAGTCCCTTCCCCAACCATCTGCAAGAGTGACTTAGGGAATCTGATTTCCCTGTTCCAGGAAACGTGTTTTTTTGTACAAAGGTGAAATTCATCAACAATAGCAACGTGCATGAGATTCACAAGCAAGAGAAAAGATTTCTCTGCTTACCATGTGAGCCTCCAATCAGTAAAAGCAGATATTATCATGCCAGTGTTAATGCAGTGGAAAATTAAATGGAGCTGGGGCACGCCAAATTTACAGAGCACTTCACTGTGACTTCAAAGTACTTCATTACTGCAATGTTCTCATCCTGCTCAGAAAAGTGCTGCAAGTATTGCCCCCGTCTAGCCGACGACTGCACAGAAAGGCAAGGCCTGGCTAACAAGTGCTGCTGTAGGAACATTTGACCCTGGCTGAATGTGTTATTTCTATCTGTGACACTAACAAAAACAAATCAAAGTGTGATTACAAGCCAGTGAGCACACTCCAAGCAGCACATCCTACACAGTAGCTCTGCTGCCCTCTCCATTCAAAAGGTTAGATGTTTTCTGCCACCTCCTGTAAATGACAGGTAAAAAGGAAACTTCCACTTATTAACCTACGCCAACAAGAGCTGTTCACCAGAAGACTTCCTGGAGCTCCTTATGGCCCTACAGCGTTGCTGCTCTGTCTGGGATAATTCCACATACTAACTGGAGGTTCAGAGTTCCCAAGCTCTTTGGTAGGAAAATGTGGCAAAAAAGTAACTTTTGTTTTTTCTATGTATTAATGTCTTATGAACTCAAGTTTATGACAAATGCTAAAATGTAGATGCTAGATTTATGACAAATCTAAAACCAACTAAGTCTTAAGTTGCAGTAGCTCAAAATTCAGTCCCTTACCTGAAACTTCTGTTTCCTAAAGCATTTTGAAGCAATTGGACTTTTGCTGAATGTTTTTCCATCAATTGGAATATTCAATGAGTTTTGCTACTTCTCAAGCTGTAGTTTATTAGCAGCTTTGGTTTCTTCCTGAGATCTCTTCTCTTCTGAGGGAGAAACCTAGAGAAATACATTGCCACTTCTCACAGCACATGGACAAGATGATTTCTCAGGACTGTTTAGATTTACAGTCCTCTTAAAAGGGTTAATCCTCTGCCATTACATAGCCAGAGACTCTTGGGGATCTTGAATTTAAAAAGTGGCTTTTTTGGTATCTCTGTGATCACTCCTGCTACTGACTATTCTCCATCTTCCCCAGGAGTCCTTTCCACTCTAAAGCGCCTGGAATAACAATCAGGACAATTCTGCCATTACTCTTAAAAAAATGAAAATAGTCTCATATATAGCCCTCGCTGAGGGCTTGAGACACCTGACTGAAAACTTATATAGCTAGTTTAGGGTTCTAAAAGCAGATCCAAGAGCCTACACTGGCATCTTCCCCTTATTCTATTATGTTATACAATCAAACCCAATCTGATGTAATTAACTATGATACGAATCCATAATTAATTTGTTGTCTTCTACAGAACTCCTTGAGCAAAGAACAGTTTTGAGACAGAATTAAACCTTGTCTCTCCTATATTTTCTAAAAACACATGTGGAACTTGCTCCTCCTGCCCTGGAAGAGCTGCTGGCTTCACGCAATCTCATTTGATCCCATCCTGCAATGGGTCGTTTCCTCATCAGTTGCAACATTACTGTTCTATCATGTTATCAGCCTCTATATTGCCTGAGAAGCCGTTGAAGTCACAGCTTGTGTAATTAGCTGGTCAAGAGCAAGATATCACCCACCGAGGAATAATACATTTTCCAAAACAATTTTAGCTGTAAATACTTCGGAGCTCTGGTAGTCCCTTTGAATTTCTTTAGTTAAAGTAAAGGTCTCAAGGTACTGAGCACCACACTAATATATCTGTAATTATTCAAAGCCAAACACTGACTTTCATAAATATCTTTGAGCAGAAGTCACTTAGAATTCTGGTATATTGGATTATTAGTGCGTGGATAGACCAACCTTTTCCAAAGCAATGCTCTAGTTCCACTGGATATTTTGCAAACCTTATATTTTTCTTTCCAATCTAAATTTAATACCTTCTGGGATTAAATTTCTCTCACCATTTCTAAGCCTCCTATCTCCATCACTGACTGGTTGCTTCAGCAGTACCATTACCCTGACGTGAATCATTTATCAGCACCACAGGCTGCTCCGGACCGCGTGCAGTAATCAGCTCTCCTTCTCCAAGAGTACTGTCAGCTGTTTGAGATGACTAGATTTTCAAATCAAGAGAGTTTTAAGAAGTCAGAGTCTGGATGTTCCCAGATTACCCCGCAATGCCAAGCCTCCCTGTCACGCTTCGGGAAGCTTTGCAGCTGCAGGACTCTCGCCCATTGCTCACAGGCAGCCGTGTCTCTCCACGTTACCATCCTGTGCAAATCCTCCTCGCACACAACTCATGTTCCAGTACCCAGGAACAAGCCCCTCTCACCAGAGGCTTGCCAAGGCCATCACTGCTGAGTTCATAAGGATTTTGAGTGCAGCTGGCATTTCACTGCGACTGCAGGTGTGAGATGGGCACAAACACCAGGCTCTTTTCAGGCCCAGCTGGGCCCAGCCAGGCTGCTTACCTGCAGCAGTGTGTGGTATGGGTCCAGGGGGACCACACGCTGCATGGCTGTACCAGACATGATGAGTTTGGGGTGTCACTCCTCCATGGAGGGGCAAGGAAGTGTCATTTGTGGGTTTGAATTGCTGTAGATATTTTGGACCAGGAAAGGAAAGGAATCTCCTGGCAGGATTTTTTTTTTTTTAATGAATACAGTGCAATAGTAGATAACATGTTCTATGGTCTTCTCAACATCAGCCTCTTATCAGTATTTTGAGGTGACAGGGTCTGCAAATTGCCCTGACCGGTCTACCACAAATAGCCCTGCTAGATGAGGGAGATCTGTGCTTTTATGACTGTAAAGAAAGTTTTGTGTTACCTATCTAAGAGGGCTAGACAAGACTCACTCAGCCTTGAGAGTCTGGAGGGCTCCTAAAGTCATGCAAGACTAATGGACATGAAGACTGGTGCCAAAAGTTAGATATTTCAGCCTTGACCCTTCATTTCTATGACACCTCAGCACTTGATAAAGTGTTACCTTGATTCGGGCAAATCACCCAGAGCCACAGCTCTCGTGAGTTAACTTAGCACCACGTCCACACAGCATTTTCCTGTTGATCCTATTACAGACAATGTGATAAAGCTCTAGTTTTATACTTGTCTATTAAGCAAGTTTTATTGTTTCCGTTCTTATTAGAATTGTGTTTTGCTTTGGCTTGCAGAACTGATTTATAACACAACAGCAGTCTCCCTCTTAATATCACTTTACACTTAGGATCCATGGAAAGAAGTTAGATTTCACCACCTTGATCATATATATAAAAAAGTTTTGTACTGTGATGGACTCACTGACTCCATCAAGGATTACTGGTGAGTAATTGCCCTTCAGCTTGAGTAATGAATTGACGGTCTGACCTGCTTTCAGGGCACTCAGCCTGTACCAGGAGGGCTCTATATCTGCAGTGTCTGCTGCATCTGCAGCGCTGGAAGTAGCGGGTAATCTTTTTATGAGATGGATTGATAGTCAACGTCAAGTGAAGCTGTTATGAAAGACACTCTTGTTTCTTCTTTAGTACAGTCACTGCACAAATAGAAGAGATGTTTAATTACACTGTGTATGAAAACAGCAGCTGAGTGAAGGCATTTTTCTAAAAATTACTTTGGCTCATCTAAATGTTCCAGGAGAACAAGAGCACTTAAAGCCATTAGGATGGCTGGAGACTGGGAACCTTTACCAGGAATAAGCCACTCTAGCAGTGCCTGTTCCTGCCTTATCCTGGCTCTTCACATCCCTGCAAGGGTCAGGGCACGGGGCACACACAGACTATTTGACACCAGTGCTGTCTTCATTTGTACCTTACTTCCTCATGCTTTCCTTGCGACGGGACTTGCAGGCGATGCTTTGCTCAAAGCGTGCTTTGGCTTCCTTGGCAGACCCATTTCCCACCACCAGCACCTCTCTGGCATGCCAGGACACTCCCAAGGACATTTGGCAGGTACTTTTCAATGGCATGACTGGCTTGTCTCAGGCAATGCTAAGGCAGAGATCATCTGTTTGTGGAAGTTTTGCCAGGACATTGCTGGACCAGACAGAACAGTGACCTCTAAGATATGGCAATTTTCTGTTTGATAGTTTGCAGATTTGTTTTGGACTGCCAAGGCAGCCACAGCAGCCTCCCTGCCATCTCTGCAAGCCGAGCAGTGTCTCTCAGCAGCTAGAGCCTTCACAACACATACAGTCTATACATGAATTGCACCCAGTGCAGTAGACAATATCTATGGTCAACAGTTAGCCTTACTGCAACAGAAAGAAAAGTCAGGCTCATGCAAGTTGAAGTAAATCTGCAACATTCACCAAAATGCTGCCTGGTAACAGTGCAGCAGACAGCGAAAAGGAAAAGGATAGATCATAAAGTGACAGAGCTTTGAGAAATAAAAATTGTCTTCATCTTCTTCAGACTTATGATGTGAGCTGGTTAAGAATGTGCAACTCGAGTCTCCTGGAGCAGATGAAGTGTTCTGATGAACGGGATGTGCGCAGCCTTCTGCCAGATGGGGTTACTTCTTTCACCACTGTATAAACCACTTCTGGAAAGAGGGAGACTGCAGAAGGGATTTTTAAATACTTTATTTCCAGAAACGTAAATTGTGGCAGATGGACAGTTTTTTGACATTCGTTGCCAGTCAGACATCAGACCTTTGGCAACTGAGAATGTCACCTGAGTAGGAAGGAAACTATCCCTGCTAGAAACTTCCTGGCCAGAAATTACTAGGAAACTAGTCTTCTGTGGGAATTTCTCTGCTTTTGTCCTGTTACAGTGTATCTGAGATTGATAATAGTATATAATCTTAAAATTGTGTCAAATAAAGATCTTGCTTACGGTGAAAGACTGAATAAAGATAAAAGGCCCCTGCTGGTAGTGCCCCTTTTCATCAGGAGATGCATTTATGCATTATAAAGGAAAGTGGAAATCACAGTGTGGTCTTGTGACATAGCCTCTCAATGCCAAAATAAGTCAAAACTTATTAGTGTTCCAACTGCATTTTGCATAAGACTGTCACATGAAAAAATCCCAGCTCCAAATAACAAGACATGAATTAAAGAGGTTCTGCTGCTTTGCTTTTAATGATGCGGCCCACTTCACTTTTAGCCCTGAGTGACCATGACGATTTAAAAGTCTACAGCAACCCTAGAGACAATAAACATGCTGAAGAGCAACGTACGCTGCTGTCTGCCTCTAGACGTGCAGAAGGTAACCACGTCCTCAGGGACCCACAGGTGCTTGAGTGGGAAAGCCCAAATGGCTGCCAGGGTCAAGCACTGGCTCAAGAAAGTGAAGAAGGACGTGACAGCCAAAGCACTTACAACTAAGATCCAAAGGGCAGAGCACCTGCTACACCTGGAGTGTGGAAGGGCCATTCAATCCGTCCTTGCTGGCCTAAGCCACTGCCTAAAGAAGCCATGAGCTTTGGGAGGCCTTGCTTCCCGAGCGGTCTGAGAAACCCTTCCTGTCACCAGGACTTTGGGATATCCTTGAGGAGAAGCAGCGTTACAGACGCTTAGGAAGCCCCCAGCTGCGGAAAGCAGCTTCACCAGAGGAGGTGCCAGGGGCACCTCAGCAGCGCGCTCTGGCAGGGTGCACTGTGCGCTGAGGTAAAATAAGGAAGCCATTAAGAAGCCAGCTACAAGCGCTGATGTTGTTGAGCATTAGAAAAAAGTAATTTTTCCAGCTGACCCAAATGTTGTCTTGATAAATTGTTGTTATTATTATTTAATGAGAACTACTACAGTGCTCAATACTATACGTCACAAAGTAAAACATGGTCATAGCTCCAGAACCTACTACTCTGTATCAGGTAGGCAACATGGCTTACAACTGTAAAGGTTATCTTTAAAGGGCTTTGACTAACTCTGTTCTTCCTACAGAAGTAAGATATTAGCAGTTAGCAGAATCTCCCCTAATTGTTTGTTCACAGGGTGTTCAGAGCCAGGCAGACATAGGGCAATTCTAAGGATTTCAAGTGAATCCCACCTCCAAGAAACCTGTGATTCTCCCGCTCCCTACTTTATTAACAATTTGCTTTCTTTAACTTGAACCATAGGCCATATACCATGTGAGTGGTATACCAGACACAAGCTGAATTTCTTAAAATTCAAAACTATGCAAGAATAGAAGAATACATAACCTGCAAAATTCACCCGAGTTCAGAGGGCAGAAAAAGCCTCATCTCCGACTTTCTCAGAGGAGGCCCAAGCGAGCACCTGAGAGGCCCACACATTCGTAACCCTCTCAAACCAGTGCCTACACCAGCCACGTGGCAGGTCCATCTGTGGGCAGATCTGGGCTATTAAAAATAAGTAAATAAATAAGGTTATTAGTATCAGAACCAAGCCAAAGTGACACAGCAGTGAATGCGCTCACTTTCCCTCACTGCCAAATAAACTTTAATCGCCTATTTCTGAAATGTTCTTTTTGATATCTCGGTGTATATATAAAGTCACCCTTACCATATTGATCATTTTTATGCTGTAAGTTCAGCTGAGTAAATGGAATCTTTCTAAGAAGATTTAGACAGGCACTTCTCAACACCAAACACACAGGCAATAAGAAGCCATTTTAGAGAGAAAAATATGATGCACCTTCATTGAGATTAAATTAAAACTCTCTTCCATTACCCTGTGCAAGAGCCAGCACAGGCCTCAGCTCCCAAGCTGGAACCAAAACTCTATTCTAAGGGCTTAAACAGTGCCTACAGCTTGGAATTAACCTCAGCACAGAGGTAAATCTCACCCTCATGGATCATTTTGAAAGCAACAGGAGGCTTAAGGATTTTTTTTTCTCCCTCCCTCCCCTGGTGACATGGTCCTGTAAATAGCTAATTTCCTCTTCTAACTCTTACTGTTTGTTTTAACACAGCCTCTAGAGACTCCAAAGATAGAGTCAATTACTCTTAGCACTGTATGACTATGTGGTAATAGAAAGTCTTAATCCTAGAGATCTTGCACAGACAAGGCAGAGAGGAAGAGACAGAAGAGAATGAACTGGCCAAAAATAGGCAATAAACCACCAGCAGAAACAACAACTAGAAAGCAGTCAAGAAAACCAGTGCCTTAATCACTGGAGCACAGTGCTGCTGACCTTCTTTTATTATATACATTGATCTAAGATTTTGTGCTATTTCCTCTTGGAAAACAACACAAAAACTTTTGCAGCAACATTAAAATATCTAATACTTGTTACTTACCTGCTTTTTTGTTCAGAGGGTGAATGTTCCAACTTTCTTAAATCATTTAATGAAAGAATTTAAGATGAGTTTTATTATTTTAATTCCCCCATGAACACATCACACATGACTCTCTGGCTTTAGTGCCTCCTCCTTGCCTTATGCTATTGCAAACCCCAGTGGATATAGAAGAAAATCTTAGGTCCTGCGTGTTTCAATGACAATGCACTCTGCTGAAGCCGGACAAGCACACTGTAGGCAGAAGCTCAAGAAGAGGCAGTATTGAAAGAGACCTTCTTTTATATGAGCAGTTTAAAGCTTACATCTCATATAGCGTGTTGAAGTATTTACATCATTCAACAATTTAATAGTCTAATACTTTTACCCCTGAGGTATAAGCTGGAAAGTTCAATAAACACTGACATATATGACTTCAGTAGGTCTGAAGGTGTAATGTATGAGATTGCTGATGTACTTGATATATTGCACTCCACTTGTACTGGAGCTATCCAACTGGAAAGTCATAAACTAACATAAAATAAAGCGCTGAAGCAGAAATGGTTCAGTCATTAACACCAGAGACACTCGGCCATTAAATCTTACCACAAAAGAGAAAACAGACCATTTAAAGTGAGAACCCTCCAGACACAGTGAGGCCTGGCAGCCTCCCGGATTTCGTCTCGGGACCTTGTGCATGTGCAAGTAGCGTTTCCATATTTGTAGATCCCAGGGATTGCACAGGTATTCCCTGCTGGGTTCACCTGGGATAGCAAAATACCAACATGTTTTCATATGGGAACCATTGGGGTATTCCTGTTTCATTTTGAGAATATCCATGCCCTGCCATGGAAAGGCAGTTGTACTATCTGCATAATACAAAACCTCACATTCCTTCGTGTTATGGGGTACCAGGGGTATGAAAGGCCTGAACACATGCAGAGCACACGTTCTGCAGTGGAATTACTGCATCTCACATCCTCAGACTCAGATGCTTCCAGGTTTAGCAAATGGAGAGCAGCAATGACAACATTTACTGCTATAGAGCTACCTCAGCTTATCGAGGTGAGAATCGGATCCCCAAAGAAAAGAGCCAATTTATCATTGCCTTGCAATTGCCTTGTTATTTTGTTCTAATGCAAAGGCGCACAAAGTATTAAATAAGTCAAAATGAGAAGTCATTGCTGTGAACAGAACACAAGGGCAATGACAAATTGAGCCAAGTACTGAAGGAGAGAGATTTAAGGAAAGTTACGAAGCACTGAAGCAACAAGGAAAAACGGAGGAGTCCGTGGAGGAGTCATAGGAGTAAAGAAGCATTTACAGAGGGAAAGACAGACCTCTGAAGCCTGTTACCATCACTCATTTCATACAGCTTTGTTTATTATAGCATCTTACTTTCCTAAGGCTGTGTGCTTAAGACTTTAATTTATATTTCAGAGCTATTTTTTTCAACCTTGAAACGTAGGAAAGAAAATGTAAAGATTTGTCAAAACAACTGCAGGGAAGTTGTACTGCAGCTTTGCTTACCACCTCCAAAGCAGAGGATATTTCGGGCTCACAGAGCAGCACAAGTATGAAAAGTTCAAGATGAAGGTTACACAAACTCATCACAGAAACTCAAAATTTGTGTTCATCTGCCAAAAATACAGGGCAAGTTAGCATACTAGGACAACCTGATAATCAGAATGCTTGTGATTAGTGGCAATACGGGTATTAGAGGGAAAGATCTGAACCAAAAAGATATGATGAGTTAAGAGACTTCCAAAGCTCTAATTCAAACCTTGATTCACACATCTAAGCTAAAAGCTCCAAGGAAGCTTACGACATCCATACACCTCCATACTAACTGCAGCGTCCTCATTAGCAAAACTACCTTTGCTTTAAAGACCTTAACTGGTAAGATGTGTAGCTACCCTGAAGCACTATCGTAGTGTCCCCCAGTGCTATCAAACTGGGCATCTACATCACACTTTCACTTCTGTCCCATCTAACTTTAAGGTACCTATGAGCACACGCACAAGGACAGCTAATGAGCGGGCAGAGACAGGGGTCCCTCGAGGGAGCAGTTCAGCCACACAGGACACCAATTGCCTGCTGAAAGCAACCGCCTCATTGCCTGTAGGGGCACGCAGGGTAAGGGCACTCCAAGCATCTCTGCTAAGTGTCCAAAGCTGGATGGAACACACCCCCACATAAGTGTTTTTGAGATCTTTGCAGCCAAGGAGATAATCATTGATTTGATTTCTCCCTCCTAAATCCTTATTTAAGGCTCTGAAGCTTAAAAATATACCAAAAAATAAATTGTAGTTTTGTTTAGTTTTAACAGCTAGCAGGAGAACTCATACTTTTTTCCCCCAAAGGAAATATCAAGAGGACAGAGGAAATATGAAATGTTTTCTTTAAACAGTCAAATCTGCTTTTTATGCCTTTTGCCAGGCACAACTGCAGCCTTTGTGAACAGAGCCAAAAAGCATCCGCTCTTGTTATCCCACCACACCAAAAATTAGCTTGGTAGCGCAATACCAGCAGCAGGCTGCAATATCTGTGCTCATGGCCCTCCGTTAGCACCGGGATCTGTGGGCCAGGTAGATGCAGCTGGGAACAGACTGCAGTCTATAAAGAAATAAATCAGTAAAACGAAAGCTACCAGCTGCACATGCAGCATCAGACATATAGAGCTGCAGTTAATTATCTGTATTACTGCACTGCCTGAAAACCTGGGGCAGGACCCTGCTGTTCCAAGTGACGAGCAGGCAGAGGGGACACCAGCGCAGCGAGGCAAGCAGGAGATGCCTCTACCAGGGGACACACCAGAGGCAGAGACAAGCACAGGGGACCAGCAGCAACACGGTCAGCACGAGCAGGACCCACCTGGGCACAACCTCAGCCTCCCCGTTGCTGAAGGGGAGGAGGAACCAGAGACGAGGTAGGGAGGCGGCTTTGGTAGTGGAGAACTGCTGTTGAGCATGGGAGAAGCCTCAAAGTGCACATCCAAACGTTTAGTAGTTGCTCAGTTAGATGCTTTTATCATGGGCACCCTAAGAGTTGGTAACTCGGGAGCAGTAAAATGCACAGGAGTGGGGAGAAGGAGAAGAGCCGTGAAGGGGCTTGCAGAGGAGAACAGCTTACTCTGATGTGACAGAGAACGGGCAGGTAGCAAAGGGAGGCTAAGAGAATGGGGGACGTGGTCAAGGTGACAGGCTGAAGAAGGGACTTTTCCAGAGGCTTTCCCATGGCCAGAGGGAAGGACGACTGCAATCAGGACAAGAAAAAGGGTTGCTACAGTTCCTGAAACAGGACCCAAAGCTCACGTTGGTGCATGAATATGAGAAAGATGTTATGCAGCAGAAATGAGCAAGATTAAGAAGCCACTCAAATAAAAGCATCTACAGAAGAGTCTCAGGAAGAAACGCTGCTTTAGCCTCACAGGTTAGCCAAATTCGCTGAATTTGTGCTTGCAGATGCTCCTAACAGGCAACAAGGTGTGAGAAAAAAGAGGAGAAGGTGACAGCATCCTGGGGAACCCTCTCATGGTGGCAGAAGGGGAGCAAGAAGAATCCTGCCAAGGGAAAGCATTCAAGACAGCCTTTAGCAAGGACCCAAGAAGATTCAGAACATCAGACACGCCAGACCATGGCTTACATGGATAACGTGCTGGATAATCCATATGTTGGCAACTGTTTTAAGACTAGAAATGTTTTAAAGAGATTTCAGTATATTCCTTATTAATACAGATATGTTACTGCTTTTTACCACTGCAAACAGCTTTTAGGAGCACACTGCAAACTCAGTCATACTTTCTCATGCAGCTTTTAATAACCAAGCAACACCTGAAATACTGCTTAGTCATCACCAGTCTTCCTCTCTACAAAATTGTCATGTTGGGAAGAAAGAAGTTTGTCAGAAACTGAAACCCTGTGGATCATTCGTTTTCATTTGTACCAGTACTTCCTTCTGTTGTTTGGTGATTTCTTTTTTACCCTGCACAGTAAAGTGAAAAGCAGGGCAATAATGCCCCCCACAGGTATTCACATTTATTACGGCCATGAATTTTGAAATAAATTTTCTCAGCTTATGTTTATATGGAACACTAATTCTAATTTCATAGCAACACATCGGTACCTCTTAATTCACCTCTCTTTCTGGCCAGAACTGAGATTTTGCTGTGACATGGCCAGCAAGCCGGTAGTTTGACTGTGCAGCTGCCTAATTCCTACTACAGAAAAATTCAAAAACTCAGATTCAAAATAAGAAAATGAAGTAAAACTCCCCCTCTTTGAGTCCTCAGCACTATTCAGAAAGAGTGAGCACTTCAGATAAGTTTCACCCACATTTTAAACAAACAAATACTATGAACATATTTTCATATCTTATTGTATAGTTTGCCTCATTTTACCCCACCAGTTCTAGCTCAGAGATGCCTCAGCTCTGATGACAAGGGCTGTCGTGGTTAAAGAGTTCTTCCTTACAGAACATGGCAAAAGTCATCTAAAAAAAGAGTAAGTCATTCCTCGGGCACGATGAAAGCAGAGTGCTACTTACAAATACTATACCGATTCCCTATCCTATTTTTGTTATCTGTGTTTATGAAAAGCATTGCCATGAAAAAAAAATCATTTTCAATAATTCTAGTATCGTAATACTAAAACAGGATTTTGTGTTTAAGGGAAAAAAGCATTAAAGGATATATATTAGCTTATTCTTTCTTCCTCTCGGAGCCGCGGGACACCAGAGTAGACGTTCCGGAGAGGGGCCCGGGATCAGGTAGCACTGCAGGGAGGGAGGCAATGTTTTCTCTTGCATGTGCTCTCTCTCGCCCAGAAGCAGCTACAGTGGCTATTCAGGGGGAATAAAGCCCTCACACTCTGCATAGATTATTACATCTCGTAGCTGGAATTAATTTATAGCCTGTCTCACAGCTAGTGCCACAAGAGTGAACTCCGAATTCAGCAAGACAGGAGATGCCATAAATCCCTCTCTCTCTGCACCTGAAAGCCTCACAGAGGATGGGCTAGATGTCTCTGCTCGTTTTTCCAGGAGCACAGAGCAAGGCTGCAGAAGTAGGAGCCCTTATAGAAAAATTCACAAAATTCACCCAAAGAACATGGGTAAGCACAGCCAGCTCTTTGCTGAAAAACAGATCAGTCCTAGTCAGGGCATATTCATACATGAAACATGGGCTGCCTACTCTGAGATTATCTTGGATGTCCAGGTCAACTGAATAATTTAAGAAAACCCATAAGGGAAATTTTTCTGTTTGGAAAAAAAATATTAAGAACAAGCTTGGCTGGTACAGAGAACCAATTCAAAGATAACCTATAGGATACTGTATTTCATTTAGACTGTAATGTAAGACATATTACAGTTTTCCTACAGGCATTTTAATTGCAGGTATGGCACATCCAAAAAATCGATGTCTCAACACAATATTAACACCTTCTTATTTTAAACTTTGCAATATGTTTTGTATATTAATTGCATATATATTTGTTTAGCTTATTTAACATACAGATCATACTGTAAATGCTATCAATGGAGGTTCCAATCCTTCTTGATACCACACTTGACATTACAGAAATCAGGAAGAGATTAAGCCTTCAGGTAAGTTTAGAAAGGAAAAAAAGTCTTCTTCATATATTACACTATAGTCATCACCAATTTATTGTGTTAAGCTGGATATGTGAGAGGAGGGGGAAGGAACGACCTTAGGAGAAGAGGAGAGAAATCTTTAGGAAGCCCTAAGACATCAGCTAAAGCTTAACTGGCTACTCCATTTTGTCTGACTCTCCTGCATAGAAAGATGCTTCATTCTAGTGAAAAAGAAAAAGAAAGAAAAAGGAAAAGTAGTGATACTTGCTCAACTTGACCACCATGGTTCGGTTTGCCATTATATTTGTATTGTTATTATAGTTGTTACTAAGTAAAAGTCTTAGGTTTTTTTGAAAACAGTGAAAATTAATGTATATAGTTGTCCGTTTCTTCTACAATAATTAGTACTGAAAACCAGATACAATATTTTCAAGGAAAACTAGAGACATAAAGAACATATAGCTGCTCTATCCAAATCTATTCCTAGACACACGCACACTCCACTGAGGAGGGTCATCAGAACTGTTGTTGAAAGCCCCTGAGCTCTTGAGGAACAACTGAAAGAATTTAATTCTAACCCCTAGTGAAAGGCACCATCAACTCCTTTTAAATATTTGATGGCAGGGGTGGGGGGAGAAAGAAAAAAAGAAAAATCAATATGCTTGGTAGGTACTTAAAAGTGGGGTTTTTTTTTCATTAAAAACTATATTTCAGTACATTCAACCTTATATTTAATTGCATAGAAGAGGACAGAGCTCCCTCTCTTGCTCCCAGCCGCGGTGAGGAGGAGGCCACTGCGGAGGCCGGGTCCCTCCTGCAGGCCGAGGCGGCGGCGGCTCCGCAGGAGGCTCCAGGCAGCACGAGGGAGAAGATGATCCTTACAGGAAGATCAGCTCTTACTCATTGCAAGAAATAAAGAGCAACCGGGAACTTTTCTTGAAGCAAAGCACTTTTTAAAGTGAGGGAAACATATCCTAGAAATGATAAATCAAACCACATACCTGCAGGGTCTCTTCTACTTTTAGCCCTCGGTTTAGCAGGAGAAACAAGTGTTGGAGATAAGATCCGGACTTTCAAAACTCATTTGTCCCCTCTCTCTCTCTCTCTCTCTTGCGTGTCCCTTGGTAGGGCAGCCTGGGGAGCCACCTGACTGAAGCTGCAGAGCTATTTCAAGTCAGCATAAAGAGGAAGACATTTTCACAGGGGTGTTTCTGTGCATAAAGAGCAGCGAACAGATCTCCCTAATTGATCTTCTGCTCAACGAGTGCTAAGGATTCGATTCTGCAGCCACTACAGAAGTCAGTGGTACGATGGCAGGATTTCTGCCAGGCGTTTTCTGTTACTTCCTCATACATAAATTTAGCCAAGGTGGAGAAGGATGTTGTTCCCAGGATGAATTAGGCAGAATGGGGAGTTGGATCCAGTTTTCAACTCAGAAATCCTTGGAACAGCAATATAAGCAATGCCTCTGCTGATACAGGTGGAACACAGGTGATGCTTTTTCTTAATTTTAGTGTGGATACATCACCCAATCACCAATCATAACCAAAAAAAGCCAAAACAAGAAAGATAAAAGATAAAACAAAAAGCCAGATGTTCTGTGTCACTCCATTCAAGCTGCCTCCAGAAACAAGTATGTTTATCCACATTTCTTCCTAAGCTCTCAGCAGCTGAAAAATCATATTCAGTTAAAAAAGAAACAACACAAGACACAGTCAAACAGTTGTTCATCGGGAGTGATACTTTTGCTATCAGACTGTTGTCATGCAGGAGTTCATCAAGCAGATGATAGCAATACGACTCAACAAATAACATCAAAATGCCCTCCAAGCAAATTTACTGACATCCTCCCTCGCTCAGGAACATGCAGGAAAACACATGAAGCTCACTTCCAAAACAGCGAGGGTAGGAAAATTGTTCCTCTGTTAATTTACTTTCAAACCAGCTCTCTGGGTGATCCATAGGGCAACTTATGGGACGGTATGATTGGACCGGGCTCAACAACTACCCATGTGGTGGCTGCCCGTGCCTGGCCCATCACTTAGCAAGCGTCAGCCCATGTGGACCGTTACACTTGTTCCTCCACCCATCATAACCGGTGCTGCTTGCTGACCCAATAATAAAAGGTATTTCACTGGAAAAACACAAACAAAGGGACACGCTGATTCACAGGATCATCTGGATAGTGACGGAGCCTGTCAGAATGAGTTTGTGACAGGAGAAGCTCAAAAGGTTGGTTCGTTTGGAGACATGTCCAAGCCCGCTGAGTGTGGACAACAACCCCTCAGAGAATAAAGTCCTCCCCTGACTCTGTCTTCACGCTCTCCCTGCTGGGAAAGCCACAGGATCTCCCTTCTTCCACAGGGAGCCCTGCTGCATTTGGTCTCCTCACAGAGGTCAGGCACAGGATGGAGCATCACCACAAAGCAGCGCAGACCTCACCAAAGGCAGTTTCACAGCAACTATTCTCACCTTTCCAGCCTCAGGACACATTCTGCACCCAAATGTCTGGGCAACATAAAGAACAGAAACTGTGACCATTAGCAACTCTGCACCAGGACAGCACAAGTGCAAACAGACCGAGTGAACAACTTGAAACAATTTGCTAAGGTGGCATTGAATGAAACCTGGAAGAATCTTTCGAAAAACCAATATCCGTGTGCCTGAAGTTGGATATCCAGCCATTACATTTTCAAATATATATCCCATACTGCTCAAGGCTTTGCATTACTTGGAAGAAACACTAAAGTCCAGGGTAGAAACCTCAGCCACGATGCTGAGGATGGCCACGATGCACAAATAACGATAAGCACCAAGGGCTGCTAGGTGGAAGAAAGCTCATGGCACAGAGGCAGAGCTCTCCAGCCGCTGCTGGATTTACAAGTGCCGACTACTTTTGGCAGGCTATTTTCTGGCCGTATCAACTGCAAGCAGAGCTCATGAGCAGAGGAGCACCACAGGGATAAGAACAAGCATGGGGGGAGGAATAGCCCATAAGCTGTCCCAGATACTAAAGCAGAAACTTGCACCACCACCCTCCCGCACAGCGCCAACAGGCTTGCCCCGTCACAGGACACGAGTCTTCGCACTGTGGCGCTTCACATGCACCACGGGGATCCCACACTAGCTCCACAGGAGCCATCCGCTGTTTACAACAGCGAGCAAGACCTGCAAAAACCCGCAGCTGATCCAATTCGGCAAAGTTTAAGAGAATTACAAATGTTATTTGCTCCACCACAAGATCAAAAAAATAAACCTTGCCAGAGCTCCACAGAGAAGCAGATAAATATCTTGGCAGCTCTCCAGCAGGTGCGTGGCTTGCAGTCATATGCAGAAAACTGATGATAAAAATCTTGCAGCAGAAATCATTTTCAATTAATAATGAACCAGGGAAAGTGACATGCAGGGAGAAAATAAATGAAAAAAGCTGTCTTCTGTAAACACCACAGGCAGGGCTCGCTGTGGCACGGGTGGGACAACAGAAATCATAACACGCAGATACTGCGCTGAACCTGCCAAGCACACGGAGCACAACGCAGGGCACGGGCAGCAAAGGTGGGTGACGTGAAGGCAAGAGCTCCACAGAGGTGCTCAGAGCAGCGCTGCTCCCTCCGGCCAGCGTAGCCGGCTCCCCGAGCGCTCGCACTAGGACATGCGGCAGCGAACTGAGCTTTCATTCTCTTCCTTTCATTAAAGGGTCCCTATACAACCTTAAACACCACCAACTAACTGAATTTTAGGCAGTGCTTTCTGAGCTCATTGTAGCAGCTGAGTGATTTGAGTTTCTTTGTGTTAAGCCCCCAAACCCAAGCTTGGTTGGGCTGGTGCATTCCCTCCCTCTCCTCCTGGCAGGCCTTGGCCCCTAGCAGGTTCAGCTGTGCCAGCCCCTTCCTCACCTCTTCTCCCAGTCGCCAAGAGACCAGACAGGAGGGGCCTGTGGAAATCAGAGGCCAGGAGACTTGAGCTAATAAAGCATTTTTTTACAGGACTCGGGAGGGACTGAATGAAGCCTGACCTTCCACAACTAAAATCGATATGAGTCTTTATACAAGCTGCCGTGTGTTAAGGATGGGGTCAAAGATTCAGTCTTAGAAATCATGGTACTGCAACGGTATAATGTGGGGAAATAACTGACCCTGACCACCATTTAAGTTTAAATTGCAGTAAATTAAAGAAGAATGAGCAAGAGACAAAAAAAAAGGGCATTTCAAGTGTCTCCCCTCCGTTCTTCCCATTGCCAGTGAGAGCAGAGGACAGGAGAAGAGAAGGCAGCTCATCCTGGCGCAAACTGCGGGTTGATTAGAGGGAACCCCCACCAGACACCTTGTGCTGGACAGCAGCTCAGTGACAACCGGCTCATCTGCTCCTTGCAGCCTCCTTGTGCTTCCAGCCTAAGTTCTGGAAAACAAACACAGAATATAGACAAGACTGAATCTCTGGGAGTATAATTTCAGCCCCTTGGAAACAGTGAGAAAAGCTATCGCAGGTCATCGCCTTCTACAAAAAGAAAAATGATGCTCCAGCTCAGGAAGGTGGCTGCTTTCTCCTCACATTGAAGGTACAGAAGTACAAAAATATTTATAACTAAGTCACTTTAGGGAAGTCTACCATGTTTAGAAGATTCCTTGAAATGGTTGGGATTGCTTTGAAAATTCATCTTAAATTCAGTTGAAATGAAACCATAGATGAAATCTTACTGAATTTGCTTTTCCTTTTAGGGGTTTGAGCTTGCCACCTCTCCGTTTTACTGAAGATCTTTCCACTTCCTGGTATGCGTTAGGGATCATTATTTTTGTCATGAACCTTCCTTTCTAAAACAAGCATGGATAGACTTTCCAAAGCAAGTATGTCTAATCTTTTCAGTCTCTCTTAAAGTGGAGTATATGATCATGGCTCGATTATTCCAAAAAAGATAGTTGGGAAATATCTGTCTGGATGCTTTGCTAGCAAAAATGCAGTTTTTACCAGAGTGGGAAAGCTTTGCTGTTACTCAAAAATAGATTTCCATTAAGAAAATTCAAGTCAAATATTCCATTGCCCTCAGTCTGAGCAGCAATGTTGTTTTTTGACCCTTCCTGCTTCTAACTGGCGACCCACTGTGTTGCGTGAGGCTCAGGGGTGCAGGGACGTTGCGTGGGAACTGCAGGTCATGTATTTCTTTCCAAAAGGGCAGACAACTCTCTCAGTTTACATTCTCTGACTTTTACTTTGAACTCCCCAGTTAAAGAAAAGTAAATTTCATTGAATTTCCTGAACTAAAATTAAGAGGAAATGAAACACTGAACAGTTCATTTCCACACTTCTCTGCTATGCTAAGTAAAGATGGGATCCAACCTTATCAAGTCCTGCTCTGGCCTGGGTAAACAAAGTCTTGTCCGTTGACAGGCTGTCTCCCTGGGCAGAAGTACTTCCCGGATGTAGGTACAGCTGTAACTCTACCTGCTATGAGATATTTAAGAGTTCTTAAATTGCAGTGAGCTAATTAGGGATATAGCTAGGAACTACAGTCTGAGTTTAAACCAGGCAAGTTGCAAAAAGATCCCATAAAAAGCAAGCATGCAAACAAGCCCTCTTCACCAGGCTATAACCCCTATCGAATTGCTGTGATATTAATGAAACTGCCTCCTAGAGAGACTAGAAAGTTTGACATAAACCTGGGTAATCTCGAAACAACATCAGGCATTTTTTTTTTAAAGATAAGACTTTCCATTTGCAATCCAACAGTGTGACAGTCTGTGAGAAATTCAGCTTCATGGCTCATCCCAAGGGACAAAAATGGTAAGCTCTTTATCCATGAAAAATTAACGTATTTTCATCCCACTTCTGAGCACTAAATGACCACACACTTTACTGAAATGTTATTTCTTTTTATATCTACGTAGCAGCTTAAGGGGGAAGAAAAAGAAGGAACCCCATCCTGTCAGTTTGGAAAGCTTTCTTTGTAATCAACCTTAAAATCTATTCTGTTACACAGAAAGGTTTAAACGCTCTTGCCTAGCACATTCCCTCCAGGATCTTGCTGTTTACAATGGGTATTTTCACTTTGACTGTGGCAAAAGTAGTGCCAGACCAATGAAGAGCTCTGCTTTTAGTGTGACTTCATTTGGAAGTTCTGAAGAATCAATGACTTCATGGGATGTGGGAATAAAAAGTATTACTTTTGAAAAGCGAAGATATATTTCTTAAAATTTCCTTTCACACAAATACAACCATCTTTAAATATATTTGATTTCACTGCTGCAAATCCTTGCCCAGTTCATGATTTGAATGATTAATAAAAAAAAAAGAAGCTAAAATTTCCATAGCACTTGTCCTTTATGAAATATCTCAGAGCTCTTCTGCATCTGCCAAAGTGGGTGGCAGACAGAGGTCTTGGACCAAAGGCTCTGAACTAGCCCTCCAAAGTTCTGAGCTCTGTTTGCACAGCTAAAACACCAGCTTTTTCTTTTTCTTTCCTTTTTTTTTTTTCCCAATTCAGTTTTAAGGGAAGTGAAGCAGCTTGTACATTATGAGCTTTGGCCTGAATATTTTCTAAACCTCAGGCCAAATATAATCCCTGATAACCTCTTAGTAGAGGCTATTAAAAAGCTATAATATAAGAAATTATCTTGTCCTTCCAAAATTTTCCCAGGTCTGGAAACTAACAAATGGAAACTGCCCCAAAAGATTCAGCTTTACACACTAATAACCAACAAGTGATTTCTGTCTGGATGACTTCATTGCATTTGGGAGAAATAAACTGCAGCAACAACTGCATCTCTTGACAAAAAAAGCCCAGCATAAAGCATCATGTAGCGAGCAAGAAGTGTATCTTGCACCAGGAACTACAGACACCTCTTCTATCTAACGATGAAGCCCCAAGAAACAGGATTAATCCACTTGTCTTGTGACATTATTTTTTCTATTCACAGTATCACCAGTTTCCAGACTAAAGAGGGCATTTCAGACAAACTTCCAAATGGAGTCCCCATCGCCAACTGAAGCTGTAATAAGCCGGGCTTGTATTTTCACTCTCTGGCAGAGCCTGGTATGTAACAGGGGATCAGGAATAGAAGAGCATCCGTGTGAGCTGCGTTACCAGCTGGATGCCCCCTGAAGATGCGTCGATGGGACTTAACGCCTTGACGATGACAGTGCTTTGGGGTTTGGCTTCACAGAAGAATTTCTTCCCCCTGCCTAGGGACAATAAGATTTTTCTCTTTATTCATTGTTAAGGAAGAAGTATTTACTTCATAATAAGTGAATTCAACTGCTGTCTTAACCGTTGTTAAACTTATTTTAAAATGGATCCAGAACACTTTTCCAGTACAACAACCCCCAGAACGGTATTTTAGTAGCATCTAGAAATCTGTGGCAATGATGTGCTTCATTTGCTAGATATATTTATGCATTCGAGGGAAGGACATAAAAATAACGTCCATTAAATGGCCAGCCTCTCCCTGCATCTCTTTCTGCTATACTTTGTGCAGCTGCATCAACGCACTCAACGTCACATGTGATAAGCCACACACCCCGAGTTGAGCAGGTCGTGTTCAGTGACAAAACACTGTTTTTTGTCACAACTTACTGTTCCAAGCAGTATATAAGTGAAAATACTTCTGTTTAAATAACTGAAATAACGATACCAAAATACTTTCACAAATTTTAACAAACACAGTGAGATTTTCAAAGGAACCCAAAGAGTTACATGTCCCTTTCGGATGACCAGCTGAGTATGTGACTCTCTGGTGTCCAGAAGTTTGCTCTGCTGTCACCACCAGCTCGGGTGGCAGCTCCTGTCTGTGCACAGGGTAACTCCTGCTGCTCTGTGCCTATGGGAGGATTGCCGTTATCCCAGGAATCTGCCCTGATCGAGGAACATGCACTCCTCGTGAGGGCAAGTCCTGGGTTGCGGAGAGCAAATAACCAGAGTGGAAGCAGTATTTGACAACCCAGGGCCTGATAGGTTTTGGCATAGGCTATTCAGGAAACATCTGTGAACGTTTAACAAGCAAGGTGGCAAAACCAAGCATGAGATATTCTAGAAATGTCCAGCTGAAAAAATAGCCCATCAAATCGGTCAAAAGTAGGTCACCTGTGCTGGCTAGTTCATCATTCAGTATTTTGACCAACGTTGATTAAGATGTATATAGATTAGAGGAGAAGGGATAAAAATGAATAAAAAGGCATGGGAAAGGCTGTCAGATAAGCCCGCATATCTCTGATGAGAAGGAGTTGTACAAAACTAGTATAGGCATATCCGTTTCTCACAGCTGTCTCCATAGGCGGAGGCACTTCTCACTGCTGTCTGTAGGTGCTAAATTGCAAGTCATCCATCTTAGAAAAGTATTTGTGGACTGGAGGGATTTCTGGTCTCTTAGAGATGTTTCTTAGTCTTAGCTATAAATGCAGAAAGCAGGTCAGGTTTATGCTGCTGCTCTTTTTGTAACCTTCCAGAGGATAGATAATTCCTCATAAACGTGTCCTACAAATGCTCCAGGGACCCATCTGCAGGGCGCGCTCCTGGCAAGGGGAGGTGGCTCTAGACGACCCCAGAAGAGAAAAGCTGGGTGAGAAGCAGTGCAGTGTATCTGGGCAGGAGAGGAGAGCATGAATGATTCATTTGTGTGACCTCTAAGTGGGAAATATAATAAAGATATTGATATTCTGACAATTCCTTTGGAAACCCGCCAATTGCACAGCCATGGAAAAACAGGGAGCTGGCCAAGAGGAGATAGTTAGTCCAGTCCTCAGCTCCAAAGGAGCATCATGCACGGCCAAAGCCAGGGTGGCACGTGCTGTTTAACCTATCATACGTTCCAGCAATGCCAATTGGAGGTTGTGGTTGAATATCCCACGGGATATTCAGAGCCTTACTGGATACCGTCCTGAGCAGGAGGATTTGAGTGCTGGGTTGGGCTGGACCAGATGGATCTCCAGAGGTCCCTTCCAGTCCCAAGGTCTGCGATTCTGTCAACCGGAGGAAGAAATGATGTCCCAAGTCAGGCAGGGTGAGTTAGGGCTCTATACTGCTTCCTTTGAAATCAGTAGTGAGGGTCCCAAATAATTCAACACAAAGAAGCTTTTGTACTGGCCTTCATTTCCTTTCTGCTGCTAACACAACCAATTTTCTGGAAAAGGAGCAATCCACAGCAGAACAAAAAAGCACAGGTGGGCAGCCAGATGTTCTAAAACTAGAGGGAGCTGGCACAGAAAAAATCACAACCGTCTCAAGCAAGATTTTGGATTGGAATAAACAGGTTATTTTTGCAAGCTGAAAATGTACATATAACTGCAGGGATGAGGAAGAATGCAGTGACTAACAGCATTTGCAGCTCAGCATCTTCCATTACAATTAAAAAAAAAAAAAAAAAGGAGCAGCAATGAAAGCAGATGGGAATAGTACAACAAAAGCACCTCGGAGTTTTATTTAACCACAGGAGAAGTATTTTGGGAAGCAGATAGAGGATATGTGAAAGGCAGCCCTGCGGTGTCTGTAGCTATGCAACTGCAAGGAGGTGACGAGGAGTTTTCCACATGCCCCATCATAATGGGAGAGGTGACCCTGTAACCTGCTGCAGAAGTGCTGCCCATTTGGAGCTTCTGTAAGATGCAGAACGAAGCGGAATGAGCAGCACCAAGTGCTCTCTCATGGACAGTTGTACAGTTGTTCTTTCTCTGTAGTTCTGTTCAATCCACAGTAACAGGCAATTGGACTGGAATGTTATTCGTCCCTCAGGATGGGAAAATTGGACTGATTCCTCCGACAAGTAAGACAGCCACGTATTAATTATCCAAAGCTGGATTTGCAAACAGCGCCAGTCGCCTCAGCTCTTTTCCTTCGCTCTTCAGCCCGCACTAAGTCCCTGAATCTACTTCTGCTTATACATGCTTGGAATAACAACACATCATTTGGCATTGTGAGCCATGGCCAAAAAGATTCTGAATCTTAAAAGGCAGAAGGCAAAAAGAGAATACTCACTCGAGAGAACTTTTTTCTTCATTTGTTTTTTATGATCTGCAACAAAAAGTTTTGCAGTGAGCTGCAGCTATTTGTCACTTGGACTAGTTCCACTAATAGCACTGGTCTCCTTGCATTGTACTTTTCCATGCCAGTGGAATTACTGGCATTACCCAGGAAGCATGCAAACAACTCAGACCTGCTGCAGGGGTAAAGTACTAGATGTAATGCTGAGTTTAATGCATCCAATAACTTAGTCTGACCCTATGCTCATACTTGTAGGAATAACGTTCTTTTGATAGGCAAATAATTGTGGATTGATACCGAGGTTGGAAAGTGGTAGTCAGCAGCTTGTACTAGTCGTCACTAATGCACAAGAAGCAGCTGTGATTAGAAAGGAGATGGCACAAAGATGTTGGCAGTACATGCAGGCACAGGGCCCCAAACTAGGAAATTGTAGAATCACTTGGCTTTTCCCAACCTCTTGTAAAAAAACATTTCTTTTGCCCCTGTGAGACCTCCAGCATACAGAGCAAGCTCGAATGAGTGCAAAAGACACTGCAGGAAGGGCACAGGGCCCACATCTGCTGGCGCAGGCTAGATTTCAGGGGAGAACATCATGCAGCACCTGAAGCACCACAGCACCGTACAGAGCTCCTGCTGAGGTAACTCCCTGGCCAAAACATGGGAGGAGATATCGGGAAGCCGCCGCACAGCTGCCCTCCCGATTTGGACACTCGGTTATTCCATTTGCCTCGAATGCCTTCAGACTCTTTCATCTTTCTCTCCGTGGATTTGCCTGCTGCTTTGCATTTAAATTCACCTTGCCTTCGTAAAAGCACAGTCAAACTGCAAGCAATAAGCGGGCCAGAGCAAACCAGATGTGCTCTTGTTTGCTTGTTTTTCTCTTCAGTTCCCGGCAAAGGATATTTTCATTTGCCTTTGAGAAACCCGCCCCACTCTACCCATTCTGAACAACTGCCTAAAAACAAATGGCTGCAATTGCACCAGCCACCAATTTTTCAGGCTCAGAAACAGCAGGAAAAATGCCACCTTTCCATAAACATTTGTTATGATGACAGTTCTGAAAATAAAACGGGCTCTAGCCTATTCCCCATCCAGACAGACGGCGCTATGCAGCTGCCCTGTACCAATTACTGTCTGTTTGACATGCTTCATGCTCTCTTTATTAACAGGATGAAAGGTTTTATGGGGCAATAACCTAGTTCCAATGAGCAAGTATATTTATGAGACCAAAGGCCAAATCATTTGTCCTTGCAGAAGGAACCTCGAGACAATAGTGACTGGCACTGATCTATGAAGGATAAATCACAAATAAAAACCTCTGTCCCTTGGCATATGGATCCAACCAGGAATCACTGAGGACACTTGGGTCCATCTTTGGTCCCAGGGAGACCAAGAGGCTGTTTTATTGTGTAGAGGCCAGTGATTCCGCTGATTTGCTTCAGCAGAGCCAGGGTGCAGGTTATATCCCATTGCCACATTAAACCATTCCTAATGGTTTAGGATCAAGGTTTGGCTGAAATCTTATGACCTGAAACTGCGAGGATTATTTTATTACCACCCATTTACTACAAAATTGAAGACATTTTTATGTAAACAAGTGAGTGCAAGAAAGTCTGAGATTATGCCTGTAAGAAAAAGGCCTTGTTTTCTATCAGCTCTTCAGTCAGTACTAATTCAAACATGATAGAGTGAGTTAGTATCTGTCCCCAGAATTCCCACTGCTGTAGGACCGTGTCCTCAGAGGCGGATCCTCGGGGAAGCCGAGATGCAGGAGCCAGGTCGCTCGCTCCCCACGCAGGCGCCGCGGCCTTCGCTGCTGCGATGAGAAACCCGCCCTGAGACAACAGAAGACAGGTCAATAGCTTGCATTTATTTTCAGAGGGAGAGGCATAGAGAGCAAAGGCTCAAGAATGAAGAGGTGCCCAATGGAGCCATGCTGCAGAGCGAGGGAAGGCGCCTCACATTTCTGCTAATCTGCTAATCAGCAAGGACTGAAGGGCAAGATCCCTTCAAAGCACAGCAAGGAGCAACCGTTTACCATAAACCCGTGGATTTCACTGGCAGAAGGTTTGGGACATGCACAGCCATTTGGTGCAGGGCTTGTCAGAAGTGCACAGTTCTCTCTGGTAGGGTGAACATCAACTTTGGGGTGCCCAAAGCCCACGCCAAGCACCTCCTCGGGGCAGGAAGGAACACACACACAGGCTCTTCAGCTCTGCTCTCCCTTGGTTATGGCTTAAAAGCAGCAGCTTCTTCCAGAGACAAGACCCTGAGATAGCTGCATCCCTTGCGGGAGCTCCTTGAGGTATAAGCAAAGCTGTTCTTTTTTCTGCTCTTACAGACACACACAGGTTCAG
>NW_010580568.1:215347-240342 GCF_000705375.1 Tinamus guttatus | reverse complement strand
TCAGCAGGAGTTCCACAGAGCAGAAGTCACCTTTCCCTGTGTGTTTTAAAGGGTCAGAGTAATTCCTGAGTGTCAGAGCAGCTCTCTGCCGGATGCCATGCAGCCTCTCCAAGGAAGTCTGTTGTATTTGGGAGGCATTTTGTTAAATGAGGCAGTATTTATTTACCAACAGGTACGCTTTCTGCAGCTTCCACATCGACGGTTATTTTGTGCAGACAGAACCGTCTTGCTGCAAGCTGCAGCTTGGAGAGTCTTTTTTAACGTCTGTCAGAATTGTGATATGTTAGATTGGCACAGCAAAAAAAAAGTTATTTCCCATAACTATGAACTAGCAAATGCTCATTTCCATACCACCTACAGATATGTTCATAGCTGTTTTTCTTCTGCTAATGGACAAAATAAATTATATGGATTCCTTCAGTAAAAGCAATCTTTGGCTTGATTTTTTTGCTGGCCAAATAATGCTAAAGAAGTAAACATATTTTGAGTTCCTTCCTATGCCTCTAGGAATATGCAGGCAGGCAAACTCTATTACAGCCACTGGCTCATCAAAGAAAAGCTAAATCTCCTCATTAAATCTTGGTTGTTGTTATTTCCAAAGAGAAAGGTTCCTTACTGCAGGCAAAATTATAGAAAAATGTGCAAATGAGTTGTGAAGGATGGCAGAGGGAGGCTGGAGTGAGATAAAACCTGACTCACAGTATTGCCAATCTCGTTTTTTGTTTGCTTTTTGATGCCTTCAGCATAATCTGCTAGACTCCTAGATAATAAACTCACCTGCCATTAACATCTGAATTAGTACCCCCAACTGGATCAGAGCTAAGTGGCAAAGAAAAGGTGTGAGCTGGGGCTATAAAAGTTTGTGAACATTCTCTATCCTTGTCCATTGAATATCCTGAATTTCAAGTGTTTGTGTGATTTCTTTTGATGTTTGTCACAAAAAGCCATCCTGAATACGTGCAGAAACGTGTCTGTGGTCAGCTGAAGCATATAGCTAAACAGGCTCAATTGCTAGAATATTCAGCTATATGCATAATAGAGGGCACAATCTTCACCATCCCTTTAATTCTTAAATATGTTACCAGGAAAACACTAATGTTTTTGCAAAATATACTGGCTTGATTTATGTTTTGGTTTCCTTTGTTTTTTGGTGATGGGGTTCTTTTTGTGCTGGCAGCAGCCTGGAGTTACTGCAGAAGGTAGCACTTAACTGCAAGTGAAAAGTACCAAGTCTCCTATAGCAAGAGCAGGCACCCAGGAAGTCTGTGCTGATTGCTGCTAATATCTATGATAATTAAGCTAAAAATATCCACAAAGCAATAGAATTTGCAGAGCCGGCTCTATTGTCTTAAGCAAATAATGAAGAAAAGAACAGTTAAATTGATCCCATGACTCTCATTTCAATAATAAAGCAGCAACAACTGTTAATTTATAGCACTCACTTTAAATTACCAACCCAACACAGAACAAGCAATTCCATTAGAGAGAACCTAGCTAAGAGAGAAATGCTGGGAGGGGAAGAAGTCGTTTTCAGTGGAATCAGAAATGAGAATTCCTGGCTGCTTTGTACCTGGGAGCGTCATTGGGAAGAGCTCTCAGAAGAAGCAGGTCCACCTGCCTGCAGGTCCTCAGGGTCCCACTAATTCCCCTTTATTTTCCCGAAAGACCCCCAGGAGACATCGGGACAAATGGGCCAGCCCCCTGCAAAGCGCGGGGGGTGGGGGTCCCTCTGCACCGGGATCTCCGGCAGACTCCGAATTTCCAGGAAGGGGCCATGGGGGGAAGCAGAGGGCGGTCACCACGTCCCGGCCCCTTGCTCAGTGCGGGCAGCCTCCCCACTCCTGCTGTCACACAGGCTGCAGCCTCCGGGACACAGGACACACATGCATCCCGGCAGCTCCAAGGAGTCGCATGTGCAGATGGGCGACTTTTCCCTTTTCCTTTTGATTCTTGTCCCTGAAATCAACACATGCTCTGAGAGCCAGCAACCCCCCAGCCCACCCACAGACACCGGCACTGCCTGGAAGAGAGTTTGCTTTTTAAACTAGATCTTTTTAAGTGAACATATGAATCCAAAGACACCCCAGGACCTGCAGAGCTGGAGCTGAGCCCATCTGCAGAAGAATGTTAGGAATGGAGGAAGGAAGGGCTTCTTCACCATCTCCGCAGGCAGCTGTATAGAGCTATCCGAGGAAGAACTTTCTGTTTTCGGTGGATGTAGCACTATGTAGCACCTGTATGTACTGAGGGATTGAGTGCCATAATAGCCATTTTTTAGAGTAGAACCTTCTTTTAGAGCTACCAGGAATGTTCTGAAATGAAATCATAGAAGCAGGGAATTACCGACATGACAAAGGGCTGCTGGAAGTCTCAAGTGCCGTCTGCTCAAAGCAGAGCCACCCTTAATGGACGAGCAGGGGAGCGGGAGCATCTTTTTCACAACCCTTTCCAGCAGCGCAAGCAGCCAGGAGATTCCGCCTCGGCTCTTTTTTGGAGGCTAAACAAACGCGGCACCCTCAGCCTCTGCTCAGCGCCCGGGTGCTCGCTGACCATCGTTGGGACCAGCCGCTAACTGCACAGCCCAGTGTCCACTGCTCTCCTGCAGCAGAGCCCGGGCAGCAGCTGGGATCCAGCCCTTGGAGCGCGCGCTCCTCGCGGCAGCTCGGTGGCCACCACGACCCCCCAGGTCCTTTCTGCAGAGCTGGCCCCAGCCTGCGGTGCTGGTGCACCTCAGAGGCAGGACGTGGCATGCCTGTCCTTGCTGAATGTCCCGAGGTTCTTGTTAGGCTGTTTCTCAAGCTCATCAACGCCTTTGTCTGCCTTTGAAAATAGATACCGAAGGTTTTGGTAACATCTTTTCTCTGCGACTTCACAAAAAAATGAATAAATGCCTCATAAGATTTCCATATATATGTGCAAATTCCCAGTTGTCAGGCTCCGTTGCGCCACTGCTCTGCTTTCTTTACAATGTCTCCAGAGGACTATGAGAAACCAAATCCCAGCTGACATCAACAAGAGCCTTTCACTGACTGCAGTGACCCTGAAGAGGGTCCAGTCATGCAAGTGCAATAGCAGGAAGCAGGATGGCAGCATTGGCACCGGGATGGGGCTGTTTCACCTTGATTCTGCTACAAAGGAGGGATGTTTCAGTTACAAAAGCACTGGCAAGGGGCTTCAAATCTATAACTAGGATCCTTATTTGAAATTCTGGCATTAGAATCCCATTTTTCTTGAAGAAAGCACATTTCTCCATCCCTTTTGCAATTCATGAGACTTCCATAGATACAGGGGGCTGCACCATTCCACCGCTGCTTATGGAGCATCCCGAAATCGAGACATCTCCAAACCTGCATGGATTGTAACTGTTCTACATAACACCTCACAGAAATATTTCTGCATCCTCGGTAATCCTTTTGCAACCAAATGGAATTATTAATTTCAGCATTTGCAAAGGCTGTTCTAAGGCACCAGGTAGGTGTTCACGAACTCAGCCTAGGCCCTTGTAAGAATTCCTCCCATACATGGGCTTGCCTCTATCACAGGATGTAGTAAAACATGGTCCTAATGAAATCCCCATTTTCCCCTTTCCCTGTTGCAATTACGTATGTGTTTTATGAGGGCATTATGACTGCACTGCTTTAATTTTGTTGTAATATTTAGATAATAATTAGTTCTGTATCTAACTAAGAACGCATGTATGCGTTCAAAAATAAAATATTTACTTTCGAAAAAGCCATCATAAGTTGTTACGAGTGCTTGTCTTCACTATGTGTGGAAATTTAAACGTACTCTGTATAATAACTCTGCTGATATAATAAAGAATTATGCATGACAAGGGACACTGACCCGGTTCAGTGGGAACTGCCCCCTGGCCTCCAGAAACTTTAATCCAAGTTGCAGTAAACTCAGGTCAGGTCAAATATAACAAATTGGAACTGCCTTTAATGTCCTGAGATCCTTTGATTCCTCAGAAGGTACAAGACTAACGTAAAAGCTCTTTCTGCATGTCATGATTTTCCATATATTCATAAAGGAGCAAAGCATCAGAGTCCAAGGACCAGTATGACTTGTAAGGCAGCTGTCGATGTCACTGTGAGAGCTCAGCCTCCCCTCTCCAATACCGAGAGATATTCCTTGATTTTATTCCATATTAAGAGGAATTTTGTAAGAGGAGGTAAATGGGAGTATTTTGTCAGAGAAAAAGGAACATAAATCATGGGAATAGAAGAATCGGCTTCAAGAAAGGCAAATGGATCTATTAGTTTGGCAAAACTAAGGAAAAAATAGACCTCAGGAATACACTCAACATGATCTTAGTGAACAGATGTTTAAAATATTATCAAAGTTCAATGCTGTGAGATCTATCCATCACTCCTTTAGTTGTAAGTGAGAGAATGAGTAATTTAGGGAACTGAATTTGATATTGTCACTTGCTAGTTTAAAGATCTGAGGGAAACCTTGGGTGTTACTAAATAACACAGGTGTTATGTGAAATGTATGCAATACAGCTGGTAACATACCCATGTCATTGAATGGGAGCTCTCCAAATTCAAAAAAAAAAAAAAAACAAAAGACCCTGAAGAGTCCACATTACTGAATATCTGATGTCTATGGCGGAGGTGAATTGGGGGTTTCATAAATAAGGGGAAAGGCTATATCTAAGCATAGGTAGGACAATAATTCCAAGAAGAAAACTCAAGATACTTCAGAAAACATTGAACAGTTTGCCTTCTTGCATTTCCATCTTTGTTCCTTGTTTTTACCCATCTCCCTTGGGAGCTTCGTATTGCTAGAGGTTCTGAATTTTGGCCCATGCCTTCAGGCTATTTAAACAGTAGTTCCAGCCTTTCTAGATGAGATAACTTCCAACTTGGTTTAGAGGGCTAAAACATAGAGAGAAGACATTTATCTTTTTGTATCACCCAACCTACTCTTAAACCACAGGCAGTTTCCCTTTCTCTGCAGATAGTCTAAGCTCCTGTCACTATATACAAGATGTTTAGCAGTCTCAGACACATAAGCATACCCCAGGCCGGAGGTATCATCCAAACGAACCCATGTTTAGGTTGTTTTTCCGATCTAACCAGCAGCAACCACAAACACGCTGGAAGCTGTTGGCCACAGAGAGGTGCCAGGGACAGCTCCTGTGCGCTGGTGAACAAGCTGCAGACACAGAGCCGTGGTTGCGGGCTTCGCTGGGGCTCTGCGTGGCCCACGCCGCCTCAGCGCCGCGAGCGCAGCTGCCCGCGCGCACAAACGCCCTTCACGGGCCGCAGCAGGCCCAGCCGCAGCCTCCCTCCTCTGCAGAGCAGGGCAACCTCACGAAACCTCTCGCACTGCTGCCGTGCTCTTCCCACTGTCCCTCACAGGGATATCTCTTACACCAGCTTCTAAGCTGAGCTTTTCCAGGCTTTGCTGCTCTCAAATAAACCTGGGTTTCTAAATCATTCTGGCAGCTCTGAAAATCAGTCAGTTTAATTAGGCTAAATATAAAAGAATGAAACTATGTTACAAAATGCCACACCAGCAGACACTTGGCCAGTATATAAATTCTCTCAGGTCCATTGAAATCAAAGGAACTGCGGCAATTATAGCAGCTGCAAACACCACCCAGTAAATGGGAGCACAAAAGACTTTGCGGTCTGAGGAAACAGTACGGGACTGTAAAATCACGTACCAGGGGCCAGTCCTCATTGCCCCATAGCCCCACGCACATCATCAGAGCAGCATTAACTGGTCAGAGATCAACAACAGTCACACTGGGTACCGGGATGCACACGCAGGAGAGGGAACACCGAGAGCGCACGTATTAGGGTATGCAGAGGCATCTGCAGCAATAGCATTGCTTGGATTTAGAGCTCAAAAAGGTGCAGAGCAGCTCCTGAGCCTGTGATGGGAGTAAATGCTGCATGCATACCTATAGTATTGACCTGAGCAGCCCCTCAGTGGCACACCTACCTGTCCATGGATCAGGATGCAACTGTCCTCTTGTCTATGCAGCACTGTAGTGCTTAATAGAACGGATAGAATGTGCCCACAGGGCAATAAATGAAACAAAACAGAAAAACAGCCGCAGTTTCCCTGACGGCTGCTGACCTTGGCTGCGAGAGCATCCCTGCGCTGGGAGCACAACCAGGAGAGGAGCATCCATCACAGAGCCACTAAATGGCTCCCTTCAGAGCAGCAGCTTTGCGAGGCTGCAGGTCAAGCAGGTGGGACCTGCGGTAGCAGCAGTCGCCAGAGGCGCATGCAGAGATCACCAGGAGCCCTGGCATGGGAGACCAGATCTATTTAGCAAAAGGGAGAGGGAGGCCCAGAGCAATCTGGAAACTGCCAAGCTTTAGGCAGCAGCTGTGCCCACCCATCCTAAAATACCAGGCCATAAAATCCTTTAAGAATGAAAATCTGTTTTAAAATCCAATGGGAGCTGCTACAAACATATTTTCTGCTTTTATCAACATACCCCAATCCAAATGGTGTTCTTAAGTCCACTCATGACCTCCTGTGTGTTAGTGGTGTTAAGCAGATACAGAGAAGGACAGTGTTTGATCCAGCAAAAAGAAAGGTCTTTGAAGTACCTGTATCATTCTCACTCGAGCACAGGAAGATGAGCACAGCCCGGCCACAGATCCACCCAGCAGCACGTACCCCCACGTGAAGGAACTTTGTAAATTTTATCTAGGAGCCTGGACCTTCCTCAGACCCACTCCAGCAGCGATTCCCTGGAAGAACAGGAAAAAGCTGAAGATACGACATGAGACTGATGGCTGAAGAGCAGTTATTTCACCTAAGAACTGCCTGTGCTTTGATAACTCATAAACAAAAAGCTGGCATCATTTGTGCTTCTGTCACTTTGGCCCTGAACAGATACAAATCCGAAACTGCAGGACAAATTGTTCCGAGCAGTCATTCCCCCTCTTCCAGACTGATCAGAAACCATATATTTTGGGCTAATTTACTTAGTGCTGAGTGACAGATGCTTTCAAATAGCCTTTCTGGCCTGTACCCTTCACCAGACATTTTATTTCTACCTCTTCCTCTTGCAGAGCAATCTATCTAGAAGGCTCACTTGCCTTTTCATACATCATCTCCAGAAGCACCATGACTATCCCATAACATTTCTATCAACCGTCTGCTTGTAATAATATGAAAGACGGAAAGGATTAGGTACATTCCGTAAATTACATTGTACTGAAAGGGTAAGAAATGGTTTGCCTAGTGTATTGAACAGCTTGGTACATTTTCTACATTAGGATACCAATTTTTATTTCAAGGCTTTCATTTAGGAAGAAAAAAGAATGATAGCACCAGATCTGAAGGCCTTAATTTTTTCATGGAATAACTATAATAAAAATAGATATAGGATTATGTGCAAGGTAGAGCATCTCTTGATTTCCCCTTAACCGAATATTATGATTAGAACAGGGTAACCTTTCTGGCAGTGGTTTCATTCTCATTTTAGCATTACCACCATCACCAAGTACACTTAAATCCCCTTTCAGCCGCCACTGCACCTCAAAGCTGACATCCTCTAAGGCAAAAGTAGGAGTTCAACATTTGGGGATGTTCATATGTTGCATGTGTTTAAGACATCAGTGGAATTATGGAGTGAAAAGCTATTATCTTTAAATAAATGATGTTCAGTCAAAAGCTCAGCTTCATGTAGTATGAGCAAGTGTTCCTATGCTGTAACATGCAGCATGTAACAGTTACTGGTTCTCAAATAAGAAAGTGCTTCAGTGCCTCTAAGCATTTTGGTAACTTTTCAACCATTCTGTTGTTAGGCTGCAGTCCCTGTCCATGACGTGTCATGAGTGCAGCTATCACAGTTACTCTCACCAGCTTTGGCTTAAAGGCCAGAGTTTGTCCTGTAAATGCACCTAGCCCTCCCCAAGGAGCAAAGCATGACCAGGAAGAGAAACTCTAAGACGGAAAAATAAAGGGTATTTTTACGTTGACTTCTGTAAAAGACAGAGGCTGCAGGCTCCTTCCACATCCTCAGACAGACATTTTGGGAGACAAGGAGCTTGCTTACATGGGATCCATAGCTACGGACAAACCTGCACCTTCTACTTGGAGTCAAAAAGCAGTTCGGGGCTGTAATGTTAGTGCTGTGTCCCTAAATTGGCCCTCGACATAAGCAGCGTGTTATTTCCTGGAGAGCTTCAGCAATTTGGGCAATCCTCCCATTCTTTTCAAGGCTGCTTTAAAATGCCAATAAAATAAACTCCTGCTACTTAAAGCTAGCCTGATGCTTTAACTTAACGTTCAACTTAAGCTGAACTTCCCAAAATAGATTTTTATGGCCCAACAGAGTCAGATACTTTAACATTTAGTTTACATTTATTCAGCTTCCCCTCATTTTTATTCTGGTCCATCAGCAATTTCTAGTTAGTTTCAACACAAATTCTGTAAATCTTTATTCTGCTTTAGTGAATGGGAGTAGAAAAAATCAAGCAAGAAAACTGATAGGTGAGATTTTGTGAACTCTAGGCAGGACAATATCCAAGTAGGCAAATTAGGTCTGTTTTCATCCAGCACATTTTTTTCTCAAGTTTTGGAAATAATAAATGTTGATTTTCCAATTTGCTCTAACGATTTGCTGCACCATCCCTCCTCCTCGCTTCTCCTGAAAAAATGTGGCAATAAAATAGAATGAGAAAAAAAACAGCCCTATTCTCGTCTCCTTGGTCTCCAAGGTGCTATTTCCAGCAGGAGGGATTCAGCGTGCCAAGGCTTGGCAAGGGCCTCTGTTTCCTGCATCACTCTGCTATGCCTTTGCCTCCCAACTCGGAATGGGAAGACACATCAGCATTTCCCACAGATGAGCATGACACTGCACTGGACCTACCTATCTCTGAAGCATTAGTAGAGAGAGGGCCCCATGTTTTTCACAGCATATTTTTGCACACTGATGTGAACACACTACCCAACGCTTCAGTCACATTCATCAGAATGTTCTTTTCTAGCACGTGTTTTCCTTGGCACTGCCCTCCTTCCTTGCTTGCTGCTCGTGCATTGGGCCTCCTTATTCCCCATCCACTATTTCCACTGACCTTGCGCAGAGGTCAGTAAAGCTCCCAGCAAATGGTATTGATTTTGCTTGAGCGCAGCCCACCCTTTTCAAAACCTGAATAATAACTAGAGCAAGAAGCAGCCCTGTCAGCAGTAGTTAAGCTCTAGCTAATTCTCTAAAGCCTAGAAATGTATAAGCTTTAGTGGAAGATTTCCCATTATTTGGGGTGCAGATAAAGTGTACGTGGATTCTCCAGAATCAAACGAGATCAAAGTCTGGGCCATCATTTTCTTACCTTAGGCTACTGTCATAAAGCTTGTAGGAACTATACCTTTGAGCCTCGCTCTATCAAATATTGTTGAAGTTGGCTGACAGTTTCAGAAGTTATAGGGAAGAATGGACCGACATGTACACAGACCAGGATTATTCCCTTAGGAAATTCAGCCAGAAGAGACAAAATTTTGAGGAAAATAGTCAAATTCTGGACTCCGAAGCAATTCACCCCACTGTTTGGTCTGGGCTGACACCGGCTGGAGCTCTGTCTTTCACCACAGCCTATTCCACCCTCACTTCTCCTTCATCCCGGGAAGTTGCCTGTGTTGAGAGTTTGGCCTCTGTCACAAATCCAAAAGTTGGACGTGACCTCTTGGAAATCCAATATATTTGGGGTATAGAAAGAGTTCTTAATAATTCCCAAATGAAAAGGGGTGGGACCCCATAACCAACCCTTCTGTGGGCCTGAGCTGTTTTGTGAGGTTGCTCTTAAGTGTGTTTTCCTTCAAATAATCTCCTGCTTTCTTGCTACACCACAACAGTGTACCTGTGGCAAGTGCAACTCCTGATGACATCCCTGCAGGGATACTTCTTGTTTCTGTAAGGATCAGTGGTGGAGCAGCAGGAGGTCTGCTCAGGCAGCTTCTTCTCATCACAAACAACAGCTCAGAGGAAGAGAATGGAAACAGATGGAGACGGAGAAAACAGAGAAATAAGGAAAAAGAGAGGAATAAAAAGCAAGAAGAAGGAGGGGGAAAAGAAAAAAGAAACAGAAAGAGAAAATAGAAAACAGGCTTCTTGCCTCTCCTAGATATTCACAATCTTCTAGGAAGGATTTTGAAACACGTTATCCCGGTTGTTCTCTGACACCAGAGCACAGATAGCAAACTCTGCAGCAACAGCAGCAGCACGAAAGGCAGCTATTTCTTGATGGCCTGTAAGAACCCACAGGGCCATTCTCTGTAACAGTGGAGAAGGATTCTCAGTGATCAGAAAAGAGACATTTCAAAGCAAGAACAAGTCCCACCTCACTTTAATTTTTCATCCAGCCCTCCGAAGTATCTGACAGTAATACTCGAAACCTTGTTCCTCACAGCCACAGCGGAGCAAAGCGCACGCACATCAGGTGGAGTAACAGAGGGGAGTCGAGGGGAAGGAAGGCTTGGATGAAAGTTAAGTAGCTCATTTTCTTGCTAGAGTTTTCTGATCATGAAATTTTACCTACAACAGAGTGGTACATATTTGCAGTAATGACTTGGAGACCCGTTGTGAACTACTGAACCTTGTGAATTACTAAGTAATTGGAAAACCACAGTGAAAGCAAGGAAGGGCTCTGCATCATGAAGCATTTCTGGTTCATTTACTGGGATGGCCGTAGGTTTGCTTCTTTAGCGGAACACTTTACAATATACTGCCGTATTTATGAAGAGATAGTGGAAAAAATAAACAAATGATGATGTCCTAATAAAGGGAAGTTTCATTCTAAACACAGAGGGCAACATTATCACAGCACTGGACCATGTCTGTGAAGAAATACCCAGCGTCCATCACTATGTGTTTGATTTCCTAAGCAAGCAGATTAGTGAAGGAAGCGTTGGGGCTGTTGCACCAGTCCCCTCGTGGTCTCACAGAAGCCATCTCCTGCGTGAAGAGGTGGTACAAGACAGATCACAGGTTCCTTGCAGCAGTTATCTGCATGGCCTGGACCCTTTCAGTGCAACCCCTGCTGACCTTCTGAGACTGACGGGCATCCATCTTCCTTTCCGCTGTGCCCTGAGGAACTCCTCTAGTCTTGCTAAGCCCAGAGGTGGCAGCAAAGTCAGCACCTAACAGCAGTACTGCTCAGTGATACAACCCATGGCAGACACCTGGCTTGCAGCGCGATCTGTAGAAAAGTTGGAAATGACATGCCAAGGATGTGGAGTGACACTGAGAGGTAACCATAAGCATGGAACTAAATAAGGAAGCACCAAGCTGAGGTGATGCCAGCAGCTACATGCAGCCAATGGCAACACTAAGGTGAGTGTTTGGGAAGAACTTCGGGCTGCGGAGAACTCGGTCATGGTTCAGCCCTCAGCAAGTCCATGAGCTGCCACCGTGCTCACTGCATGGAGAGCAGCAAACCTAAGGACTGCTAGTATTGCCTCTACCTCTGCTTCTGAGCAGCCATGATGCTGAGCAACTCAGAGAAGACAGAGCCCTGGCTAACCTCAGAATGAGCCCAGATCATGAGAACACATTGCAGCGGGCAGAGGTCGGCCCACAGATCATAGAATCACAGAATCATGGATTCCTTAAGGTTGGAAGGGACCTCTAGAGGTCATCTAGTCTAACCCCCCTGCACACGCAGGGTCACCTAGAGCACGTGGCACAGGACTGCATCCAAGTGGGTTTGAAGATCTCCAGAGAAGGAGACTCCACAACCTCCCTGGGCAGCCTGTTCCAGGACTCAGGGGCTGAGTGGAAGAGGTAGCAGCACGAGGCGCAGGCTTTGCATATGCTGAGCTCATTCACAAGCTGCAGGTCCACTTCGAAAATGGGCTAGGTTGCCCTTTCCTTATCATTTCTTTCTACTTCCAGCTGTGATCCCGATACTCACCCTTCACACACTCAGTAATAAATAAGGAACAAGTACAAGATGATAAAAACTTTTATCTTCCACCGCCACTATTTTTGTTTCTGAGGTTTTGCTACAGATGTATTAGTTAGTGATGGATGAGTTTAATCCTTGCCCTTTTTCTGAGGCCTGTTGATTATTTACTGGTGTTCTGATCTGTATCTACAAAGGGAATTTTGTAATATATGATGCCTGCATTAATGGGATTTGAGGCCTGTGTAAATCATCCAGCCCTGATACTCATTGCTGAGCACATACTTCTGAGGCAGATAAGTGTCCATAGGGCTTTTGAAAACCCCACACGATGCTTTTCAACCTTCTTGTTTTTTAAAACACCTCTATGCAGATACTCCCTCCTTTCCTCCTCCCCTCTAAAGTTGTAAATGCTTTTGGCATTTGAAGAAATCAAATCCTTCTAGGGCTCTTGCTGTTGATCCATGTTGGGTTATGGTCCAGCTGCCTGAATTTTAAACCTTTGTTGTTTTGTGTTGTTGCCCCTTGTTGTGCCGATATGGAGGGCTGATCATTAAAACAATACTGCAGTAATCACATTTACAGAACTCTACCTATCCCGAAGGATTCCATGAGATATGCAGACTGGCTGCTGGAATAGCGGGGATGTGTGTGGGCTGGCGTGCAGCACAGTGGGAAGGTGAAGCAAGATCTCAGGCAGGGAAAAGAGCACACCCTGAAAGATGTCTCTGAATCTTGATTCAATCTGAGCAGAAATTCATTTGTTAAGGTTTTATTCTTTGAAACACTGTGATTATGAACATAGAAGAGCTGAAAGCCAGAGTCAGGCACACCAGAAGAAACCACCTCCACTCTCCAAGGGGAAGGCAAGGAATCCCAGGGGAAAGAAGTCAGGAGACAAGTCTTTGAATCTTGACATAGCCACTAACCTTGGCTCACTGTGAGCAGCTCCTGCAGTCCTGCTGTAAACCTGCTCAGCTGGTCACCAGCTTCATGACACAGTTGGTCTCAGGATGGCTGCAAGTGCAAAAGAGCAATCAGCTCGGCAGGTAGGCACAGCTAAACTGCAAGTTGGGTTAGTCCCAGGAAACATGTGTGCATCCAGAAATTTGTGTATTATTTCTGAAAGTGACAATGAAAGATATCATGGTCTCCTTCACACCTTACTCCAGATAGAGATTAACTAGAATTGAGAGACAGGAGATCTGGTTTTCCTACACAATCAATCAGGTTTGATGCCTGACTCTCAAAAAGGTGCAGGGTTGGACAAACCTCTTGACTCTCTTTTCCTGTCCTCACAAGACTAGTGGCAGCACAAGAGCAAGGCTTCAAGGTTTGTTTAACTGGAATTCAGAGAGCAAAACAGAGGGAGTCAGCCTTGTGATCACTATTACACAGACAATATTTTCTATGAAAGCTGCCCTATTTTGAGATTTATTTTTATTTAAATAAAGTTGAAGTTGACTTTGAAAACAAGATGAAATAAGGAAAGATCTCTCTTCATTTCCAATTAAGTTGTTTAGCTTCCAGAAAAAGTCTCCTAAACGTTCAGAGGCTCCTTGTTTCCACAGAGAGGCCTCTCCTCTTCACACACAGGTGTAATAGATGCTGCAAGGGTGAGACCACGTCTTCCCCAACACCCACCGCCTGCAGTTACTCAAGATGCCCACATCTATGAAGCAAATGAAGGGTTTCTGTGTTTGTGCTGGGAGTCTATCCGAGGGAAAAACCAATGAACAACGCTGGGCGACGAAGCAGGCCCTCGGGGGGCCCTCGGAAGCAGGAGAGGGTCATCGCAGGGAGCGCGGCCCTCAGGAAGCCGCGTGCAGCATGGGCTTTGTACGAAAGCACTAACAGGATTAACCTGAACCCCGCTGCCTTGTGAAACCCGAGAAACAAGTGACAAACAGCTCTTCCCACAGAAAATGGGAGAGCACGGGATAAAGTTCCCAATTTGGGGAATTAAGGAGGCCACACTATGACTGTGGTCAGCTGCACAATCGCAAAATTTGAGGAAAAGGAAAAAAAAAATCAGGACGAGGCACCATGATGTAAAGCAAAGTAAGCCACATTCACACTGAAAACAAAATCTAACTCCACAGAACTAAACTCTGGGGTTTCTCAGCAGTTAGAGCCTCCTCACAGAAAACACAGAAAGGCCCATGTTCAAGCACAACCTTTTCAGACTCTAAGTAGGAAACACGGTCTGAGGCGGGTGCTCTGTGGCCAGGGGGCTCAGACAGGACAGGATTCTGACCTCTGCTTTTAAAGCCTTTAAACTGTTAACAGGGATTCCCTACGCAGAGCTCCCATCCCAGCTGGAGCCTCAGCAGTTGGATCACCACCAAGTGGATGGAAAACAACCGAATTTACCACCTGAGCAGACAAATGGCAAAGACTGCTGTGGCAGAGACATGACCATATATACAGCTTTAAATGCCTGCATACTTTGCTAAAATATGAACTGCCAATTATGCTTTTTCAGGTGCTCAGTTTAATCATTAATAACTTATGCAACATCTCTCGGACCACAGGAGATGAGTGGGTAGGAAGCATCTGGAGAGCAAGGGTACCTCCAGGCACGGGACCCTATCAGCCCTCGAGATGGGGAGGATGGACCATCCTGCAGCCTCCCTTCCCTCATCCGAGCATCGTGCAAGCCCGGACTGTGCTTCATGCCCTCATGGGACCGGCTGTCTGTCACGAGACCGGCAACGGAGCAGCGAAAGCGTTAACCAGCACAGCTGTCCTACAGAGAGCAGCAGCTGCTGCACACGCATCTCCCCACGCCAGGTCCAGGGATGCCTTCAAGGTGCTAAGAACATTTATAACCCTTCTTCATATCTAATCATTACTTGGAAGTACAACCCACCATCAGCTTACAGAGCAGATCTGTCTTGGTCTATTTAGGCGACGTGTTGTTTTGCTGCGGGTTGCTGGGGCTGAGCTGTCAGAGTGAATTTTCTTCCCCATTCACGCAGGGATGTGCAGTGAGTGGCATGTTTGTGCTGAGGCAGCCAGAAGGGCTCTGCGATGCCCTCACTTCCTCAAGGACTTCTTTATTTCGGCCACAGTTTGTCCATCCTGTAAATAGTCAAACTTGGACTCACTTTCCCCACACGTTGTCAGGGAATCTTGAGCAAACACAGCAGATGTTTAACACACAGAGGATGGCACAGACCCACGCAGCTGCAGCATGAGGACAGACTGCTTGAAAAAATGCTTCATTTTATTAAGTTTATTAACTTAATAAAAGTTTCCTTTTATAAAGACTCCATCTCTCAGCCCCTTCAACTCTAAAGCATAGTGGCTTCTGCTCCAAATGTCGTATAGCTGGTGTCATCCTGTTCCCAATCACCATTTCTCCACAGAAATTTCAAGGCAGTTTCAGTTTCAGCCCTGGAAAAACCCCTAGGTTTACCACAGACATCTGAGTAAAATTCAGATTGGTTAATTTATTAATTAAGTCAAAGCTCACGCAAAATTGGCTACTCTGAATTGCCTCTCCTTTTTGAAGCAATTACCATTCTTCTTTGAGTAAATAGAGAACTTGCAGTACCTAAATTTTATGTCTGAGAGAACGGCACGAAGTCCTTCCACATGACCTCATAACTCCACCATAACACCAATGTGTGAATGGGGATTTACAACATACATATAACATATACATATGTGTGCATGTGAAGCACATGCATAGATATGTGAATCTGATATCAACATACAGTATTTAATATTCAAGGTTTAATAATGAATAAGCAATCATTAATACAGGCTTTCCTGCTCTGTCCCAGTGACTAATGTCCCTTCTGTTTCCCTGCAGGTTGCCCTACGTGACCAGCTTGCCCACGCGGTTAGTTCAGCGGCCACCTGGTTGCCTCCAGCATTAGCTCAGGCTCTGTCTCTTCATTTACAACTCCCTGTCTGGACTTTGCTGCTTTGTGCCTCACTAAAACAATATGCAATTCCCTTAGGGCTTCATCCCAATTCTGCCTAAATTAATCAGCATGCTTTATTTTGTTAATTTATTTTTCCCACTTGGGAAAAATCATATCAAAAATATCATATCAAAAATCCTCATCATATGCCCTGTATTCCTGAAGCAGATATCACCTCTAGTCACAGAATGTCTTTAAAAACAGCACTATATTGGAGCTCACAACATCATCAGTGAGGTCCTTAGGCGAAACTGCATCCTCCTCTGCCTCTCATTGCACAGTGCCAGGCTCACTGGGTTGTTATACTGCTATGCACATCTATGTTTTGCTGAGTACCTGCTAAGCCAAAGTTAGGCATGTGAAAACCACCTGACAGCAATCCAGTAAACTCATTTCCAGTAAAGAAAAGAGAAGACATCGTCACTGGGAAAGGAAAAGGAGAGAATGACAAGAGTTAAATCCAGGCTAACCTGGAGAAACTTGTTTAAATTGCAGTTTACTGGCAGTGTAGCCCACTGTTTTACCCGCTGAGCCGTGAACTGAGCTTTCCAAAGCCACTAATGGTTGGATGTCTATTTGTCCTGCAATGCTGGTAAAATACTCTCCACAATTACTTAAAACTTGTGAACCGGGGTACTGATGAAACATCTTGAAACATGAGGAGAACTTGTACTTCTGATGGCCAGCAGAAGAAAGCCCTGCCTTTTTGTCCTACGGCTGCAATAGTTCAGTTGACACGGTTTATCCTGCCTCTTTAAGCCGGTGTCTGCAGCATCTTCCCCCTGGTTTCCACAGGGCAATAGACTGAGCCTGTCTTTGCGCTGTAGCAAAGCATCAGCCCCTTGCAACATTTTAGGTCTTCCTAGACCCTGACAACAGGGAAGGCTCCCCCAAAAGAAACTTCTTATATAAGCTTATATCACTTATATAACTATATCTGAGCAAGAGCCTTAGTTCTAAATGCAATGAGAGGTCAACACATTCAGTGGATAATTCTTGTTCCATGGATTACAGTGTCTGAGCTGCATTCCTGGCTTCCTTTCAGACCTTTGTAACCTTGGGCAAGTCATTTTGTTTCTTCTGTTTCTGCTCTGCTAGTCAGCTTTGAGGTGAAAGATCTCCTGGGAATGCATCTGTCTCACACACTGTGTCGATACACTGCCTAAAACAGTGGGATTACAGGCTTGATTGGGCAGTGCACCTTATTAACCAAGGATAATAGTGCAAATAAATTTTTCCTACAAGGACTTGAAGATTAAAAATTCATAATGCTGTTTTTTTGCACCAGAATTCCTTTTTTTCTTGGCTTGAAAATAGATAAAAGGAAAAACATCCTGCAGCTCAAGCGGTTTGGATGGATTTGTCGTTAACATCCGCAGGGACATCTTTGCTAGGGCTGGTTCATTCACTGCCTCTCGTGTCCTTCACTCTTGCACATTTACATCAGACGAGATGGAGACTCACCACGACACTGTGTGTCCCAGCAGAGCCATCACACTGCTCTGAATCCCCTCGGATACCTTTGCCTCTTCTTTTCTAATGGCCACTGCCAGAGCAGCCTGGTCTCCACCTGCCTTCTGGCATGCTCCTAACCTGCAGCGCCGAGTAGCAGTCCATCCCCTGGCTTTGGTTTGCAGAGACCTTTGCACTGAGCTCAGTTCATCACAGGGGCAATATTCTGCCTGGTAAGCTGTTTATAAACCATTTCTCTCAATGCTCTTCTGTCCGGAAATTTCACTGTCTAGACCTCACATCCTCATCTGTAGCAAATCCTTGCTATTTGGTTAAAATCTGGGGAGTGTTAGAAAGAAGCACAGTCATTAAGGGAATTATTGAAAAAAAAAATTCCAAATGCACAATAATTCTCTTTTGCTGTGAATTATGCATTGTGAACACTGCAGCAATTCCTCATGGAATAGGCTCATGCATCATGGAATATTTTAGTTCACTCCAGGTAACTCCAGGCCTTCCTTAAGGGAAAAAAACAGGAGACTCCAGGAAGATCCTATGATGTGATCTAAAGGCCTTTTCCTCCCACAAATTACCTTCCTCATACCCCACACTGCAAGCTCATGACTTAAAGCTGTCTGTGAAGACAGTTAAATCACAAACTAAAAAGAAACAAGCAAAAAGTGGTAGTTCGGGAGAGGATTCAATGCATAGGAATCAATAGGAATGAGACTATACTGCAAACAAGACAATGAATTTCACAGGTAGAGCAAACTGCTCATGCTGTGAAGGGAACTCTACTGTTAGTGCCTCCAGTGCAGCAAGGTTACAGCCTCCAGGAACCCTTGTTCCCAGGAAATCATATTCAGCAGTAATGCTGGAAAAGCCTGGTGTTTCTTCTTGAAGGGCCCAATGACCTTGAGAAGTTTAACATATAAATCACATCTTTCTTCATGCTAAAGTCTACAGAAGCAATTTTTGTGCTGATTAGGATCTTTAAAGCAAAAGTAAAACAATTGGCATTTTGCTGGGGCTTAATAAAATCAGAGCTGACCACAAATCAATACAGGCTCTACCGCTCATCTGCGGAAACAGCTGGTGGCAGCTCACTGAGCTGTTCTCTCCTGTAGACACGAAAATCACCTGCAGCAGGTGCTTTTCTGCAATAAGAAAAGAGAAACAACCATTTTCTTCTCCAAGGCATGTGGAACATAAGCAGGTACTTTAAATAGTTACACATATTCAGGCTAGAATAGCATTCAGGTAGAACAGCAGCCTTGATGAAACGGTGAATGCAAGAGCTGGCTTCACAGCTCTGCAAAAGACTCTGTGATCATAGAGCAGCAAGAGAATAACTGCTCCATGTTCCTTCCCAAAGCTGAGAGATAATGCAGGCCCACACTTACCTCCTTAGAGACCCTCTTCCTACACATGGAAAGGCTGCAATCGCAGCAGAACCAGTATGAAGTGTGAGTAATTTACTTCAGCACTGTATAGGAATTGTCTCCAATTGCAAAATAAAATAAAATAAACCAAAGCTCTTGATATAACTTAGAGACGTCCTACACGCTAGTGCCAATGTTCTTAAAAGGATCAAAAACTACTCCCACCTACTTGGCCACATAGGAAATCTCTTTAACTGTCTGAAGATTAGACAAAATGAAGAGCAACTCAGCTGAAAGTCCAAGCTCATGCAAACTAGACTCAGGTAAACCCAGAGCAGGAAGACAGCTCACAGCGTGGTTGCAGAGCACTCGCTGCTGTGGTTACAGTTCACTTTAAGTAGCTCCTTCCAGTTCAATTTAGTAATGTGAAAGTCAGTGCAGGTTCTCCATCCTCTGGGCAGGCCAGACTTATTTCTGCCACAGATTAATTGGGTTTTACTGGGTGAGGTTCAAATGCAGTGTAGCTTTTTTAGGCTTCTTTTGTAAAAACACCCCAAGTTTGGATTTTCAAACTAGCCATTAATGTCTAGCTGGAATGGAGAATCCATGGAAATGTTAAATCATGGCTAGATGCAAAAGCTCAGTGCAAAACTGGATTTCAGGCCATATTAATGCTCAGATAAATGCTCTCCTGTACAGAAGGGATATAAATTTGTGTGTAACCCTAAGGAGGCCACATTCTGTTTAGTTTTTGAAGTGCTGAATGTTCCCATAGTTTCACTAGAAATAGCGAGCGTTCAGCAACATCCCTCTTCCCAGCATCACCTGAAGTTAACCTTTCCAAACCACTCAGCACATCTCTAGTCAAGCTGCATCTTGGCTTTAGTCCTAGCTTTACATCTTACTCTCTCCCACATTGTTCAGAGGCTTAGAAGAGGCCAAAGCCCTTCGTCCTTCACATCTTCTCTCACTGAAAACATGTCTAGTTAAAGTCAAAAAAGACTAATGAAGGGTCCCATGCGTGACTAAAAGATTTGAGGTATTTCATAAAATCAGAGACATAATGTTTCCCATAATGGTTTTTGCTCTGCTGCCACGTGGTTACACATGCAGATTAGCTGTCTAATAAGTGTTTCAAGGGAAGCACTCAATAGCCCTTCAGATCATTTTATTAAAAGTTATAACGATGTCTCCGGCTAAATTCAATTCATGCTGTGAAGGCTATTAGGTTAATCAAAATATAAGGGAGACCACCATCCACTCTTAATTAATAAATTACATGTTGCTGTGCAATCAGCAAGATTCCATCAAGGTTAAAATCAAATAGTAGTGACATATGATCACAGTTTTTAAATGAGGATCATATAGAAATGGATGCAAATGAAGCCTATATTTCCAGGCATAAATGAGACTGTTTCTGCAACTCTCTAATAATTAGGCGGCCTTGAGTTCATGCAAAAGCTTTAGAACAGAAAGGTCTCACTGTTTCAGAAAGTATTTAAAAGCATATTAAATTAATCACACATTTCAGCCCTATTTGAATTAATGATCTCCAGGCATATCTTTAAGGCTAAAGGACACACAGCTAGTTAGAATTAGAAGAAATAAATGCTTATTTCTCTGAACAAGGGTCTAAGCAAGTAAGGAAGGTGACACTGTGTAATGGGATCTGCGAAGCCTCATTGCGACGTACCCTTTTGGGCAGATCCAGTTCCAACCAAATCTTTGCATCATCTGCCGCTGCCTGTTTAAACATCTGCTTTTGTTCACATCAGTCACTTCATTAACCTGCAGACAGCTGCTACCTCGTGTGAAGTGAATGACATTTCTGGAGGCAGGAGCCTGATGTTTACAGTACGTTCACTGACTCACAGGAATAAAAAAATCAGTCAAATTAAACACTGTCTCTTACAATGGCTTCATTTCCTTGACTACAAATTTTAAACCAGGGTTGGACTGCTACCATTTGTTGCTGCTACTACTCTGGTTCAAGAATGGCTCAGAGAGGTCTCTAAAGTGACTGTTGGTTTTTAAGAAAATTATACATTATACAGCTGCAATAAGAGTGTGCATCATTTACACTGATACACAGAACGTGCAAGGGGATGCCCGTAATACCTCCATTTTTGTTGAAGAGCTGGGTCTTATTGTAATCTAAAATATTTAAAATATTTTTTTCAAATATTTACTCCCAAAATATTTGTTCAATACGAGAAGTAAAACCCCAACACGCATAATGTGATAAAACTCCTGCACTATGAATCCCTACCCTACAGCTTATTGGGCCTTATAACTCTCTGAACCCAACCTGGAAAGGTCCCATACCACAGAAGAATTTTTGCTATTGTATAAATCTATTGCACAGAATTCCCATTTACATCAATGGAGATTTAGGCACACAAATAAAACATATGTCCTTAGGGGATTTGTGGAATCAAAAAAAAAAAAAAAGAAAAATACAGGTTTTCAAAAACAATTAAAATCATCTTGAAAAAGTTAAAATTGATTTGAAAAGAAAAAAATGAAAATATTTGATCTTTTGTCAAAATTAAAGTAGACCAACTTCACAATTGGTTGTGTATCAGTTCATAACTTTAGATGCAACTTCAAAGTTAGGCACATATTTAAATATCTTCCGCAGTCATGGCCTCAAATTATCAGGGCTTTCTGATATCTGGTAGAACTCAAACAGTCATCAACCATTCTGAAATAAAACACTGATTTTTTTCACCTCCAGGTTCAAAAAAACTGAAGAGGACTACCAACTCTACGTTCAGATCAGACTGTAAGGATTAGGCAAAGGTAGCTATTACCTCTCTATGCAAAGCATGTTCCTAACAAAGGAGATTAAAAGCAAAAAAATTGATCCATTTCAGTAACATTTTACGAGAACACAGAAAACCTATCAAACCTTTATCTTGGGGATCTTGTGCAACATTGCAGCCCTCTCTGCATTCTTCACACTGATTGCTTTTGCAATGGTCTTTTCCAAGTAATCACTCCCTTAGAAATGTGAGATTTGCAAGCTTACAGTCTTATCTCATTGCTTTTTAAAAGCAGCAATTCTGTTTCAGAGATGTCCGTTCATTCTGGCACTCTAGATCGGTAATATAAAATATATGTCATTGGCTCGATTTTAAAAGGGCCTAAAATCAGCAATCCTCAATGTTTTCAGTTTGGTTTGTGGAAAGAATGGCTGCCTAATTCACACCAAGGGCAGAGCCCCCCCTTACCTTATAGTGTGATATAAGGACTTACTCCTATAGAGCCTGCACATCTTTAGTGTTGAGGTGCCCTTTGAACCATACAATTTATGCACAACTTTACAGTGGTTAAACCCAAACAAGTGCCAAGTGCATCTCCAAGTTGTTAAAATTTCAGGCAGAACCACCCTGCCTGGGACTGTCGGGTGTCAACGAAACCACCGGTGCTCAAGACAGTGCCACGTGCAGTCCAAAGTCCCACCATTAGGAAACACTGTGACCTGGGACAGCCTGGGGACGGTGCCCTGCAGCAGGGCAATAAGTACGTGTTTAACCAAGAGAAGATACTTATTGTTGTTAATTTAAGAGGTTTTTTTTCCAGTCAGCCCAATAAGTCTGGGTAGATGGCTTCATTTTTGTGCAAAGAAAAAAAAACTGAGTTTGAGAAAGGGACAATGAGAGTAGGGATGCTTCATTTCTTACCAGAAGGCGTTTTAAGATTCCTATCTCCGGCATCGGGAAACAAAAACAAACAAACAAACAACAACTCCATTAGGCCTTTCATTTGGGGTGCAAGCTGGCAGACACACACACACACACTCGCACCTGGAAAGCCGGCAACGGGAACGGAGGACCGAGCAAAGCTCCGAAGCAGCCTGAGGCCTCTGCAACAGCCCTGGGCTCAGTCCCACCTGAGGGGGCTGTGCTGCTGCTGGCTGTCCGTGGGCCCCCATCCGTCGGTCCCCTGTCCACCCTGCCCAAGGTCACGCAGGAAATGGCGCCAGGAGCTTGTGGCAGTGGCCAGGCTGGCTTGGCGGCTTGGGCCCTGGGAGCGTCAGACTCGGGCAGGCCGCACTGCCAACCCTGCGGCACGGCGGGGAGGGTGGCAGGGGCTGCGGAGAGACCGCGGGCCCGTGGGGAGGCGCCGGGGCGGTAGGCGCGGGCATGGCACTCGGCCCACGCTGCGTGGCATCCGCCACGGCAGCCTCAACGCGCAGCCCAGCAAAAGGAGGTTTGTCCCCCGCTAGCCCCCTGCAGTCCCGTTCTCTCGGAGCAGCTTAGCAAACGGGCCCTAAGGGCTGGCACGGGACAGGATAAAACCTCCCTCCATGTGTGATAACTGTGTGGAGACCGGAGAAGCCTGGCCCCAACACTGCCCTCCAGCAAACCAGCCTGACCGAGTCACAAGAACGTTTTTGTTTTGTTTTGCTTTGAACCAAACAGAAGACCAGTAAAACATCCTCTAGGTCTAAAGGCCCACAAAGAAAGTGGATTGTAATTGCAAGGATTGCAATTGCAGAGGGCTGGAGTAAACACATAGCAGCCCCCACTCATCACCCTCTTTCCCATTAAAGACCCAAATACACATATTTCACCCATCTGACTATTCTCTTAAAAAATACTGAACCTGCAAACCTTGTAGGTTGTTTATCCACATGATTGTAAGCCTTCCAATGGATTTACGCAGCCTACTACAGTCAATGAACTCCTCAAATGTTTGGTATTACAGAAATACTGAAAATCACTGTCTTTAATATTTGCTGAATCTGCTAACTCGGAGATTATGTTTATAGCAGCAATGGACGGATATTACCTGACTTCCAGTACTTCACTATCTAAACTCTGTCATTCGCCATACATAAATTCAGACCAGATCTAAAAATCCAGAGGAAACGTATATTTGGGGAGGGAAGCAGCTAAAGTGTGTAACAAGTTTCTACTGGTTGTTGATCTCACTTCCAGATACCTCTCAGATGTGGGGAGGAAAATCCCCACAGCTGTGGTTCCCTATCCCCACCCAGATCTTGATAGGCCCAATCCTTGCAAAGTCACTACAACCGTTTCACATGGTCTGCTTTGAGAGCAGGCTCAAAATGCGTTTGTCTAGTGCCAAAAGTTGGGTTCAGCTTGATATGCTTTTATGCTTGCCATAAAAAACTCCACTCATGGTCAAAGGTTTTCATCAACCGTTCTAGTAACATACACTGATCTTTCTCTTACCAAGCAATTGCCAGGATTCATCTAATCCTGTCTGTCAGTACTGTCACAGAGCCAGCATAATTAAGAAATTAATAGTATTTTGCTTAATCTGATGACCAGAATTTTAGATATGTGTTTTGGTACAAATAGAGTTTAAACAAGAATATATGTCAGTATTATCTTTACTTGATTTACGAAGAACAGTGGTAGATGATAACTCCTTCACTGATTTTGCAATTAAAACTAGTCAAAAGATTTAAAACAAAGGTTTATTTCCAATAAAAACAGCTTTGTTAAAGTCAAGGCTTCATGTGCCACACATGCAATTTTCAATATTCCTTTTTTTAAAAACATATAAACATTTTTGAAAAAAAAATAAGATTACTGAAATCAAAATTTAACTTTAAAAAGTTTTCAAACTGTTTCCATATGGCACAAGAACAAGTTCACACTTTTGAGCTCACCTCCCATCAGTATCATTATACAATAGTCTCTGAAGAGCAGAAACCAGCAAGGCCACCATGGTCACCTACATTTGCCAGTTGTTTGGATGCTGCCAGGTTCATCAAATATCCCCTAGATACGTCATGATGGCTCTGCAATCCCTTCTTGACAAAAATATCGTAAAACCATGGTTCGGTTGAAGTCTCTCCTGTTCCTTCTTCTACATCCATGTTTCAGTTTTCTCTAGGAGTATCTATTAATCTCGACAGCCTGATGGCCTGTGGGGTAGTTGCCAGTTTGATCTTCCTTGCTATAGATCTGTTTGTTAGACTACTTTTTGAATAAGTTGCTTAGTTCTCTAGGGAGTGAAAATATCCTTGAGAATATCTTCCTCAGAATACTTTCTGCTGGCAGGTCAAATTTCTGTCAGTTCTTCATTTCTTGGATTCTCTATCACATACCTCAACAGTGCTCCTTTATATCAAACTGCATTCCAGCTAGTAATTAGAGGAATGGTGTGAGATCAGAGAGCATTTAATTGCTTTAAAAAAAAAAAAAAAAAAAAAAAACCTTCTTACCAGCTTTTGAAGTCAAAAAAAGGGGTATTTTCTTTCTCATGTCTTGGAAACCTGCCATTTTTTTTGAAAAAGAATATCTATTTCTAAACTGTTCTCCCCATTTCAGAAGCAGATGATCAAGCCTTCTTTGAGTTTTTTTTTT
>NW_010580568.1:191231-215256 GCF_000705375.1 Tinamus guttatus | reverse complement strand
TCCTGCTGCTAGCCCTAGAAAACTACATGCATGATTTATTAAAGGACAGGGAGTGTTAGTTCACTCACAGAATGCAAGCATTTTGCAGATATTCTGCAAGAAGACTGTAGGAATTGATGCGATCTTTACAAAGAGGTTAATTACAAAGCTTTTGAACACCTATTATTTAGTACAAACAGTAAAGAAGCCTGTCTTTCACTCAAACAGCATTTTAGTCCAAAGATGAACATTTCTCCTATTTCAGTTTTGCAGCTCAATAAGCTTAGTTGTGGAGAGGGGAAGCAATGGGTCCCACCCATGCTGTCTGTGAAAGGTTTTGCCCTCTGGTCCCATTCTACCATACTGCATCCCAGCTGCTCCGGCTGGATGGGTGTACGTGAAGGGATGCAGCGCTGGTGGGGCTGGCTGGAAGGTTTGTCCCCAAAGGCCCCTCTGCGAGTGCAGCAGGCACTTCCCAATGCCCAGCTCCTTTCGCTGCAGCGTCTCATTGAGCTTGAGCTCAGTGCAGCATTCCCACCACACCTGCCCAAGACCTCTGGCAGGCAATCTGCAGAGCTTACACGTGATGAACTTCAGAGGTCAGGTTTGGGGCAGACTGTAAGAGGAGCTTGAATAATTCAACTGTCTGATGTAACCAGGCAAAACTCCATTTTTTTCCTTTCTTCCTGTTTTCTGTTTATGCCGCTTCAGTGTGGCAGAATTTTATGGCGAGGGGATTTGTTAGGTTTTGTTTTTTGTCAAAACAATCTTTATGAGCTGTTGAATATGCTGCTTTTCTGTGTGGTTACGTTGATATCTATTGACAAGATTACAGGAGATCAGCTGCAAGGAGCTTGGCCAACTCGAACACAAGATGCCTCTGTTCTATAAAGGGAATGACACAAAGTTGTGTGTCCTGCATTTACTCCCCCACTGCTGTGGGCAACTGCCATTTCTATCCTTAGAAAGGTCAGATGTCTCATAACAAGAACATAGAAAACTTACCACCACGCTCGGCAGAACACAGCCTCAGCTCCATAATTCACTGTGCAAACCTCACGGTATGAATGTAAATCTGCTGTCCTAAGGGAGCCACAGGCACCACGAAAAAGTCAAGCAGTCTTATTCTTTCTTCTCCTGTCATTGCAAGGACGAAACCCCACACCAACAAAATTAATATATTCCTCCAAAGGCAATAACTAGAAGACAAAAATGGCAAGAAAAACAAGCATGAACTTACGACATTTGTAACATGCTAGTAAAAATACAAAATGGCAACAAGTCCTATTTTTAATAGTCATCATCCTGTTCTTGTCAGCCTTGACATTTCTTTATTCACCTGGATTAGAGTCAAAGGTCCAAAAAGCAGCGGTCAGAAGGGGAATGAAAGCAAGACAATGCCAATGATCATCCACATTTCAAGATGTTATGTTTCCTCCTTACACTGAAAACATTTGGTTCAATGTATTTAATTGGGGACACATGAAATACGCCTCACTCCAGGTTCTCGTGAGTCTTGTCTGGTAACATGTATCTCACTCATAACCATTAAGTTTCATAGGTTGAATTTTTGTTGTCCTCAGCTTTAGCCCTGAAATCCCACACATACGGTTTAAGAACTAAAGAGGGAATACATGTGATTTCTCTTCACCTATTACACACCTCCTTAATACAGAGATACATTCGGAATAGGAGTGGCCACAGAGCAGCAGCTCTAAAGTGCTTTAACCTTTAAAAATATTTTTAAAAACCCTTCCTTTTAGGATGGTGGAATTTAGAAACCAAGCATGACATTCCACATCAGAGTATCTGATAATGAGTACTCCCTATTAGTGGAGGGAGACACAAGGACACAATCTGACCCTATGATAGAAAAAATAATTTCAGGAACTAGAAAATAGTTACTGAAAGCTTCCTGTAATAAAGGCAAAGAGTCTCAGGAATCCTTTCACTAAATAACTCGCAGTGTGCCACTAAATGTACCCCAGATGTAAATGAAGGGTAACAATTTGCAGAAAAATTGGAGCATGCAGATGGGCTGTAGGGCTTAGAAAGGCAGTTGTTAAGAAGTAACTCAGCACAGCTTCCTGGCTCAGCTCACACTCCTCCATAACAGCTGGAATGGAACAAGAACTGGGCTACCATTTAAAAATATCACAACTGTGTGTGCTACATTTAAAAAAAAAAAAAAAAGAAAATACCCTTCGAGGGCTCTGTGCATGTTTTCCTCTTTGAGAGGCAAAGTCTATGGCTAAACAAGTCCAGTTTTCATTCTACACAGGTGCAGTTAAAATGAACCATGATCGATTCTGCTGAGGAAGACCAAGCCAAAATGCAAGTGAACAGCTGAGCTGCAAGTAGAACTTGTGCTCTCTTAAAACACAGAGAGTGAAAATCTCCAAATCTATATGATTAGCTTTGTAGCCTTACACTGCAGATCAACAATATAGAGAAAACTAACATTCCCTTCTATTCAGGAGGATTAAAAAGGTCTTGAGATAGTTTAGCAAAATGTGGTCACATAAAGTGGGAAAACACATTAATTACTCAGAAGAAAATCCCAACAACTAATAAAACAGGAATAAAACATCAGCCAATGTAATCTTATTTCCATCACCCTCATTAGCTAAAGAGACTGGGAGATCAAACCCCATTTCAATCTTGTAGAAATAAACTATCATTTTTCTCAAGACAGCGAAATCAATGCACTTGGGTACCTGCCTGCCTGTTTGCCCACTCTGATAACTTTTGAGACCACTGGCTAATTCCAACTTAATTTAATGAATAAATAATGGTTTTAGAGATGTTGAAGTCATACTAGTTCTGTGAAACTGGACAGGAAAGACCCAAATGAATGCCACAGCTTTGAAAGGCAGCAGTGCATCATCTGGTCACCTTTCACAGGTTGCAGCTCTGTGAAATCAGCACAATCCAACTCCATAATCCATCCACATTCAGGTATCCCGAGATAGCGGTGGTATGCGTAGCCTTTGCCCAGGTGGTAAGCCAAAGCAGATAGACAGTGAATAGGAAAGATTCCTCTGCTGGGCCACAGGGCTGTGGGAGAGGTATGGAAGATTATAAGGGAAAATAGAGAGAACTTGGACACATTGCATGGAAGAGTTAAAAAAAATCAATAGATAACTAAGGAATATTGCAACAATGTGAGGAAAAATGAATAAACTCAGATGAAGAGCTTATTATTTTTAATAATAGCTCCTGGGACTTACTCGTCCCAGCGCTTTTTGCTACGCCAATGACCATGTAACCTCTGTTACAAACTGCTCTCATCTCTTCCAAAGCGTCTAGAAAGAATGTAATACATCAGAGGTGGGGAAAGCAAGCGAAGGTTCTGATTTGCTCCTGGGAGATGAGGATCTAGATAATTTGTAAGATATTGTCATCAAAACTAGAAATAAATAAGAGCAGAAGTCACTCACTCACTGGTATCAATGCCTGGCCTGGGAGAAGAGTGCCCAGAGCAAAGGGTGAGTGGGCACGTAGCCAGAGGACAACATGGGTTTGAAGTGGAATTTCTCTATTCTGAATTCCTATATCCCGGAGTGAGTAAATGGAATTAGCCTTGGCTCTTCCTACGGGGAGAAATTGCAGTACAGCCAGGAAATAAGTGACACTGACCTAGATGAAGAGGTTTCAAGATTAAAAAGCAGCCACTGGAAAAATCTTCCTCTGCCAGATTTTCATTCTGAAACTCCTCTGGGAGTGCGCGAGGACTAATCGTCTTACTGATTTCGGCAGGAAGCTTCACAAATGAAGAGGAAAATGGTAGCGTAAGTCTTGAACTTTGAGGCAGCTAAGTGATATCGCTTATAGAAATAACAAAATTTTAGCATTAGTTCTACAAAAGTGTACAGATATCCAGCAGAGCCACTTAGGCCATGGGAAGTCTGAAGGTCAATGGCAGTTCAGTTGTCACTTTCATACTCAGTCTGACTTTTGTTGAGGTAAGTGGTCAGTAGTGTAGTAATCAAAAGGACTTAGGTTTTATTCAAGAGACCTCTGAACAGCCCTCAAAATGGGCACACGCTGACTTAATGCTTCCATAAATCTGAGCTCCCAGGGCGAATGGGACTACTGGGTGATGTAACATTTGTAGGCTCTGTGTGCCCCTTATTTGCAGTTATTCAGATCTCCCACCTGGAGCTCGGGCACGAGTTGGTGGGACAGGCCCCAGTAGCGATGCCTGGTCCAGCCCTGCCACCATAGGGAGCCCATCGTCCCCAGGCCTTGCTGTGCCCTGACAGATTTTACCACAATATCATGAAAACAGGTCAGAAAAGGACTTATTCATCGAAGTGAACTGTGCCAGTTCTCATCTTAATGGCAGTTCCGTGATGTCATGGGAAATTCTCTCTCAAAGTTTTGGAGAAGTAAATGGTGTAAGTGATAAAATTGGGTTACTTTCAGTAAACTTTTGAATACAGAGCACCAGAAAAGCACAGGAAAGTGTGTCATACATCACATGCAAATATAGCCTTGACGATGCAGTACATTAAAGCCTCATTGAGCAGAGTTTATTATGAAAAATAACATGTGTGGAGTAGACCTACACACAGCAATATCATAGTGAGCTCTTATTTACACTGAGATCATGTTGGGTCCGCAGTTACTATAAATCGAAGTATCTTAAAGGACTTAATAAGCTTATTTATCTTCACTTCTGTAAGATAAGCAAGCGAATATCTGTAGGTGCACTCACGGATAGAGCAGCTGTGACCTGAATGTGTCCCGCTTTATCCAGGTAAGAGCTAGACCCCTGGGAAAGCTGCCACACGAAGCATCTCAGAGCATCTCAGCATCGTGAGCAAATGTTGCCAGTGACTGCAGGTGTAGGCCAGAACACATCCAGGACACAGATAAATGTCATCGCACCGCAGCCACATTCACCATTTTCACTTCCTACTGCAAGATATTCTGCGGTTTTATTAAATATACAGAAACAGAGTTGAATTTGCTGGATTTCACACTTCTTCCTAACCAGCTGGATACAACATATTTTACATTACTACTAACATTTACGCAATGGGAACGGCCAAATCTACTCTTTTTAGTTGTGAGCTATCTTGAGTGAAACAATTTTGCTATGAAATACGCAAAATGAGACTACAGGTGATCAACTAATGTAAATGAGGGCTCTGATGTGCATCACTTGTGGTACCCTACAGGGTTCCAGCACTGAAGCTCTCTAAATGAAGGATGTCTTCAGTATCTAGAGTGTTGCAGCCCAAACCAACACAGATCAGCCCCACAAAGGCAGGTTTGGCTCTGAACATTGCACTAGTTTCTCACCATATATCAGGTATTTTCCGCATTCCCATTGTCTAGCAGAATACAGACTTTTCAACAAGTAAAAACCTGGCTTTCCTTTCCTGATGCAGATGAGCTACATCACCAAGTAAAATCAAATATATTATCCTTAAGATGGTGGCTTCGTTCGCAATTACTCAGCAAGTTATTTCAGATTCCAGGTACCAGTATGTAAGCACCTGCTGGAAAACTGCTATGCAATTTTCCATAAGCTCTCATTTATCAATATTTTAGTTCGTGTTTTGCCTGCAGCCTTGTATTCCACACAGTATTCATTAACTTTTAGTGCCAACATTGTTGTTCACCAAAATCTAGAGTAAAGTACAAACCTACACATGTGAAACACTTGCATGTTTTTACACCCTGTGAGGAGCAGCTCCTGCAAAAGGTGATTTGCTGCTTCTCAGCTTGCCGGAGGGACTTAGCACTCTAGAGAGTCCCACCATCTGTTGAAAATACCTTTTATTTCTTACCTTTTTCTTTCGCTTGTATGTGATACTGAGAAAAAAATCAATGAAACTCTACAAAACAGTCAGACTTCAACCTCAATGTGGTAAGCAAACCCCTGCATAGTGTTTTTCCTCCCAGCGGGACAGATTTCTACCACAATCACAAGCAAAATCTCAGAATAATTTCACTGTAGCAAAGTTGTTATGAACTAAAGAAAGCACAGCAGAGGTCTCAATGAGATCCTGCTCTAACCAGGCAGAGTTTTGCTTGGCACCAGTGCAAGGCTTCGTAAAGGACCATTTTGGTTTCTAGGATCCGGACCTGCAAGCTGCCATCCCCGCCTGGGAAGGAGGGTGCTGCAATCTGCCCCGTGAGGTCCCCCAGAAGTGCAGAACGATCTGGAATTGGAGAGAAAACTTCCACAGAGGGCAGAAAGTAAGTGACGGGGAGGACGCATTGCAACCAACTGCACTGGACACTGTGCAACACTTACAGCAGGTCTTGCAAGGGTGCTCAGAAACCTTTCTGGCTAATTTTGATAGGATTAATATAACAGTCTAATTGCTCTTCCACAGATCATTATCCCAGTGGGATGGAAAGAAAAGGAGGAGGGTGCATGTTCCCTCACATAAGCCTCCTGAAATGAAGTTATCGGAATAACTATTGCCTTGGTGCACTTGGCCCTGAGAAGACCCATTTTTTCATGCATTGATAAATTACATTGTAGTCCCTCATTACCACTGACAGAAATATTATGCATAAAGCCATGCATGCATAGATAATATGGAACTTTTTTCCCCCATTTTTGCATTGCATTTACTTTAATAAATTACTGTGCAGCCTGCTAACAGGCTGAGCTCTCTCCACTTTTAAATTAACAATTTTCTGTATCATTAAAGGGATGTGATTTCATTAAAGGGATGTGATTTATTCTCAATCTTTGGCTTCTTTATCCAGAGGAAAAAAAATGCAACAATAAATTGCCAAACAGAAGGATATTTTTAATCAATAATCAACTATTCTTCTGTTCCTGTTCTTGGATCCCCTAAAAGCAGGAGTATCCAGCCTTATAGATGTCTCCTATCTCAGCTACTTCTTGTTTCGTTCTGTTTGAGACCATCCCAGTCCAATAAAGTCATCAGGCTTTTGGATAAGGAGAAGCAATTTCTTTCATTTGATTAACTGCGCGAGTTAATGTTATCAGCTGCACTAGGGGACCAGCGTGGGACCGGCTATCTGGGAATCAAAGCCAGCAGGAGCCACACAAATCTCCGCAGCAGCACCACGAGGCTTGAATCATCAATTACGTATTCCCAGGGAGTTTGCTTGCAATAACCAAAGAGTTTCTTGCTGCTCTCCAAGTAATAGGTAGACTGACGGTAGAGATAAAATCACCCTGCAGCATCGCTTTGTTATTATCTGCAGAACTTGACATAGCAAAGGTGCAAATACAGGGAATGGAGATGTGGGAATGTGTTGTTAAGGAGATGTGCCCAAGTAAATGCAGCATTAAAATGAGAGGAATTAGCACTGGCTTTCTCCAGGTTTTGAGGGGTGGCAGAGCAGCCGTGGGGAGCAAAGTCCCAGCTGGTTAAAGCCTGAGATTCCTGCCAGGCATTTTCCTGTCTGTCAGCTCCACGGCTGCTCCTGGTCATAGCCAAGCAGCGTGGGCTGTCACCACCGCCCCGCACTGTGACCTTGTGAAGTCCCCAGCAGCAGCACTGTTGTGCCAAGGGAGGTACATCTGTGTGTTCTGGACCCGACAAGGCAAAGCCTGTGCTTTCCTGGAACTAAAATGGGATTCGTTGGGATGATAACACATATTACTGCTTCCTCCCGAAATGCCCACCTTAAAAATGCAATGATGTGTCTTCAGCTTATGAATATTTCAACTAGAGCAAGGTTTAGAAGTTTTGCTGGGAGGCGATAAAATGAAGCACACTGGCCAAGGGAGATGAGGGTTTTGCTTTTGAACCAACCACTTTAGTTCAAATCACTAATAAATGCGAGTTATTTTTGTCCAACGGCATTCAGTCAATCCCAGCACATCAGTATGTACGTCAAAACTGTCATTTGTGGTAGATGTCTCAAAAGAGGAACCAAGAACTGCTTAAACAGAAATTAAACCATCTTTCATTTGAATATTGGTTGTAGAAAAACAGAATTAAGGCACGAGGAGGGCAAGCTTATTCTATTTTTTGCTATTGAAACATGTAGGAGACTAAGGTTAACAGCACTCATCACCTACAAACTCTCAAAGGAACCTGCTGGCCTTATATATGTCAGAGAGGTCCCAACTCCTGACTTGAAGACTTCAGGAGGAGGAGACTCCTCTCCATCTCTTCCCTTCTTTTAGAGCTCAATAGCCTCATATTAAATAACAAAATAACACTGCTTTTATCAATTTAATTGGCAAGGAGGACAGAAGGGTCCTTGGTTGGCTCTGTTTTTTTACCTCCAGCCTCTGGTTCCAGTTATGTCTGTCCTCATTAGACTAGAGATGCCTTCATGACATCCACATGGATGATTGCCAGCTTAGGGACGGTCAGTTCAGCACAACTTGCAGCCTAATAATGGCCAAACAACTAACTCCTGCTTTAAGATGACAACACATCTGCTGTAAGGTGCTGTAGCTGTTCCCCGGCTTGGGTCACAACTTTGCTGTTTCAGGGCATTTCCTGGCCTGCTGCAGCTGGGTTTTTAGCAATGTGGGTACAGCCTCCCGAGAGGTTTACCTAGGCTGATCACTGCAAGCTCTCCGCCTCCGACTGCTGCTGCGTTTGTAAGTATTGAGGCACAGACTCGGGACTAAGAAACCAGCCCAGCAGCACGACCCTCATTCCAGTCTAGCAGGAATTCCCAGTGGCATCGCTTTCCCGCGGCTGGATGGCACCGGCACTTACTCTGCAGTAACTGCTTTCCAGGGAATAGGTCTTTCAACACATCTTTATTTACTGCCTAAGAGAACTTGCGCCATTGCAAGTCAATTCCCAGCCCTGCTGCAGTTCAGCCATTTGACAGCAGTGCACCAAGCCTCATGCTTGGGAAATACAAATATATATATATTTCCCACATAAATAAGATGATTTTCCATAATCCAAATCCCAGCCTCCAGGCCTTTCTCTGAGATACTCAGTTCCAGCCACCTCACATTGTGCAGGAAGGAAGCAATAGGTCTCACTACCAGATTAACTCTCCAGAGCTTTTCTAATTAGAGACACCAGATTCGTGCCAGAGAAATGTGCTTGCTGCTGCTTATTTTAGCACTGCAGTTCTGACAAACTAGTCACTTTTCTTCTTATGATCTCGTGTAATTGGAAGACAAACTTTTCTGAATAATGAATACTCAGATATCACTGCTTATGAAACAATGTATTTTCATGATAAAAATAGAATCTATAAAATGATAGCTTAATAATAGCAGTATATTTTCTCTAAGCACTTGCTCAAAGCATGGCCAAAACTTCAACATTAAAGCAGGTTGGCTGGGGCTCTGCCCAGTTGCATCTTGAGCACCTCCAAGGGTCTTGCAAAGGTCTCTGGGTTCTCTCCAGCAACCAGCCACCCTCCCAGAGAAGACATTTTTCCTACCAAAGCAGAACTTTCCTTGTTCCAAACTGTGTTCATTGACACCTGCAAAGAGCCCAGCTCTTTTCCCTATAACCTCCCCTTAGATGACATTGCTGTCATGCATTATTTGATTTTTGTTTGCAGATGTGTGTGTTTTACGCTTTCATAAATTGATCCTTATTTTGTTGAGATGGCCCCAGATGGAACTTTGGGGCAGAAAACATCTGTAAGTATGAGTGAGTTGTACTCACTAGGATCCCTCTGCAATACAACATAGGGAACCAGTACTCTCAGCAAAAAAAGAGTCCTAACAAAACCTGATGCAGCAGTCAAACGAAAGGACATTTTCCTAGTTGACTTTTTCATTTTATATTGAGAGGCTGAAAAATGAATAGCAGAAAATATCCTTTCTCTTAGGAAAGGGAAAGTTCATTACTTTCAGCACAAAAAAGAATGACCCCTTGCTGTGCTACAAAAGTCACTGACCTTGCTGAATTTGCAAGATCATTTTCATTGGAAGGATTTCATTGCAAGGACAGCCCTTCACTGTTTCTGGAGCTTCAGCAGGCAAATATTCCCAAAGTGAGAACATAAACTGGTGTTTTCTTCCAGTTTTACTGATGGGTTTACAGATGTAGGGGAGGTAGGCTGAAGAAAGGTACCAGAAGGAATGTGTTTATATATACAAGCCCAACATGAGGTGTGTAGTAGTTGTGGATAACTGCAGACCTGGCCCATGATATGGGTAGTTCAAGAGTCCTGTATCTTCAGTTTACCATGAGCTTGGATTATGAGTGTGCATGGGTATAAAAAACAAATCAAATCAAGCTGTTAGACTTGATTTACTTCTGAACTATAAACGCTGAACTCATTTTTCGCTCCCCAAAACAGTTCCTAATTCAAGCAAGTGATACATGTGCTGTGAGAAAATTAAGCAGAAATCTTAATCCATGAAGGAGAAATACCACACACTATATTAATGTCAATTTATGGCCGTATACCTGCTTTAACTGTTTGCTTTCTCAGTTATTCCTAGTATAACTGAATATAAAATTTTCAATACAGGCTTCAACTCAGTAAAAATCATTCCTTTACAGGACTGCAGAGTACTAGATGCTGTGCAAACATGTAGTGACAGCCAAATCCTACTCCAAGAACTTAGGTGCCAATAGTTGTCTTTACCTAACAATGGAAAAAAAAAGGAAATATTGCCTATCCCCACTTCACTACAAGAAAACAAGCACATAGAAATTAAATGGTTCAGCCAAGCACTTCAGGTGCTTTTACTTTTCAGAAGATTAAAAACAAAGATTGTGGGTAAGGCCACGTGGAGAGTCAGAGTGACTCGTGACCCACGCTGAACTCAGGAGCAGGAGGCAGGTTATTGATGCCTCCTGGGTTATTCCCCGTCATGTCTGAGGGGAAACAGGATGAATATGGCAAAGATCCAGAGCTTGCTTCTTGTTGTAGTGGGAAAACACCAGGTTCATATCTGGTCTGTGAAAAGATGTGATTCGGACTCTAGGCGCTCACCAGGGATCTGTCTGAGCGCGGCTGCACGGGGAAACAAGCTCAGATTTTCAATGTAATGCTAGAGACAGCTGCCACCGCGCATCATCGCTGCGGCGCGTCCCGGCGCCGCCGCCACCGGGGAGCCTGGAGCCGCCCCACGGCGCGGCCAGGGCGAGTGGCCTTCCCAGAGCCCTTCCCAAAGACCTTCCCAAAGCCCTTCCCAGAAACAGGCCAGAACTGGCAAGGGGTTCTGGTTCTTGATGCTCATCCTGGCACACACTAATGTTATGTCCAAGGCCTTTCTTAATCACTTACTTCTCACTTGAGAGGTAGAAGTAAAGCGGTTGTCTGGACCCCATTTAAAGATGGGAATATATTCCCCCCCTGCCTACACACACCCCTACATGTATTTTACACCTGCCAGTTTAGTTTCAAAAGCCTCTTTTTCCACATAGGAGCAGCTGGAACGGTCAGACTCCCCTGTGCTGTGCAATACTCTCTACAGCGCCTCAGAAGTCCACCTGGGGCACCTGGCTCCAGAGTCAAATCCGGCCATGTCAGAAATGTAACTGCAGATCTCTGTCGCTTCCTTTCTGATAGAGCCAAACTTTGTGAAAATGGAAGAGCCAGTACATCTAAGGGAAGCAGAATTAAGCTTATTGCTTTTCGGGGTTGCTACTGCAAGGCACGGGGCGAGGAGCAGGGGATGGAGCAGCAGCTCCCTCACGAAGGGCCGCAGGGACCCTGGTGTTTTCCCAGGCAAGGCTCAGGTCGCTCTCCCGGCGCACGGAGTGATTCGCAGGTCTCTGCCTACCTCCTAGTGGGGAGACGTGTGATGGCCCAAGCCTGGAGGAAGGAGCAGGGAGGAGCAGGGGGTAGATGGCCCTGGTGAGAAGGGGATGAGATGGGCCTGGTGACGGAGCTGCCTCTGCCCTGGGGAGATGCTCTGCAATGTCCTTTTTGCCTGGGAGGCCACCAAAACCCGCAGCGAAATCCCCAGCAGGTTGGGATGAAACAGCAACATGCGAGGATGCAGCTCCCACCTCTTTGCACCCTTTTCAAGGGAGACACTCAGCAACCTGCATGGGGACGGAACCCCTGAGGCTTGCGGGACTGCGCACAAGGAAAATGCCCAAGGAACTCGCGAGCGGCACACACGCACTGCCAGAGCAGCCCCAGGCAAATCCCTCCGGGAAGACTGGGATCCCACTCTGCAGAGCCCCAGAGCTGCACTCAGACCCTTAATGCAATCAGACACTGAAACAGCAGCAGCAGCTGCAGACCCAAAGCTGGGCACAAACCCGACACGCAGCACAAAATCATCACGTCGGAGAAGGCGCTGGTACCGCTAGCACCAACTGTTGTCACCGCACGAGGGAAATTAAACTGTCTGACAAAGCACATGGATTTTCTCAAAGCTGGCTCACAACTTCGACAGCAATAGAGACCAAGACTTCTGTAAGTGTTGCATAATCACTCTTCAGTTTAAAAATGAAATGAAAGCACGAAATTAAGGTAGTCACATTATTTGAAAACTCGTTAACAGCTGGGTGTTCCGTGACAATCAACACACAGGTTTATTTAAGGGAGGAAAAGGCACCTCCCCTCCCTAAGGAGGCAGCACAGTGGTTACTCCGCAAGCAGGGAAAGCAGCACTTAGTCACTGGAATTTAAATAAAGAAATGGGAGGTTTTGTCCGGAACCAGCCTCGGATAGAATCCTGGCAGGAAGCTACTAGTGGGAGCGAGCCAGAAATCTGTACGGAGCAGATTAGCACCCCAGTAGGGAAGGGGTTATTCACAGACACCAGCGAAAACCTGTGAACGGGGCTGGCGACCACATTTCAAGGACTGCCTTGAAAAATAAGGAAGGATTCAGAGAAGCCTCTAAAGCCACGAGAAGCAGCAGGAGGCTTTTGCCACTCGGTTGGCCCAGGAAATGCGGGGACAACGCGGCCACGGGCTGCGATGCCCAGGCTGGGAGGACACCAGGGATTCCTGAGCTGGATTCAACACCTCAGCAGCACGAGAGATGATCCGGCATCTACAGCAAGGCACTCACAGGATGGTCTGTCCTCTCCAGCACGATGCTCAGTTTGCTCTTCCAATACACACAGCGGGGGCAACTCCTGCAAGCACCAGGCTGCACGGAGCGTGGCGGGGCCATCGCACGATTTGTGGCAGAAACGTGCACAGAAACCAGACCCCGTCACTCCCCGGGGCTGGGGGGCTCCAGCCCTGGTTAAACACAAGCCGGTGACCCCCTGCACTCCTGCCTGCAGGGCTGCCCAGGCTCACACTACCACCCGCATTACAACCAAGGCATCTGTTGAGGGGTGGGATTCTGCCTGTGGCCACTTCATTTCCCAAAAAGAGGAAAAAAGACAAACGGCCAGAGTGATGAGACAAGGTGGCAAAGAGCAATGCCAAACAACAACCTCAAATTCAGCTGTGGAATTTGATAGAAAGATTTGAATAATAAGAAATAAAGACTGGCACTTCAGAATAATATATCGTTCCTCTCAAAGGAGGCTTGCAGCATGATTTTTTTCTCAGCAAAACTACTTGTTATGATGAATGACCTGAAACGTTCAGCATGCACATAAAAATCTGTGTGTATCCATAAAATAAGAGACAGGGCTACAAACAGATTAGGTCTAAAACAATTTCAGGGAAAAGAGAATTCATTTCCAACTGAGTTCCCCCACATCCTCCCCTCCCAAATTGCAGCAAAGAGCACAGCTACCACCTCAACTCCATTACCTCCAGCTCCTGGTCAGAAATCCATCATCTGCCTTTGATAAATTATATGCCTTTCTCTCACACTATTTCTTTACTAAAAATTACAAGTCAGAATTCCTATTAATTAAAATGCACAACACTAATTTGTAACATATATGTGTATCATATAGCTTATTTTATATACACATTGAATATATGCATATAATGTATGCATGTACAAATGGGAACATGATGTGCCACTGCTAGAACAGAGCTATGATTTCTATAGCACTTAGAGCCAATAGTGATCTGTGATTCATCTGTTTTCAAGAGCTTTCGGGTACCTGTCACCCAAAGCCATATCCCCCCTTCATTTTTCTGGTTAAAGGAGCTTTTTAGAGTTTGTCTACATGATCAGTCATTCAGAAACAGTTATTCTCCTGTGGATGTTCGCAGCCTGGAATAAAATACTTCATCACTCTGATTTAGTTTAATGCCTATGCCGGGGCGTTAAAATAAATACCTGCTTGCAGACGGGTTTAAAACTTACATCCGAATGGAGTGGGTGTCTGCGTGCAGGGAGAGCTTCCTCGCAGACGTCACTGCTGGGTAACGACGTGATCGGTGGCACCATCCAGACTCGCGAGAGGCCACGCTGCAGACACGGCTTCCTTTGGGAGCCTGAGAAAAGGGTCACGAAATGTAGGGACTGGATTTGACAGGTGAAGCCCACAAGATGCACCTCCATCATAGATTACCCATGTCCACGTTCCCTTCTAAGCAGCTCGGCCCTGCTTATGCTGAGGAGCAGGGCTTGGTGAGGAGACACCAACACCACGATGCCAAAAGCCAGTGTGCTGCTGAGTGGCTCTTGGGAACGGGCTCCGGGCCACACACACGCGCGAGCAAGGCAGCAAAGCTGCTCAAAAAGACTCTGGTTTTCTATGAATAAAAATATATATGTATACAAGGAAATAAACTTGACATTAAGTAAAACTTTCTGAATCAAAACTTCCAATAAAAACAGAGTCTAAAAGCAGCTATTACTGAAGCTTCAGAAACCTCCTTAGTGTAAGCACTTATCTCACCCTCCAATCCGGCGCTCTGTTTAAATAGAGCGTGAGGATGACATCTCCAGAGACCAGCCTGCCCAGAGACGCAGCCTGCAGCAATCAGCTGGTGCAGGCAGAGTAATTAACACTAAATTAGGCAGTGTTTTGCATGCAATAGTACCAGGTATCTCTGAGTCCCTCCTTGCAAACGAGGAAAATAAGACAGAATTAAATAAAGACCCAGGGAGCACAGGGAACTTATAAGCTGATTTCTGAGGAACTGGAAGTTTAGCAAACTCCCCATGGCAAATGGCTTCTAAATCCCCAGAGAAATCACTGCACTTGCAGGGAGGGTAGAAGCAGGGCCTGGATTTTCTGCCTTTGCTGTTACTGTCGAATGCTCATCAGGCAGCTGCTTGCATGGTTAGCAAGTAGCTGGACTATATATATATATATAGTATATATATTTTATATATATATATATATTTAATATACATTGCTGTGTAATGTATACTTGCAAGAGGGGGGCTTTGCCTTCAGCTAGCTTGAGTCCTACAGATGTATTTATGCACTGCCACCCTGTCAAGCAAATGGGAAAGCCCAAAGGTACAAAATCAAACGGCATCTAGAAATTTTGAAGACAATTTTAACTGTCTCACATCAACTTATTTTTATTATCCTTACTTTATCTATTTATTTATTTATTTTTAGTTTGAACATGAATGTTGCACAGGCATCTGTATCAAATCAAAAGATACAGGGAAACTGAATATTAACATTCACTGAAAGAAATATTACGTACTTAACATGCCTAAGGATCAGACATCTGTTTAAAAATAGTCATTTTCAGCTTTAAAAATTTTGATAACTGTAATTATGCTTTGCAGCAGATAAATGGACTGAAAGCACCTGCATCAGCAGCTAGTAGATGAATTGTTAAACAGTGACAAAGGAGAGGAATGAGCTGAGCTGCCTTTCCAGGTTCCTTGGCAGGGAAGGAAAGAGAGGCACCAACGTGAGCAGAGACGCTGCCCAGGACCTCTCCCCATGCCACAGAGCCTCAGAATGGGGTGACCGAAGTCAAATTAATGTTTCATTTTATTCTAGCTGCTGCTTTTTCCCGCACAAACCGGTTGCTGAGGTCCCTCCACCGAGTCGTGTGGTGAGGAAGGCACCTCGGCTTAGCAAAGTTTCCCTTGCTCTCAAATGCTTTGTTCTGTGCCCAAGTCCAGGTGGGACTGGAAACCCACTGAGAACCTCTTGTGCAAAGGCTGACCATGACTTTAATCAATTAATTAATTAAGGTGCCATGTCTGGGCGCCCTGCGCGCTCCGCCTCGGGCAGGATGATCCCGCGCAGCCGCTCGCGGCCGGCGCGGCGCCGGGTGCAGCCATTGCCTCTCACGCCTTGGGCTCCATGGGGATGGGACCTGCGCCAGCCACCAGGCACCGCGAGACTGGAGTATCCCTCAATTTCCCAAGGTTGAGGATTTGAGTTGTCCAAACCTGTCCTGAACAGCAGCTCTTTCCTAGACAGCTTAACAGCCTCAGGCAGGAAGAGGCAGCACAGGGGGATGCTCCCAGGGCCTTTTCTCCCTTCTCCTCCTTTTCCTCTCCTGCCCATCCAGGCCAGCAGAGTCTGGCAAAGTGAAAACTGCAGATCCCAGCCCTCCACTGCAGCTGCCGAAATCCACGCTTGTCCGAGGCTTTTCCAGGCTCCAGATGCCATCCCCATGGATGCAGCAGGACTGGCTGGGAGCAGCAAATCCCTAGGGACACGGAGCACCTGCAAGATGCTCTCCAGCAGCTCTTTGAAGCCTGTGGATGTTTTGGGCAATTCTTTAAAAGCATGAAAACGCTGCTGCAACCAAACAAGCGATGCTCCCCGGCGGCTCGCAGTGCATTCATGCAGCTTCAGAGAGGAACATTTTAGCTCCGTATTTTTTCCAGGCCTTTTAAGGGTTCACCTGCTTGAGGGAGCCAGTGACCTGGGGACACCTGGGGCGGCGGGCAGCTTGGCGTGGCTCCCCGTGATGCCGCAGCCATTTCAGAAAGTTTCCAAAGGGCAGGACCTCTTGGGATGTTTTAGCTGACACAAAAGCACAACCATATAATAAATAATAGAACCAGGTGAATAATGCAAATAAGCCATTTGCCATTAGTATTACTTTATGTCTTTAATTGCACTTCCCTGTGCCCCAGTGACGCTGGTGCTGCGTTTGCCTTCCACAAATCTTCCTGCGGGGATAAGCAAGTTTTAAAAGGACTTTGGGAGAAATGATCCTTGCACCACAGCTGAGATTTTCTTCTCCCTTCCTGGCCCCTCCACAGGACCAGGAAGATTTGATTTGGATTCACGCAGTCGCTCTCTTCCTCTAGGACAAGCCTAAGGAAAGGCCACACTTGGGAGCTGTGCTTGCACAGCTGCTGTGGGGCTGGATGGGAGGATGTCCCTGCTCCTGGACACGCCGCCTTGGTGTGAAATGGGACCGCAGCGCAGGACCACGCGCAGGTAGCAGCATCGTCGCGAGCCGAGCTCCGGCGCCAGGGCCGAGCAGCGCGCGCGGTGCTGGAGCAGCAGTGCCCTCTCCCGTTCGAGAGCCTCCCCGGCCTGGCCGGGGCCTTTCCCGGCCTTTCCCAGTGCTCAGAGCCTTGGGAAAGCCCAGCTGGGCACTGCGCTGCGATGCAGCGGGATGCACCGCGCTGAGGAAGGTCCGGGGAGGCTGCTGAGCTCGCCGGGCCAGGGCAGAGCTCTCCCGCACCGCTCAGGCCGGCACCAACCGCGGGCCGGGCCCTTCGCTCGATCCCTGCCCAGGCTCTGAGCTGCAGCTCTCACTCCGGCCCGATCACAGCGGTGCAGAGACCGCCCTTTTGCCACCATGGGCTCCAAAGTGGGGCGATGCCGCCAAGTCTTTGCGGCCAACTCCTTTTTTCCGTCATCCTGAGCATTACTCAAGGACAGGCGCCTCGCAGCCTTAACTAAGCAGACTGTATTAAATGCATAATGTGCTTTTAATTTCTTTAATGTGCTTTTAATTTCTTATAAGCAAGTGCTTGTGTTTTGCATCAGCCATACTAAAATTGTACTCATAATTCATGAACTAGGTTAATGAAGACAACATGAATGAATTGAAAACAAGGAAAATGCAAAAAGCGTGTAAATGAGCCAGGTATGAACAAAACACAGACACATTTTGCCCTTGGTGAACTTGCACCACCAGGGCTCTGCCCCGATAACTACAGGGTGCCACCAGCAACGAGCAGCAGCCGATGACAGCACCCGTGAGCCAGCTGCGGTTAGCAAAGGGCAATTTTTGTATGAGATATGTTCATATTTCCTCTTGCCATAAATTTGCTAAATTAATACGCCAAAATTCACACCAAAATATGACCCGATATGTGGGCAGCAATTTTTCTATGCACTTGCTAAAGATTGCTGAAGTTTTCCCTCTCAGCAGGTCACAAGCTTCATTTAATCAATGGGCTTTAGAGCTCTTTATAGACCCCGAGGCTCTATAAACTGCATAAATAAAAATAGGGTGTATAATACATATTCTTGATACCTATGAACTTATTCCTACTGTAATTACCAGCCTCCAAAATCACTAAAGTACCTAAAAGAGGGACGCATTTAGTGACACTTAGAATAACTGGTGGATTTCAGTCCATTTGTGACATTGAAACTTAATCGTCATAGTTGTACTTAGTAGTATTCACCCAGTGCAAGTACCCGAATGCTCAGGGTGAGACCACGCAGCTCTGCCCGTGCGAGCCACCCAGTCAAAGGCAGGTCAGAAGCAGCCACAGTCCAACCAGCTCCTCTCTGCACCTCTTAAATCTGCCTCCAGCACCAAACCGGCATCGGCCTAGACTCGATCAGCCCCACACTAAATGCAGGACACAGTAAGAAGTTGCAGCATATTCTTGAGAACCAATTTTTAGGAAATATATGGGAGAGGAAAAGTTGCCTACTAAAGGCAACCAGCACCTAGAAAAGGCTCCTCATGTCTTCAGGGTCTCACATTTCCTTGCCCAAAGCACATGCGCTTGCCAAGGCCACCGCTTCAGGAGCAAACCCGAGAGTGGGTCTCTGTTTATATAAGCAGGAATATGAGTAAATCCTGCTGGGATTTGCCTGGGTCTTTAACTCATACCAAGGTAAACTTACAGCAAATTCATGCAACTTCAGTAAACTCAGACATGTTTAAGTTTGGTGCAGAAAAGAAAAGACCGTTTATTGTCCTTTACAAACATGCACTCTATGAAAATGCTCCATAAAATAGAATTTGTTACACGTGGACCAGACTGAAAACAATTTTCCCTAGTTTTTGATGCCCTGGATGTGGGCTTAGAGACAGGAATGGGGATTTCCAGTTGGGATTTCGCCCGAGCTCAGGCTGATCCATGGCCCTGCTGCCCAGGCGCTCCGAGCTGAAGCGCCAGCGACTCTGGCGCCCTCGATGGCAGCAGGGCTCCGGGAAGGCGCCGGCAGACACTCAGTTATGGCACAACTCGTTTGGAAGGAGCATCTTAATGTTTTACCATCGATGGATATTGACTCTCCCTTTTTTCACTGTTGAATCATGTCCTGCATATTAACAAAATTCAGAGAAAAAAAGAGAAAATAACATCATTTAATTTGCTGCATCGCTCTGACAGGTAGAGCAAAACCAACACGCTGGCAGAAATGCAACTCAGGACCAGAGCTGGATGCAGGAGTAACAGGTGCCGGCATCATTCCTGCACCTTGCTCTCCTGAGCTCCGGCACAAGCAACTAGCCAAAATCTCTCCCCACCGCCTTGGTGCCCCTTTTACAGTGGTCTGAAATATCTACCTTTGGACAAGGCAGGCAAGAGTCAGTCTGGTAAAAGAGAGCAACCTTTATGAGGATGATTCTCATCTCCTTGAGCAGTCCGGGGCATCTTGGCTCATCTCAAACAGTTTAATGCTATTTGTGCACAAAACAGCTGTTACAACTGACCGCCGGGGCTGAGCCGGGGCTGAGCCCGGCCACCGGGGCAGGAAGGCAGCTGGAAGGGGCAGCATTTAAAGGAAACGTTTGAAAGGGCCAGTGCAAGGTGATGGCCAGCAGTAGCCTCTTTCTTTAGACCCTTGTGAGACACTTATTCAGTCCTGTGAGCGCTTGTGGGGTAAGATGGAACCAGGGGACGCGAGGGTTGAAGCAAACACGGCCAGGAGAGCCCCTGCCCTCCGCTGCGGAGGACGCTCGGCCGCGCTCCTCCTTTCTCAGCAGCTCGTGTAACTCCTTATCCGACTCCAGACAGTTTGCTTTACAAGGAAGCATCTCACAGCCACCAGCAAGAATGACCCTAAGTGATTTTTTTTTTTTACTGAAGCACTGGGTTTCAAATGAGATCCAGGGACTGGCCACGGCCTTTAACTTCCGTGGCCCTTGCAACCCTTAAAGCTTTGGGAAACTCATACGCGTTTTAATATTAAGTTCATTAGCCTCTGAGCCCGTCTCTGCCCGTCCCGCAGCATTGGCTGCCCGTGCGCAGGGCTGGAGCTTTCGCACTCGGCTGCGCTTTAATCGTCTCCCACACGGTGGCAGCTCCACCGCCTTGGTGCTTTTTAAAGTAGAGGGGACAAATTACCTCTATTTTGGGAAATGCATCTAGGTCTAATGAAATTTGATTCTTGGCAAGGCCAGCTCCAGAGCTGTGTTAAACAGGCAGCTAGCTGAATAATTACCCCAGTCCATACACAGTTTTTAGAAACAGTGTGGGCTAGGTATGCAACTGCACTGTCACACAGCAGCACACAAGTGCTTCAAATATTGCTTAGCGGCTTCCCACTCTGCAAACTCCAAGCGCTTCAGTCACAAAGATTCAGAAATTCACGTCGGCACAGGACGTCTTCAGGGACTCGCAGCAGCGATGATGGGTTCTGCAGCGGGAGACGGCAAAAAGGCCCTTCCAGGGCAGAGCGCTGCTGCTGCTCCACGGCAGCTTCTTTAAATGGACCCAAGAAAGGCCAGGCTGGAGGGCTTTTTGTTTTGTTTTGTTTTTTTGAGCTTTTTTAAGAGAAAAGCTTAGAGATGGGAGCAGCATACAAACAATCTTTGTGTTTTGGGGGGTAGATGCTTGTAGAGAAGATGAGAAAACATTTTGAAGAACAAGAAAACATTTTTAAAGACAGCAGTAGTTACCTTCAGCTGTGCCTTGTGAAACAGGTATGGGGAGATGTCGTTTTTGCTAATTTGTGGCACAATTTTCCCAGAGCTTTAAAAACTCCAGAAGATCAAAAAAAAAAGTATTTTTTTTTAAAGACTACCCTGAAACATTCTAAAAGACTCAAATATTTTTGTGGTTAATATGTGGTCTGAAAAGCATCATCAATCTGCAAAGAGGCAATAAGCAAATGGAAGTTTCAAACTGTATGAGACCAAGTAGTGCCTCAGTAGAACAAGAGAAAATTGATATTTTCTCTTATTTTAGTCTCACACATCACATTGTAACTAAAACTCTAGGAATTCGCTTAAAAATGAATTCAAAAAAGCTGTCAACATTTAACCAATGAAGTGATAATCACTAACCTTCATGCTTCAATTTTGCAGAACTGGCCAAACTGTGAGCCAGAGCATGCAGAGTCAGAGGATGCAAGGACTGGAAATAACCCTACCAAAACTCCCGCAGAAATTAAAGATTCTTAGCATGTTCAGCTACAAACATTTTGTACTTCTGCTTTGGTATTTTGTAAGATAGTAGGTGTGAAAAAACAATTCTCATAGCTTAGGTTTTGGAACTGGAAGAGCAGGAGTTGTTTTCTGACAAGGCGACATTAGATGGTGCAAGACTGTTGGTAATTTGAATAGGGACCCAAGATTTGTTTTCACTCAGAGCAAACACTCTGCTCATGTGATATCCAGAACCAAATTCACATGTTTCTCTGTACTTAAAAGTTGATACAAGATAGGCAAAAGTACAGCCAAAAGTGTCCTTAGCTCCCACGCTACTTAGCTGACCAGTACTTTTTACACTTAACTCCAAGATTTTCTACAGACCAAGGTATAAGCCCAAGGTCAGGCTCCTGGTCCTTTTCTCCCCTTCACATTCCCTCTTAGTCAATGGAAACGCAGCTCTGATGTACCCAGCGTGAAGGCCAAAACAGTAACGGAAACAAACGGCTTGAATAAGCAAGCAGCATCACTTACAAAAGCAGTCACACAAAGCTGGGGTCTTGACGTTGCTGCCTCCAGCAGGCCCTGCCTGCGAGTCTCCGGTCGCAGGTAGGATGCCGCGTCCGTGCGGCACGGGCGCCCGGCCTGCTCGCTGCAGGCAGCTTCAAGACAGATCTTTACTTGTGAGTGGACTTGGACAAGGATGAACGAAGGAGCAGGCAGGAGGCACCAGCACTGACTGCAGAGTGGCCCCAGCAGCAGCTCCTGGAGGTGTTTCCGCCCCGCCAGGGGACCAGCACCATCGTGAGCGGGCCCAAGAGCGTGGAGCTTCCCCGGCCCCGCAGCGGGCCCAAGTCCCGCCAGCCCCAGCCTCACGCTCCCAAGAAAGACTTGGGGTAACAGCCCTTGAAGAACGCTTCTCACTGCCCCGACCCATGTAATTCATGAAAACCTGAAGCAAAAAAAGGAAAACTTTAGCTTGAAAACCTGTGACAAAGCATTCTCTGAAGTTGAGAAAGCTGCTGGTGTTATCAGGTAAGCAGAAAATAAGTTTATTTCTAGGTTTGGAAACACCCCCATGAAGCACAAAGCTAGTTAAAGAGCCCTATTTCACTGAAGTCTGCACACACTCCCAGCTCTACAGAGAAAAAAAGTACCAACTGCTGTGGTCAGCACTGCTTAGCTTTTTGATCAAGTGTTACGGCTTACCTGACATACCCAAAAAAATATCCCAATTCCTACAACCCTCTTTAGCCCATTAAAAGCCACTTGTGACACCGTCCATGGTGTCGGGAGAGAAAGGAAGTTGCAGCCAAGGCCGCCTCGGGAGCCACAGGCAGACTGCGCTTCCGAGAACCGTGCTCGCCCACTCCAATCATCTTCTATTTGGGGCTTACTGATCATTTTTCCGGAAAATTAAATAATTACAAAGAAGCCTCAAGTGTTGTTTTTGTATTAAGTTTATTATGACTTAAGAGTTTCTATTACTCCAGTTGGGTAAACCACATTTGAGAGTAAGTTTAACTGCAGGACTTCAGTTTCAGCCAAAATCATCTTTGCATTACTTTATTGCAATATAGCCTTAAATTTAACATTTTAAGTTTACTTCATTAATAAGCAAGCCAAGCTCAGTAGCTTCAGTGCAGGATGTACTTTATGTAACTTGCCGCACATTCATGTTAGATTTGATGTACATGAAGAGACAGGTCAACTATACGATCCATAGGGAAAAAAAAAAAAAAAAGGCAAAAACAAGCACCATTTTTTACCAAACTAAATAGTTCTTAATTCAGTGTTTCCTGTATGAGACCGACTTGCTTCTGGCTTCGAGAGCTAGAGTTTGGGCAATAGCAGAATGTGGCTCCCCCCGCCCCAGCGTGGATCTTCTACACTGGCACAAGAAATAGTCTTCAAAGCAACAGGTACTGGACTTGAATGTTTATTTATTTATTTTTTTAAAGACAGTCTGTTCTCCTTCTGTTTATCAGGTGAATACATGCATTTTAGGTCATTCTGGCAGGGGTTAACATTTAAAGAGCAAGTAACAAGTGGGGCTAAATGAAAAACAGTGGTAAAAAGTTGCCAAATATTTAAGGTACAAGCAAAACCATTAATGCAACCAGCTGGATATCCAAGCCTGCTTTTTCAAAGAAATGGCACAAATTAAAGCTAAACAAATTTAGTTTTATGTGGTAATAGACTGAATGTAATGCCTCAAAGCATTAACAGTAGTTACTTCACTGCAAGGAAGGGGAGAAATAATTTGAAGAAGTTCTGTAAATGTAGGCTAGACCAGAAGCACTGTTACCAGCTCACTGTGGATGCAGAGCTCCCACCAACAGGAGGTTCCCTTCACTACGTGTAACAGTAAAGTCTGTATTAGAAGTCGCAGAGCATAAATATCTTCTAGCTGTACAAGCCAGTTAATGAATAAACAGAAGAGCTGAAGAATGGTTTGCAGATATGTGTCCTTTCAAGTCTACTCAGGACTCCAACCTGTTAATTTTATTTTGGGGTAATAAAAAGCCCTCTGCCTAATAAATAGTAGTTCTAACAGATACATTTAGATATCATCTTACATTGAAATCTTGGTTGAAAATGCAGTCTCTGAAAGCTAGCTTCATGTAGTATCATACATTAAATAAGTATTATTAATTGCAGTTAACAGTAGTAACTGAACTGAATGTACACTGAATTGTCAGGTCATGTGCAAGTTAAGCTAGGTAACACAGGTGGGGTTTTGAACAGGTCTCACCATCTCTCCAGACGCTCTT